>JAVLUZ010000167.1:309780-367730 GCA_036768485.1 Mermis nigrescens | reverse complement strand
ATTTTTCTGGATTCGGAGTTCATTATTGCTATATTCTGTCTGCTATTCACATTTGTGCCACGTATTATCTTTCGTGATTTAATGAATACACACTGCTTCATTCACTATTTTTAGCGAGTTGTTGCAGCACAACACAATACAATTATAAAGCTAGAAGCGTGTTGGACAAATCAAATTACTCGTTAATTATGAAAGTGATTGTTTAGAATCCATGTTATAGTTTTAAATTGATCAGAGTACTTATAAATTTTTTCAATTCTACTTGATAATAACCATTTTGAAAGAAACATGACAGCATAAGCGTAAAAGTATTTCTACTTTTGTTGAAGGTTTCTTATAACTGTCAATATAATTTTTCTGTCTCTCATATGTCGAAATAAATGCAATATGGTAAATGACAGGTTCATGGATGAAGTCATTACAACTTAACTGCGGATAATTTCAATGACGGTAAAAATTAATTGGGAAAACTCTAAAAAATGTCTATCATTTTTTATATTGACTTTAGAAATTTCATCTTCAATAGTGTTCATGTTTAGGCGTTGTAGTGCCAAATATATTTCTATCAGTCATTATTAAATTATCGAATTCTGCTGTTATATAATGATTTCAAATCCACCAGAATCAGGTAATTTCCACTATTTCATATACTTCTCACATTGGGTTCCTTCTCTTATTAAGCCAATATTCGCCATTATCCTCATCAGGCGTTAAATCAAAAACAAGAAAGAATGACTGGTTTTAAGCTCTTCTCTGCTAATACAATTACCTTTCATGCCCAATATCAATACCTCGAACGTGATTATAAGCTTGCAATTACCTATATCCTGCTTGGAAGAAATATTCAGTGAATGTGCAGGAAAAGTGTCACCTCCATATTGCTCTCCTCATGTATGCTAAACGGTTTGAAATTGAATGGTGATTTTGGAAGGCTACACTCTGTGCGCTTCCATAGAAGCATACCAAAAACCATGCATCTGAGTAACTAACTGCTCAGTAAATAACGTAAAATTAGGGGTGTTTCTCTTCCAGGATTTCCGACATGTAAGTTGCTCCAGCATACTCGTCTAATTGGGTAGCACCATTGTATGTTACCTTTGTTTGTTCTATAGCTAAATTAGTATAAGACTTATACTTTCCTAATAAAGAACTTCATCTGAACAATCTGTAGGTCAATATTAATATGTTCAAGAAACACTGCAAAATAAATGCATTCTGTTCTCATGGCCAGGGTTCTAGAAGCGGAAGTCCGTGAGGGTAGAGCAGATATCTGTCTCTTAAAAACATGTCAATATGTAATGCTGCTGATACCTCCAATATTGTAATCCTCAAACATTGCCTTTTACACTTCAAAATCCATGTCTACTGTCAACATTAGGACCCCCTTCATGGAAATAAAGAGCCGATTGAAGTGTGAATTTTTGTTGTCATATCCGTAATTTAGCTCTGTTTTAAAATATGATCTATGCATATTTATAGCTTGAACCCACTTGTAAGAAAGTCTTTCAATAAGATTGATTGAATTGCATAGTCTTTAGTACAACAGCTCCTGCTGCAATTACTTGTATTTTTAATTTTCAACATCATATAAATGTAATTCTTGCTTAATTGTAAATATGCGGATCAAGTGGTATTCATAGACTCCTTGCAAGGTCCATCATTAGCTGTTGGATGCATGGAGTTGCATTCTCCCAAAACCCATTTTACCTATTTCTGTTGGGGAGACTGTGAACAAATCTAGTTCACTTTTTGTGTGATAGTGATTTTGTGTCTATTAGTGCCATTGTGATTGATAGATTTAGAAAAAACGTCATTTATTGGAGTATTTTATGGAGATTTTATAGTCATAATTCCCAAGGCCCTCACCCTATATGAGGAGCTCATAAGGCTTTTTCCAGAAAGGCACCAGTACCTTTAATTTGGAATTCCTTGGTGCACATGGCTTGGTTTCCCTTGAACAACATCAGCAATAATTTCCTCCTGCCCACTGGGCTGTCTTACCAATGCTTTTACCAACAAATCATAAAATAGGGACCTTACATTCTGAAATGAGACAGAAAACTTCCCAGGTCAACACATCGCTGAAATTTGCAAAGTCTCATTTCGAAAATCCTCAACCTGCTAACCATTAGAACCCTTTTATAGTACTCTGTTCATTCTCAAATTGTCAGGAGTGTTAGGCATACATTTTAAGCTGATTCCTGATAAAAAGGTCTGTGACATATTGTTATAGAACTTTTATCCAATCAAAATTTGCATTGCTCCATTGCATCTACAAAAATTTCTTCCTGCTTCTTTGTCTTTCTTTTGGAATATTTGTTGCAGTTAATTTTCTTCAGCTCTTTTGTACCATTAAGTTTACCAGTTTTCCTTGTAAGCCAAATCTTTAATCCATAATGTTTTGAGCATAGAAATTTTTCCAGAGCCATTTAGTATCCAGCTCGCCATTTTCTTCTGTATTTTTTAATATATGGGCTAGTTCAAATACAGTGTTAAAGGTTTTACTTGATCCATACATGTACATGAATATTCCCATTAGTATTTCCATCATCAGATATTGCTTTGCTTAAGCCAATGTCAATTTTTACTGGTGGTGCTTCTTTTCATATGCCTATAGCTACTGTAAGCACCTAGTTTTGTGCTTTTAAGCTTTGTTAAAATACTATTATTATTAAATATTTCTGCATTTCAACATCTAATAATTAATTAGAACATGAAGAGTTGAAGGTTCAACTATATCAACTGTGCCAGAATCATTTTTCCATGTATATTTATTTATTTTTGTCTGTATTGTATGCCATAATTTAGACTTCACCTGCAATGGGCAACATAAGGTGATGAAAGAGATAAAAAACAACGGTTTTGTGTGAGAATGTCTCCTATTCTTCCACCTCCTATTCACATTGTGCCTGCAACCCTAATTCCGATTTTACGATATCTTCACCCCGGGGTTTTTCCTGTATAACTTTTCAGAAATAACAATATTGCCGTTTAAAAAATTCTGTGCACAAGCACAAAGACAAATAATTTTGGTCTCATACTTTGCAGTATTTATAAACACACATCTCAGTTTTTCTTGCATTACAAAGATGTAAACAAAAAAGCAGTATTTTGTTTTAATCGTTCGGAGCCATTTTAGTTGATATCCTCATTGTATGTGATTATGGGTATTTATAGCTTTCTGTATATAAGCAGTGACTTTCTATTCAATATAGTTTTAATCAAAGTATATCAATACACATTGTGAAATCAATCAAATATAACAATGAGGACTTCAAGTTGCATCAGGATATGCTTCTAGAAAGTATTTATGATTATGTGGGATATAGCTGATGAGACAAAGGATTGAGCTTACCACTTCAATCTGCAGGATTTTTGGAATGAAACCATACAATCAGCATTTATACATGAGGTACTAAGCCCCTCGAAAGAACAAGTTTAATTCTCTGAACAATACCTATATTTTCACAGTGGTAGAACAGCTTCTGGTAAAGCAATTGTACAATTTGTGAATTACTCTTCCTTTCTCCTGCATCAGATCATCCAGTATCAGAGAAGTTCACAGGAGTGAAAACAAAAGCTCTTTTAATGACTAAAATCAGAAACCTTCTATGAGTAGAAACATTTCTTCCAGTTTTTACTTTTAAAGTTGTGCAGATTTTCTTGAGCACTAATACATCGTATTCATTTTATTTCAATAAAACGTTCTCTATTTCAATCAAATGTCAACTAAGCCTGTTTGCCAATTTCATAAGTCCATAAAAATATTTATGCAAAAGTGTTAAAAAATCATTTACGATTATAAATATGCTCAGATACGTTATTTCATAAACTATTTATAGAAAATGCTCACAATACAGAATATTGCTCTGACAACAGCTCTGCCAAGCTCCATCAGTTTAGAGGATATTTGGTCATGATTATCAAATATTACCCCCATTTATTAAGAACTTCAGGCATTATACTACTACTGCCTCAGGCAACACTACTGAGTTTTTAAGTCTGGTGGAATTTGTGTGCTTAGGCGCTAAAACAATAAAAAATGTGGCTTCTATTAAGTACAAGTACTGAAGCTATTAATTTAAAAACCGATATTTTAAAGGTTCAGCCTCAACTGTTTGAGATCTGCAATTTGGGTTATCAGATTCATCTTGCAAATTTTATGAAGCTTGTAGGAAGAAAATTTGCATATACTGATGAATTATTTTAAGGGCCTAATATATTAAAATAAGGAATGTAAAATGTTTGTGTTTAAACATGGAAAACATTCTCTAGAGCAAAGCACTGATATGAGCTTTGCCTGCCTATAAATTAATTTGACTGTACTTGATAAATATCAGTTATGTGTTAATAGCCCCCAAATTCCATTTTTATCCATTTCAGTTTTTAATTGTGAAGTTCTCAACGTTTCTTTGCCTCCAGAATTCCTTTGACAGTAGAAGTGGTTTTTAGCTGGCTTTAGAGCTAATCGTTTGTCAATAACTGGTTTTCAGTTCAAAGTCTCTTTTGAAGAAGTAGTATTCAGATTGCTTTTCTTTTAGAAATACCTTTAAGATTCTCCAATGTCTGTATATTTACCTTCACATAGGTTTGAAGAAGTGTTTTTGTGAAATTCGAACATAAAGCCTTCCATGGCATTCCTTCCTTCTACAAAAAGCAGAGAGTAACTTTGATTTCATGTTTCTCAATGGAGAACTGCTCTGGAATAGAAATAGTCATCTCAACAATGATGAACGCCATTTTTCTAATAATGAAATATTTTACTTACTGAAAGTCTTATATATACATATAAAGATGACTCATCACCTTGACAAAATGTTTTCACGTGACAAGAAAATTTAACAACTTGACAAAAATTTTTCACAACTTGACAAAAATTTTCACAACTCGACAAAAATGTTCACAACTTGACAAAAAATTTTCCACAACATGACAAAAATATTTCACAACTTGACAAAAGTACTATGCTTAAGCATGTAAAAATATTTCACAACTTGTCAAAAGTTTTCACAACATGACAAAAAATTTCCACAACGTGACAAAAATATTTTACGACTCGATAAAGAATTTTCACAACTTGACAAAAAATTTTCACAACATGACAAAAAATTTCCACAATGTGACAAAAATGTTTTACAACTTGACAGAACTATTTCACAACGTGACTAAAAATTTTCACAACTTGACAAAAAATTTTCACAACATGACAAAAATATTTCACTACTTGACTAAAAATTTCACACCTTGACAAAAGTACTATGCATAAGCATGTAAAAATATTTTGCAACTTGACAAAAAGTTTTCACAGCATGAAAAAATTTCTACAACATGACAAAAATATTTCACAACTTGACAATAAATTTTCACAACTTGACAAAAAAATTTTCACAAGACAAAAAATTTTCACATGACAAACAATTTTCTCAATGTGACAAAAATGTTTCACAACTTGACAAAAATATTTCACAATGTGACAAAAATTTTTACAACTTGACAAAAAATTTTCACAACTTGACAAAAATATTTCGCAAATTTAAAAAAAATATTGTCTGTAAATATGTTGATCAACTAGCTGCTTCAAAAAAATTGATATTGATGATTACTACACTATAGGCAAATTGCCAAGTAAGCATGTTCAACGGTTTAAGTGTGAATCTAGTGTGTTTCTATTAAAGTTTCAAAAAGAAATTGAAAATTTTAGTGTTCTCAATGCAATCTTTGAGGATGCAATACAGAAAATGTTTTACAAATATCCATACGATAGCATGGTTGGATTTGATATTGGACATCCTAGCTTGAGCACACCTGACTTCCTTTTACACAACGCCATCATTTCAATGGACATAAAATTTTAAGTGTGATTGAGAGGGTTGTTCAGTCAAAGGAGGAATTTTCTTCTGATGAAGACATGTCCGTTTCTGTTGTAATTGCAGGTAGACAAACAGGGACAGGCAGCACTACGAGTGTAGAACACTTTTGCAAAAATGGTGGGAAATTTATTTGAATAACATCAAACGATAAATTGTCATTAGCTCGTGCTATTATAACAGGGATAGCAAAAGCTGACAACAGTATAGACTGGGAAGCTTTAAGAAAGGGCGATAAAAGCCTTCACATAAAACAGAAACGCTTAGCAGAGCAATTAATGCATAAGGCTGGCTTAAACACTATTAATGGGCTAGAATCTGTGAGGAAACTTCAACAGGTTTTAGAGCCTGAATATCAGATAAAAGTATATTCAGGTAACACGTTACTGTTTGAAGTACTCCCAGCTTGTAAAGTCATCAGATTATTTGTAAAAAATGATGATTATGATCTGATCACTCAGCTGCCTTCACAGCTTCACTAGATTAGATACCCAGGAGTCAAATTTTGTGGGATAACCCCGCCATCTGACCAAGTAATCCGTTTTATTAATCCGCTTTCGAGTTTTCAAATTTTTTCAACAACGTATAAATTGTCTGATGACGCGTCAATATTTTGCAATTCTGGTTCGTAAAAAATGCCCTCAAGCTTTTCGCCCTTCTGATCTGTCCGAGCGAGCCTTTTAGCAATTATGAAAAATTCCTCTGTCCAGTTGGCCAATACCCCTTTTCGAATGTTTACTTCACTTTACTTATGCATACTTTATCGCCTATCTTAAATTTAAATATAGCATTCTTTCTAGCGATTCTAAATGCTTTGTTTAAAATTTGACGCTCATTCTGTCGATTACATGACAGTCAATCGCCAACCAATTAATTGCGGACAATTAATCTCTAACATTTAATTGCAGAATAGTCAATCGTGCACACAATTAATCGTGGGTGTATTTAATTGTAAAAAACCAAGCATCATCAGAAGCATGTCAAAAATAAATACCTGTATAAAAAATATAAAAAGGTGCGTAAAAACGAAAGTAGGGAAGTGAAAGCTTAGCTTATTATCATACTTGCACAGCATGGTGATTCTAGGGACGATGTGAAATTTTAAAATCCCTTTTTGGGCCTAAAAATAGTGATTACGCATAAAAAACATTATTTTTCGGCGTTTCCTATGATGCTCTATCTTTCTAGAGCATACCAACACGTAAAAATTCAAAAAAAATCAAAAAAGTCGAATAAATTGAAATGTACCTAAAACACGAGTTCCGAAAATTTGACACTATTGAGCAATTAGATTGCTAGAAACGCTTAAAAAGCACCTTTTCTGCGAATTTTCAGGAAATTTCTGGAAACCTTTGAAAAATCGCGAATTTTGGGCTGGGAGGAGTTGAAAATTATTCTGGGGGGACCCTCCAAACAAATGGAACAAAATATAGTAAAAACATAAAGATATGGCGCGAGGCGTCGAGAATTTCACACCTTCGAGACAAATGATTGCTAAAAACGCTTTAAAATCATTACTCCACAGTACTAATAAATTTCAAAAGGCAATGACTTCATAATCTATTATCACAGTGAATATCTAAAGCACAAAGAATCGCCCATGTTAAGGTCCAATCAATTTCGATGTTATAATTAGTCTAACGCGCTAGGACTAGAACAAAGCAAAAACAAAATGATGATTGAACAGTTCTTATTCAAAGAATCGTGAATAGCGATGGAGAGCTAGATATTACTGATTAATTGCGTGGCCTGTCACAAAATTTCAATTTTCGAACAAATTCGGAGTGTTTTGCAACGACAGTTTTTGTTTCAAGTAAAGTATTATATTAACTAGAAATACATAAATATGAGTGTATTAGGCGATTACGTGTCCCGGCAATTTGTTTTTACCGCAATTGATTGTTCGGCAATCAATTGTCCACAATTAATTTTGCGCGATAAATGGTTGGCGATCAATTGTCTGCACACCATTACTCGAGTCACATTCGCCGGAAATGTGCCTATGGTCCTATGAAACGGATGATTATTGTTGTAGAACAAATTGGGCAGAATATCTATGTACTGGTACGTTTTATTTTTTGTGAAATATCGCCACATTTTTTCCTTCAACGTACGGTTGTATCGTTCGACCACAGATGCTTTGAATTCGCTTTTTGTTACAAAAAAATCGATAAATTCAGGTTTTAGAAATTTCTGTCACTTATTTATTGATAAATTCTTTTCCCGCATCCGTTTGCAATTTGTATGGTTTCCGGCTGAGAAAAATATGCTTGAAAGCTTAAAAGAACATATGTTGAACTTTTCGTATTTAATGGTACAGACCAGGCAAACTTTGAAAACAGGTCTGTACAGTCCAACAAATACTTAAACCCGTCGTTGAACTCACTGAGCGATTGCAAGTTGGCAAGATCTGCTTGCCATTGCTAATCAATGCTACTGACAAGCACTCTATTCCATGAATAGTGTTTTTCAATTGGGTTGTGTAAAGAATATGTTGGTTGTTTTTCTGAGCATTCTTTTATTTTTGATTTAGGAAATGTCTTTTTGGTTCTGAGAATCAGCTGGTTAGCACCAGTAGCCATAAGGGAATTCCAGCTTGAGCACAGAAAATAATGCTGCTTCGAACTTCAGCTAAATAATATTGCAAACGCGCGGAGTCGGAATATAATTCATACACAATGCAAGTATAAATTGCTAAGATGGAAGCAATACCTAATGACATTCGCTACAACACTGACAAAGATAGGAATAACTACTATTTTTTGCTAACAAAAAGTTGGGTACTAGCAAGGAAAAATGCTCCGATGGAACAAAAAAGGTAGAATATACTTGAAACAGAGAATTATCAAAGACGTAAAAGGAGGGGACTAGAAAAAGCTCCTATCTACAAATGTCACAAAATTTGCTAAAACTCAAAAATTTCCTAAACAAAGAAAAAATGAAAGTAAGTCAATCAAAGAAAAAACCTACCTGTGCCTAAAACTGCAAGATCTGCTAAAAATCAGACTTTTTCTAAGCAACGCAAAAATCGAAGTATATTCTGCGGCCTCTGGAAAGAAATAGGTGAACCTTCTCATATTGTCCACCATACAGTGGGCGGTTCCAAAATTCTGAGGGGGTTTTCAAATTGGAATATTGGTCTTAAAAATAGTGCTATGGCGAAGAAAACACCATTTTTGAACGTTTCTTGTCGAGCTCTATCTATTGGTACCTACCAAAAAAAACCAAAAAGAGCAGAAAGATTTTAAAAATTGAATTCTGGAGGTATTGTTGGGTATTTGCGTTTTCTTGTTGGGTATTTTGCCTTGGGGTGCATACTCCCCAAACCCCCTATGTCTAGGTATGGTGTCCAATGCTTAATATAAAGCTTATAAAATAAATCTCAAATCTGCGTTTTTGCTAATCACTTGCAACGTTAATTTATTCGATATTGTGGCTAGATAAATATTACAAAAAGTTATATCCTTTGATTATTTGTGATACCGCAACGAAAGACTGTGATTTCTATATAATGCATGTGTCCATTCAGTACTCTTCTGGCCTTTAATCCCACCAGACCACCCGGATTTCATTCCTGCCCATGTAAACTGATAACCATTAGGCATGGGAGGTTAGGAGTATGCACCAGTGTTCCATCAGAAACGTCTAAAATTGCCGTTTTTCCAACATACCATAACTACTATTTTTTGACCCAGAAAAATATTGCAACATGGCGCTGCTCAGCTATGGCGATATCTGCTTTTGCAGAGTGAGTGGTTCAGTTATCTAGCCCAATGTTTTATCTTTGTTCGACAGGATGCTGCTTTCTTCTGCAGGCCGCAGAATATACTTCGATTACTGCGTTGCTTAGAAAAAATCTGATTTTTAGCAGATCTTGCAGTTTTAGGCACAGGTAGGTTTTTTCTTTGATTGACTTACTTTCATTTTTTCTTTGTTTGGGAAATTTTTGAGTTTTAGCAAATTTTGTGACATTTGTAGATAGGAGCTTTTTCTAGTCCCCTCCTTTTACGTCTTTGATAATTCTCTGTTTCAAGTATATTCTACCTTTTTTGTTCCATCGGAGCATTTTTCCTTGCTAGTTAGTTAATATTCGGTGTAATTAAGCAAACCTGCGTGCGCCTGTGATCCTCAATGCATAGCACATCTTTATAATTATGTCCATGTCACCAGGGAAACTAACAGACAAACATGAATGTATACCACTTAATACCACTGTCGAGTGTAAACAAGCATGCCTAACTAACATATGACTTTATGACTTTTGACTTATCGTACATTTTGAGACTTCAGTTTGGGTTCTATGTTCAGATTCATCATCGTAGAAGTTGGAAGGACTTAATGTATAAATAAACACAAATCGTTATGATATATACATTCTAGAACATGCTCTACTTCTATTTCATCCCACTTATCCTGACTTCTAACCGGATAAATTGGCCACCAAAGAAAAGAAGAAAAACGTATTTTTCCATTATCCAATAGAATGTAAACTTAAAAAATGTGAAAGCAACTTCCCATTAGTGTAAATAAATGCAATTTGGGCCACTTAGTAGCCGTGATCTGTAGTATGTTTGAGTATGAAAAACTATTTAAAAAACTATCAAAAAAACTATTAAAAAAATATACTAGAAAAAACTATTAAAAACCATCCTACTAAAGATATTGACCACTCAAGAAATAGTAAGATAATGTGTTTTAATGCCATGATTTCAAACTTTACACCTCAAGAAGTAAATCAATATTGGGGTTTTTAAACGTAGTTCGCTGCAACGTCTAGCCCTCAAAACGCACTTTAGTATAATTTTTTTCAATTGTCTCGGCTTATGACTTTGGCAATATTTCCATGAATGGCCCTGAGGAAGGCCCCCTATTTTAAGCGCGAATGAGCCCCCTACGCAGAATTATTTTCGGTCATTTTCTGAAAAATCTAAAATCTTTACTGTAGAAATACGATTTTTTGAGCATTAGTGTGATTGATTGAACAAAATCAGTTGATTTAAAGCAAGATGATTAGATAATTTTATGCTCTTTCATTTGAGCTATCGCTGATCAGCTTCGAATTTTTTTGCTTCAGGCTGCAATCTCATTAAGGAATGCAGGGAGTTTCTAACTTGCGAATCAGAAAACAATCTTCATTGTACAGTGAAAACAGCGTAAAACTACTGAAACGCGTTAGCATGGGCACCTGGTTGACATCCATGTAACAGGGAGAGAGTCGATGTCTGTTGTGTTAAACACAAGTGTGGAACACTAGATAGAGTACATTTAAAGAAATACATCACTAAGTTTCTAAGAAGCCCTTTCCTCCACTAGAATTTGTGATATCACTATGATATTGCCAGGATATGCTAATAAATTGCTGACATATAATAGCTTAGAGACTAAGAGCGTTGAAAAGGATTTATCTGGGACTAAAATGACACCTGTATGTACGAAGTTCTAGACACAGATTTGAGAAAGATTAGGAAATATTCTGATAGAGTCATTGGCTAGAATGCCAATATAAGTCATGGTAAGCGGAGGATGAAATTAAAAAATGAAGAGAAGTGATCAAAAGCAAATTCGAAATGTATAGGGAAATAAATAAATTTTTTTAATATCAAATGTTATTTTCAGTTGCACATTTCTAAGCTGTTTTGACATTGGTTTTGGTCATTTCAAGCATACCCATCATCAATCAGAAAGCTTCTTTGATCAATGGTCTTCTTCATACATGAATGCTGTATTAGCCTAAAAACTATTTAAAACTACATCAGGGTTGCCAGGTGCAGGAGAATTCTCCTGAATTCAGGAGAATCTAAAATTTTCAGGAGCAGGAGCAGGAGAATGGGCTTTTCAGGAGAAATTTCGGAGAAGTTGTAAACATGCAGGAGAATGCAGGAGAATTTTAAAATGTCAGGGGAATTCAGTGGAATCCTGAAAATCTAGGAGAATTCAGAAGAATTTTCAAAACTTAAACAGCAAGTTATAATGATTATCATACATTACCCTTCTTACTGTACTTACTGTAGTTAGTTAGTTGTATATAATTTTATACTTAGATCTTTCACATTAAGAATTTATTTCGTTCATAGTTAAGACCTAAGTGTTAAGTTATAACCACACCTGGGTATGGGGGGTTTGGGGGTATGCACTCCTCCAGAAACCAAAATACCCCCCAGAAATCAAAATACCCCCCAGAATTCGATTTTTGAAAATTTTTTCCTTTTTTTTCGCAATTTTTTGATGTTAATGGATAGTGCTTGATGAGAAACGTCGAAAAATGGTGTTTTTATCGCCATACCACAATTTTTAAGACCATTTTTTGACCTTTAAAAAAACCTTGCACCCCCAGAATTTTCTTGCTGCCCACGTATGGTTATAACCACCGTTTTTTTCCACTTTTTGGTCTATTTGTCAACCAAAATTTTAGAAAATGGAAAAAATTTTTGGCCTTGGTTGGCATTTGTGGAAAATTTTTGTAATGTTAAAAATGCGTTTAAGAGGGGTAAAACTTGGAAAATTTTTTGGCGCTCTGCGCCAAATCGATTTAATCCTTACTTGCTGTTAATCTTTAAGCCGCGCCGCGCCATGCCAATTGCAGCATTTTTGTCGACAATCTGGTCTAGATTTGTTTTTGAAAATTCGGTACTTGTTCACTTTAACCCCTATCGAATTTTTTTTCATCTTTTTTAACATTAGGGTATATACAGGGTGAATTTTTCCCATCTTTTTTTAACGTCAGGGTTCTCACACGAGTTTTCCCAAGACAGAAAATAACTTTCAGGTGACAGGTTTTGACCCTCCGACCTATTGCTCTACAGCGCAACATGTTACCAATCGGCTAAGCCACCTTCTCGTAAGAAATAAAAACGAAGTAATGAGGGAATGGTACTTAGCATCTATACATCGACATAAGCATCTATACATTGACCTAAGCATCTATACATCGACCTAAGCATCTATACATTGACCTAAGCGGGAGCGACCTCGACCTAAGCAGCTTAAAACACCTTTTCAGATATACTAAGCCTAAGCCTAAGTATATTGGTAGCAAAAACTTAAATTTTCCTTTATCTTATCAAGTAAATTATTGCAAAAGTTGATTATGAATCTGAAAAGAATGAAAAAAAATTTAAAAAAATAAAAAAATAAAAAATAAATAAAAAAAATTTAAAAAACCATAAAAAATCAAGGATTATATCATATGATAGATATATCATAATGCTGTAATGCTCTATATACTATAATGTTGAAAAAGATGGCAAAAATTTGATAGGGGTTAAAGTGAACAAGTGCCGAAAATTCTTATCTTCTGACGGATTTGGTTAGTTTTTGTAATGCAAAAATGCGTTTTAGAGTGGTAAAACTGCAAAAATTTTCGGCGCTTAGCGCCGAATTGATTAAATTCTTACTTGTTAGTAATGTTTAAGTTGCGCTGCGCCAATTGCAGCATTTTTATCGACAATCTGGTCGTAGGACTTCAGTACGATTGAAAATCCTTACCTTCTGCACGGATTTGGTTAATTTTGTAATGCAAAAATGCGTTTTAGAGAGCTAAAATATCAAAATTTTTCCGGCGCTTCGCGCCATTTGATAAATTATAGTTTTAATTGTCAAAAGCGACTTCAGAATTGGCTAAAATGCTGTATTGAAGGAAGGAAATTCAAGTTTCAACAGGAATAACATATACTGATCGTAATATTTCTTATAGAGTGCTAAATTTTTGTACAAAAAGTGCATCAAACACCACTATTGCGTGTGTACATAGGATTTTATACTTAAAAAACACTGATTTTTTAACCCAGGCGCTCTATTTTTAATGTTTTAGACATCCAAAAAAAGGTGGAAAAAGGTCGGAAAAAGTGGAAAAAAATTTTGGGTCTGGTCTATAATGTCAACCAAATCGCTGGGAAAAAACGGTGGTTATAACTATATCCAAATAAGTTTCGTGCTTCCGTAGTAGATCATTCATTCATTCATTTATTTATTCACTTAATATAACGACGTGCAGAAATACATAGCTTTACAAACCGTCTAATTACTTTTATCAGTTTCATAGACGTTTGCAAAGCGCCTATAAACATTTTTTTGATATATTTTAAAACGTAAGGATTTCCTTGCTACTGAAGTACATACAATTAGTAATAAAGTATTATTTATTTTTTCAAATGACATTGCAAACAGGGCTCTTTTCAGAAATTTTTGATGATGTAAGTGCAACTGAAAATTGGCGGTCACTGTTTTAAGCACAGAAACCGTTATTTTGAATAATGTGTATTGTAAACAATGCGACCTCTGCTTTGCTTACCTATATCGAAGTTAAGAAATCGCTTATTGTGCCATTCAATTGATGCTGCGATCAATGTTCGTTATGCCTTTATCTTATGGAATATATCTCTTTGTAGCTTTAAGCCATCAAAACAGATGTTGTTGCGCTTTACGGATTCTATTTACATGACCAAAAATGTAGCTCCTGATGAAGATCAGGAATCTGTTATTGAATGTTTGTCAGCTGTTGATGTTGCATAAAATGGTATACTTTGTGGTGCAGCATTAGTCTTCCATTATTTTTGCATCTGCCTGTATAATGCAGATATGCTCCATGAGCTTTTTGTGAGAGAGTTAATGTTCATTATTTAGTCTTGAGTGTCCTTAGGATTAAGAGGCAAGAGATCATAATAAAATAGTTGGGTGAACCAAGGTAAATTGACCTGAGCATGCTTGATATGCATGTGTACATACAATTGTAGATCTGCTGTACAATCTTTCCTGCAAAATATGAGCCAGGAGAATTTTCAGGAGGATCAAAATATTTTCAGGAGAATTGCGGGAGAATTTTTCCCCAATTTTACCTCTGTGCAGGAGAATCTGAATTTCGGGACCTGGCAATACTGAACTACATACAGTGTCTGACCGATTACAACCACTTCTACAGAAAAGTTTTGATTTTTTTCTCATTAGGTCTTTATTTTACCTTCTTTTTGATGAAATTTTTAATTTTCTTAGTCTACCCCATTTTACAACTGCTCTAAACCCGTCCAAATCCAAGCACTCATGTTTTCACTATTAGGTAGGTAACCCATTTTATTACAGCGGTTATCTCAATATAAGTAATCGAACGCTAGATTACTTAGACAGATATGCAAACAGTAGAATAAGCGTTCAGAAAACTAAGGGTGAACGTTTATAAAATAGACAAACTGAATATTTTTATTGAGCGATCATATCAAAACTATCGTTCTGAATGTCTGACAATGAAAGTCATTTTTGTTTGCTTTTCAATGTTTTGATTTAAAGCTGGTCTCTGTCAATCGATTCTCACGCTTTTATATGTATAGATATATAAGATATATAAAAAACAGTCGCTCGCGCAAATCACCCTTTTTATTTCAATTTTCTGTTCTCCTCTTCAACGCTACAGCAACGAACAAATAATAACAATTAACAATTAGGGCAGCTTGGTATTTTGTTAATTTTAATCATTTATGTAAAAATTTTGAAGTTATTCATAATTTTTTATATATACAAACATTTTTGTAGTGTTTTAACATTTTGTAACTTAATTTTTGAAATGACCATGCGTCTTAAATTGAACTATATCCTAATCCACTCCAAACGGTTTGTTTTTGCTGGAAGTCTTGTTACTGTGGCTTATTACTAATGGCTCCTTCAATTTTGTTCTCGTGGCTGCTCCTTACTTTGAACTCTTCTTAATGATGCTTAACGCGCTTTGCTCAACATTTGGCACATCAAACAAACTACAGCAACAAGCAGTACCATAAAGTATTATGCTACAGTAATAAGCTGTAAAGCAAAATCGAGCCGTTTTGAATGAGACAGACTATACATAGATGCAACTTTATTAACGTTTTAATCGTCCAATGTTGCATTGGAGACCGCCTCAAATCTCAACTTTATACATTTTGGAATAAGTTGTGATATGTTGTAAGGAAATATGAGTGTGTGGGCTTGACATATAGGAGAATTTGGTGAAATCCAAAAACCCCAAAATTTATTTATGACTTTTGGTCATTTTTTGCATTTGTGATAACTTATACAGAAGTTTTCTGAATATTGAATATTTATGCCTTCAGATCTGGTAAGCAGACGCGATTGAGTGTTTGTTTGACATTATTATTGATCGTATGCAGAAACTCTTTGCTATTTTGCTCTCTTTACAATATCCTTTTGAATCATAAGTATGAACAAATTGTTTTTATCAAAATTTCAATCATTTAGTCAAACTGCTTTTAACCGATTGTACGCAAGGATTCTTGTTTGGGAGTGTCGAGTTTCATGATGTAATCACGTTTATCAAATTTGTGATCATGTAAAAACTGCGTATTATGCAACAAATTACTGGATTTCTCGCACCAAATTTCATACTCATTTGGGCAAATTTTTATACCAATTTTTAAGTCAAAGCTGTCATTTTTTGCATCAAATTTTGGGGGATTAGGGATATGAGCCTATATCATCAAAGAGGTCAGCCGGACTAAACGAATTATACGACAAGGCCAAAGATTTGCTACACAATTTGTTCGAACAAGAAGGGGAGCTGTGCTTTTTCGAAACGACTCGTGGATTTCAAGCTCAAGATCCATTGTACATCACGAGGGGCACAATCAATCTACTACAATGTGTCCTTCTTTGTATGAGGCTCACTTCATGTTTATCGGGAAACTTCCTAGAAATTTATGACTCACAAAATATTTGCACGCTTCATGCAAGCAATCCTTACGCGCATGCGACGACAAGTTTACCAAGCTCGATGGTGTTCCTAATTCATGTGCGGACAAAGTAAGTTATAGAATAACTCACTTACTGTAAAGTAAGTTAACATTGAGGAAGTGTAATTTTTTAGCTGATTTTATTGAGCCTTTTGAATGCGTAATTAATTTTTCTTCTTTCCTACCTCTATGTCATTCACACTCACAGGTAGCGCCTTAGCGTGTATATGCTTAAGTAACGCTAAGACATGCACAACCCCTGCGGCTACAACGGAAATCGTCTGGGAGGGCGGCTTTCTTCGACTTTAGTCAGCTTAGACGGTTTTTAAGCCAGCTTGTACACAACTCAGTATAAATGCTTCGTGCAATTACATGGTATAAAATTGTAGAAAAAAATTCTCTAGAAAGCGAAGCACTTGTTCTTGTGTGAGGGCGTAAAGAGTGCTAAACTTAAAGCTCAACAGACAGATTTCAGTCGCATTTTTCAACTTTATGCATGCAAGGCCTAGCAATTTAAAGTTTATACTCTGTTCAATGTCAAAAAACACATTTTTACGTGTTTTTTATTTTGTCAATTTCGCCGGATATAAATCAGGGCACACAAAATACTTTAAAAATAAAGTACATTGTAAGCTTTACGCATCGCACTTTGACACAATTCTGTACACTCAATCAATAAGTGATTTAGATAGGTTGTGGAAAAGACCATAATTTTCAAAAACTATAAGCTATAACATTGCAGTAAAACTTTACTCGCTCATCAAAAGGTAGTGAACAAAAAGTCTACAAATTCCTTCTTAAATATCTATTTAAAAAACCGTATGATACAGGAGTATCCAGTTTTATAGCCTTAGAAGGTCGTGTCGTCACTTTTTAGAAGTGTCCAAGTATTTTACAGGTACGTGCTAACCAAACATGAGCATGGGGCGCTGGTTAGAGGGAGATTATGCATCTCCCAATGTTCCCCTCTTATAAATCTTATCACTGCCCATAATTCAATTTTTGAAATTTTTTCTGTTTTTTTCGCAATTTTTTGATGCCGATGGATAGTGATTGATATAAAAGAATGAAAAATAGTGTCTTTTCGCCATAAAAAATTTAAAAAATCTTGCGTTCCCCTTGAATTTTGGTGCTGCCCACCTACAGTGCTACCACGCTACTCATCATATCTAAGACTGCTGCCCCTTTTGGTCTACGCTCTAAATATAACTAATAAAATACAATGCTAATCAAAGGAAATTGTTTACATGCAATGCTTTTACTCAAGAATTCGTCGTGAAAAGCACAATGGTACCATAAATTGAATTTTGGTTTCTCTCGACTTATAGGGGGTCTCTTAAATTCTCAGAGTGTGAAGGGCTGGATGTCCAACGCACATAAGCGGTCCAAACCATATATCCATACGTGGGCAGCAACAAAACTCTGGTGGGCGCAAGATTTTTCTAAGGTCAAAAAATAACCTTAAAAATGATGGTATAGAAAAAAACGCCATTTTTCAATGTTTCTCATCGAGTATTATCCAATGGCATCAAAAAATTGCGTAAAAACAAAAAAAATCGAAAATTACTTGGGTTGGGGTATTTTGGTTTCTGGGGGGTGCATACCTCCCACACTCCCCCACGCTTAGGTGTGCATATATTGCCCTAACAATGTATATGGCTGACCGCGCGAATACTTTTTTATAATTATTGTTGTAAAAGCACAAGTCAGAACTCGATTGGTGACTAGCATGCCATATTTCGCAGGCTGTGGAATAGCCACGAGCAGAACAGAAAAGGACAATGACCTATTCTTGCTCCAAAACCGAAAAAAACGAATCGTGGGTGGTTTCGAAACTAAATTTTACTCACAACCGTGGCACGGTTGGGTTTTTGAAAAGAATAAATACGTTTGCGGAGCGACTCTCATTGCAAGGCAACTGAATGACAGATCAACCAATTAGGCCATTAGCGCGGCTCATTGCTTTGTTGAAATAAAGACAGACGGCAAAACGTAGGATCCAATTGTTAAATTTCAAGTTTTTCGCTACTATTGCAAGTGACACGGTCAGATTCATTGGTGAGCGGTACCTAAATTCTGTTGGGTGCACAGTTTTCCGAAGATTATAAAATGACCTTAAAAATGCCAAAAAAGACAACCATTTTTCAACATATCTAATCGAGCACTATCCATTGGCATGAAAAAAATTGCGAAAAAAATAATTTAAAGAATTGAATTCTGGCGGATGTTATTTTGGTTTCTCGGGGGAAGGGGGCGGATACCTCTTTAAAAACCCCCACGGTCAGGTATTGTCACATTACTCGTTGACAAAATTTTTGATTTAAAGCCAAAGTAAAAGAATTTTATGTACAAGTCCTATAGTAGATCAAGTTATATCTATATCCAAGTTGATATGACTTTAAGTGAATTATGTTCCTTGAATATTGGACCTAATCTTGAATTATTTATTGCATTTACATTTATTTGAATCCGCCAGCTTAAAATTTGTTTTTGCAAGGCTTGAAATCTTACGTGACAACCTTGACAGTAATCTTCTTTATTGAAAAACTTTTTTAATCAGCAGTAAAGATAGCCATTTAATGGAGAGGTTTCATTTCTTGATTTTATAACGTGTGTTGTATGCTTCCCATATAAGGTTATTCAAGCATTATTCTCTGTAAAATTTTAATTTTATGAAAAATTGATAACATTTCAAAAATCTTCATTTTTTTCCGCTACCAGAAGCGCATAAGTTTATAGACTTTTGCTATTGCACTACATAAGCCATCTATTCGACATTAAAATATTTGTGCATGATAAACCAAATATGTTTTCAAATTTCGAACTTATAGTCAATGGTGGGTTTCGAGTCTTTTACTAAAACGAAAAACCCAACCTTGTAATAAAAATTTCAAAAAAGCTACAATGTTGTTGCTATTTCTCCATCTCCATTGTCCATTGCAACCGTATTGAAGAATGACGCTAAAAGTTTAGAGATTTTTAAACAAAGCTACACTCATTCTCCTATTTTCACTGCGGCTTCGCGCTATGTATTTATAATCATGTATGCTAATCTCCTTCATTTTCGATTCATTACTCCTCAGCCCACTCGATTTGTTTCGTATATCATAATTTTTTAGGTAAGGAATTATTTTGAAATAAATCATAAAAAATTTTACGTACTTTTAAATATAAAGCAAAGTTTGGAAAATTTAATCAAATGACGAGTATAATATGCTGGTACTTGACTATTTTTTGTAAACATCAAGAGGAAAATATTCGTTTAAAGAGTGCCACCTATACTGAACGATTATCGATTAATTTTCGGCCTGCAAGACTCAAGAGTACACACCCCTCACGTGATTATCAGAGAGGTGAAAAGAATACTGTGGCCTGCTAAATTTGGTACTAAGCCCGAAATCAATGACATTGCCTTGATCGAATTCACTGAAGAAATAACTTTCAATATGCACGTTTTGCCGATTTGTCTACCACAAGCAGGGCCGAACTACGACGATTTTGTGGAATCGGCAACGTATTACGTTTGTGGATATGGATACACAAAAGGTAGGTACCTCGAATGAGTTTCTAATTTTTAAGATAGTACTAGACTGATTCTAGAACGGCTGATTCTCAAGTCATTCATATCGCACACACGGTGTTAGCCTCTTAAGACTTTCTTTTTCCCTATAGTTTTTAAAATTGTCTCAAAAGCATAACGTTTCAAAGTTAGCTCAAAATTTTTGTAGTCTGGCGGGCGTGCATACCTTTGCGCTCGTTTTCTTTCAAAGTGTTGAATCTTTTTGGAAACGCCTAATATTTCGCGATTCTTTTCCTTTAAGATCGGTTTCCCTTTACGCTCACAAAACAGTCTGATAGGCCCGGTCGAATGCACTGCACAACATCGGGAGCAAGAAGACTCTATAATTCCGATTTAATCATACGCGAAGAGTCAACTAACATCGACTACCAGGGTCATAGTAATGTAAGCATTGCATACCAAAAGCCTGCTAACATGGGCTGCTATCGAATTTAGTGGAAAAAAGCTGTGCGGGTCAAAAAACCCCAAGCAAACGTCAAGATTTTTATAGGGCTCTTGGTTGGAGGTATTTTTAATTTTGGAGTTAATATCTAGGTAAGTCCTGTACTTGCAAACGTAATTCCATCATATTCGACACAATAGCAGAAAATACGAATCGAATTCTATTCCCCTCAATCCGTGTTTGAAGCAATAGGTCGCCCAAAAAAATTCGCTCTTATTAGCACATGTGCTGTATTCTGTATCCTTTGACGAGCGCCTAAATTCTGGGAAGTCAGGTTGTCCGGATGATATCAAGCGTAAAAAATGCCAAAAAAACTTATGAGAAAACAATAAGCGAAAAAGAGCGATAGTAGAAAGCCATAAGGCCTGAATCCGATCCTAGGCAGGGGGGGGCACGCCGCCAGTTATGACCGGAGCGACTCGAGCAAACAAATTAGAGACCCAAGCGCCCACTTAAGTAAACAAAAGTGCGCAATTGATCATACTGGGCTGACCTCGTTGGTCGACCAATTATGCGTCTGGTACTCACAGTAATGCGCCCGGTTCGGGGAGTATTTTTTTAACACAATTTCTCTACAGAGCGCAAATCAAATCTTGAAATTTAGTTTTTCGAATTCATCTTAAAAAATGGAGCGAGATATTACAACATATCATTCAATCTGGAAAAAATTAACTTATTTTAAATTTTGATTTTAATTTTAATTTTTTTTCAATTTTGATTAATTTTGTTAATTTTGTTTATTTTGTTAATTTTGTCCATAAAAGTTGAATATTTTAAAACAATACTAAGCCAACAGCGTCAACATGAAAAACTACCATGATTTGCCAACGAACATTATACATAGAAGCACACACATCGCAAAAAATCTTTGAACAGTCGCTTTATTGAATCAAACTTGCTGCGCCAGATGTATTCCACCAGAAACCCTTCATAAGTCGCCAAATTTTCTAGGAAATTTTATAAAACAAGAAGCAAAAACATTCAGAATAGAATTTAAAATATGTGCTTAAATCTTAGGTAGCATGTTAGCGCGTACCTATAATATACATGGGTACCCTAACACCTGTGCACCCCCTACAGCTATAACAGGACACATCTAGAAGGTGCGATTTTTTTAAAAGGCATATAATAAAAAAATTCGCTGCCGGTGTTTTTTAGTTTTTCTTGAAACTCAAAACTGGCTGTGTAAAGAAAGTGTAAAGTTTTTGTGTAATGTTATGAAATGGGATAAATTTTAGGAGGTTTTTTAGGCGGCATGTGGACAACTCAGTATCGACTCCTCAAAAAAATTAATGGCACAGATTTGTAGAGAAAGGGATGCTCCAAATTTGCTTCCTTTTTTTATTGAAATTCGCATTGGTTCTCGAATGGGAGTGTAAAGAGTGCGAAAATCTGAGGGTGAAAAAGAACATTTCGGTCGAGTTTTCAATTTGTTTATGTCTGATACTAACTCCGCTTATCAGTTTTCAAAAATGTTTTCCGAAAAAAATGTAGAGCGGATCAAGGGCTACATTCTGCATATAAGCAAAGTCTTCTACGCTCTATGGTGAGTTGAATCCTGGGGTATAAAGTTTACACTCTGGTGCATGGTGTAAAAAAGAGATTTTAACTAAGATTTCTCTGCCAAATTTTACCGCTTATAAGCCAGGGCAAATTGAATACAGCAGTAATGAAGTGCTTTTCAGGGGCTACACATCGCAGCAAATTGCATTTAAAAAAACGCAATATTGAGTTATTTATGGGGGTGTAAAGCTCGAAATCAGAGGTAAAAAATAGGCGAGAAAACACGTTTTTTCCAAATTTTGATTAATAAATTATACCAAATAATTTTTGCAAGAGAATTTTGGCACACAGAAATGTACTACGATTTAAAAGCTACAAATTGTACCAAGCCGAATTTCTTTAAACTCAATGGGGAGTTCTGTACGGAATTTTAAAGTTTACAGTGTTCTAAATGATGGAAAATACGTTTTTGTTGCGTTTTTTGTTCGCCACTTTCTCCGTCCAGAAGTCGGGATAAGTCCAACAGAATAAAAATAAAGTGCTTTATATCGAGTGCATGTCAAAACAAATTGTCTATACATTAATATTTAGCGAGTGTAAAGTCAAGAATGGGGTGCTTTACACAGGTTTCTGTCTTGTTTCTTTCTGCCTGCTTCTCCCGTTATGAGTCAGGGACACGATTATCAAGTCTAGAAATGGAGCAGGAACCAAATTTGATATGCCAGTCTAGCGCATTTGTTTACACTCTACAGTGTTGTAAAGTGGTATACACCTATTGTTACTTTGCCCATAGAACATTACGGAGACGTAATTTTTTTCATAAATATTAATAGTAATATCGGAAAAATATCAAAATTACGAATCTGACCAAAATCTTCTTTACACTAGGTGTTTACAAGAAGTGTACACTACAAATGTATTTATCTTCGTTTTTGAGCATTCCAGAAACCTAATTTTTTCCTGAGGTCTAGAAATTTTTAAAGAATCAAATGTGACACGTCACGTACGCGTGTTTGTTTACATCAAACAGTGATGTAAAGTAGTTTAGACTCATTGTTTATTTGTCCTCAGACCATTGTAGACATGCAATTTTTTCATAAATGTTAGTAATAATATCCGAGTAATATCAGATTTACAAATCGGAATAAAATCCTCCTTACACTAGGCGCTCGTGTAAAGTTAACACTGCTAATTAATCTTTGTTCTAGAGCTTTGCAAAACCTGAATTTTTTGTCGAAATCTGAAAATTCACATGGAAACAAATAGGGAACGTCAGCTGAGTGCGTTCGTTTAAACTCAACAGTGATGTAAAGTGGTTTACATCTGTGTCTATTTGTCCTTAAACCGTTATAGAGACGTAATTTTTTCATGAATGCTGATCGTGATATCCGAGTAATATCGAATTTACAAATCCGACTAAAATCTCCTTTGCACTCGTTGCTAGTGTAAAGTTTACACTATATAATAAGCTCCATTCTAGGGCCTCATGGTAACTTATTTTTTCTCTAAAGTCGTGAAATATAAATGGAAACAGATGTCATACGTCTGCTAGGGGTGCATGAACAGTAGTGTAAAGTGATTAACACCTAATGTCAATTTGTTCTTAGAACATTATAGAGGTTTCATTTCTTAATAAATGCTGATCATTATATCAGAGCAATATCGAAATTATTAATCCCACTAAAATTCTTTATACTCTTGTGTAAAGTTTAAAATGTAAATTAAGTTTAGCTCTAGAAAGTTTTGGAAGCAATATCTTTACAGGATGTTCTAAGTAACATAAGAATTACTAATCAGAATGTTTGTTTTTTCTACAACTAGTAGCTTTGTAAAGTTTAAACCATTCAATTATTAGATGAACCGCACAGTAAATGAAATCTAGTATTGTATTTCCATATCTTGCTAATTAAAAGTAGGGTACTAGCAAAGAAAAATGCTCCGATGGAACAAAAAGGGTAATATACTTGGGATTGTGAATTATCGAGGATGTAAAAGGAGGGGACTAGGAAAAATCTCCCTATGCTATATGCTAAAAATCGCAAAATATGTTAAAAGCCAGACTTTTTCTAAACAATGCAAAATATCGAAGTATATTCTGCGGCCTTTGAAAAATGTTAAAGTTTAGTAAACACTTGTTGTAGACATGTGTAAAAGAGTATCTACATAAGTTCTGTTGCACGTCAGCTTCCGTGTTTCCTACTGCTTTGAACCAACAATATCATCGATTGTCTTGAATGCATCGATATGTACTATTTCATTCAATTCGCTTAGCTACTGCATTGCTAATTCGCTGCTTTATCCAATCAATTTTTTGGTAAATAATTTATTTCTATTGGGAGGCCGCAGAATATACTTCGATTTTTCGCATTGTTTAGAGAAAGTCTGGTTTTTAACATATTTTGCGATTTTTGGCATATAACATAGGGAGATTTTTCCTAGTCCCCTCCTTTTACATCCTCGATAATTCACAATCCCAAGTATATTCCCCTTTTTTGTTCCATCGGAGCATTTTTCTTTGCTGGTTATATATTTCCTTGCTCCATTTTTACGATGAGCTCGAAAAACTAAACTTTTAAATTTGATTTTATCTGTGTGAAAAAAAATTCTCCCAAAAAATACTCGCCTAGTTGGGCGCATTACTGTAAGTACCAGACGCATAATTGGCCGACCGACGAGGTCAGCCCAGCATAATTAATTGCGCACTTTTGTTTACTTAAGTGAGCGCTCGGGTCGCTAATTTGTTTGCTCGTGTCGATCCGATCAGAAAAGGCGTCTTGCCCCGCCAGGATAGGATTCAGCCGAAATAAGAGTAGAAATAAGCAAAAAACGCTTGTCCGAAATTTATCATCAATCTTTCTTCATTCAATGCATAAAAATCGCTAAAAAATACAAAGATTTCTCTGAAAAATTCAATTCTCTGGGTCTTTTATGATCTGGGTCCTGACATGACAAGCACTTTCTATGCCATTTCCATAAGCAAATCGTCGGATTGATTAAGGAGATGTGAAGTCGTCAGTCTGTCTAAGAGAGAGGTATATGCAGCAGAATTCTAAAGCTTATATCTGCATTTTACCCTCAGATAAGAGTAAGGTTTGTTTACAAACCTGTCATGTGTATAAGCCGGTTTTTCAAGAACAAGGATGCTGTACCTGCTAAGCTACTCTCAAATTTAGTATATAAGTATACGTGTTCTAGCTGTATGGCTAGTTACATTGGCGAAACTCGCCGACATTTTGGGAATAGAATTGCAGAGCATACTGGCGTCTCATTTGCTTCAGGAATGCCAATTCAGGGTGATAGCTTATCTGCTATTCACAAACATATCTCAAAAAGCAATCATTCAATTACATCAGATTGCTTCAAGGTTATTAGTCGAGCATCCAACTCTTTTGATCTTCTAATCAAGGAGTCGTTATCATACGTGGGCAGCAAGAAAATTCTGGGGGGGATGCAAGATTTTTTTGAAGGTCAAAAAATGGCCTTAAAAATGGTGGTATGGCGATAAAAACACCATTTTTCGACGTTTCTCATCAAGCACTATCCATTGGCATCAAAAAATTGCGAAAAAACCGAAAAAAATTTTCAAAAATTGAATTCTGGGGGGGTATTTTGATTTCTGGGGGGGTATTTTGGTTTCTGGGGGGTGCATACCCCCAAACCCCCCACGCCCAGGTGTGGTCGTTGTACATAGCACGTGATTGTCCTATTCTCAACAATAATGTTTCATCATATCCTCTAAATTTGTTTTAATCTACTAAAATCCCACCTTTTTCATTTTCTTATAGTTTAAAATCTTTTATAATTCTCTTCATAATTTAATGGTATGTTTAAGCTTTAAGTTTTTCTTGATTTACAACTCTGGCTTAACGAGCTTATTTTCCAAAACTATTACCTAGTGCATAGTCGCTTCTACAATATATGCAGATTATGGAATTTTTACCACAATAAATTAAATTTATAGTGTCAAGCCGAAATCCTTTAAAAATGGACCCACTATCTCGGACCAAAACCGCTAAAAATTATACCTTACTTTCAAACGCTTAAAAAAGCAAATAATCATACGTGGTCTATTCACTTCATGAGGTCTAATGGCTCTTATGGGAAAAGCTGTGAACCCCACCAACCCAACCCCGCCCACGTGTGTTAATAAACCCTATACTCATCTGTATGTATGTGTACCACGACTTGTGTACTATGTGCACGCTGCTACTCAAATTTTAGGGCGATTCAGGTGGTAGATACGTGTGCCAAGAAAGAAAAAGACAGTCCGTTTGTACACATGGGCGTAATAAATGGCCGAATAGTCGATTATTACTTTCCGTATAAATTTAGTCGAAAAGTGTACTACTATTATTCTTATTCCGCTTTTGTACCGGAATACATGAAATGGGTGAAACAGAAAATTGATAGTACGAAGAATGATGATGAAGTGACTTGTACCACATGTTGGCATTAAAAATGTACGAGACACACATGTATTTTTTATTCGTGATCAGGTCACCACAAAAAAGTGGCTTTTTATATCTAATAATGATTAAAATTAATTTTTAGTTTCTTATGAAGTCAATCGATAAGTTTTTATGCAGTCAAGGCATTTCACAGGTAATAACATTAAGGAAGGGATATTTAATTCATACAATCAAAAAATTTTATTTTACGGACTTTTCAAAAATTTTACGGACCTCTGAATCAAAATTTTCGATAACTTTTCCATCACACATAGTGCAATCATGGCATACGTCAAAAAAGAGAAAATACAATTTTTTCTGCGAAGGTATCACAATCAAACTAGAAACTGTAAATCTGGGTAGTTCCTGTTTGCTTTTAATGTATATACTATGTTATGAGAGTATTCCTTATAAAAGCCCTCAACTACCGGTTTCTAAATAAAGAAGCCATGAAAAAAGGGGCTGACTGCATTCAGCCGGGAGGCCAGCTAGCCCCGGGACAAAGTAAGCCCCAGGGCTAACTTAGCCATCATTCCTGAATAGAAGTTTGTCATCATGGCTTAAGCTAGCCCTAGGGTTGAAAAATTAGCCCCAGGAATAATTCTTATTTGGATGAAAGCCATATACATAAATATCTGTAAGACACGAGGACGAAAAGGTTTTGCTCCCTTCTAATTGAAGCGCTAGGACATATCACAGTTCTTATTCTTTGTAATTTTAACTGACTTTGAAATTTCATTTTACGGAGCCTCAACGGCTTATCATCATAGGTGGGCAGCACCGAAATTCTGGGGGAGGGGTGAAAAAATTTCTGGAGGGGGTGAAAAAATTTTCAAAGGTCAAAAAAATGGTCTTAAAAATGGTCATATGGCGAAAAAACACCATTTTTCGACGTTTCTCATCAAGCACTATCCAACGGCATAAAAAATTGCTAAAAAAGCAAAAAAAATTTTTTTTCTGGGGAGGGGGGTATTTTGATTTCTAGGGAGGGGGGTATTTCAACTTCTGGGGGAGTGCATACCCCCCAAGCCCCCACGCCCACGTGTGCTTATCATAGAACTTGGCTATTTACCATACTTTTTTAAAAACATTTAAGTCTTTTGTGTGATAATTCTCGATATTCTTCCATCCTTTACACATCGTTTTTAGACATTCGGTAATGGCAAAAACGAATTTCTAGTCTGAAATTCGATGTAACGAATATGGTCAGTATAATTAATTGTGTACAGGGAAACTCATCTCTGTAAGGAAAATCATTTGGCGAATCAATAGGGATAACTTTTATCACTTCCAAGCTTGCTAGCCACTTCATTTCAGAAACTTGCGCTAAAATAGTTAGCCTTATGTCCTATGACTTAGCCTCATGGATATCTCAGCCCCTCATTCAGAGAACGGCCCCAATTAGTTAGCCGACGAGGAATGCGGTGAATCTGTTGTATTGAGCGATTGTGCACAAAATATTTAGAATCTGGATCCTCGAGATCAATTTTTATGAAAGGAAGGAAAAATAGAAATTTAATATTTCTAGTGAATGAGCCTGAAATAAAGCAGCATACATAGCTTTTAGCTATATCCACATTCAGTTTTTAAGGCTATTTCGGCTAAGAAATGCTTTTGAGCTTACCACAATCATTTAGACCATGCTACACAAACGTGGGCGTGGCAGGACGACCTTCAGGGGGAATGGTCCTCCCACAGACCGAATCCCTCAGAAACCACAATACCAACCTTCCCAGAATTCAATTTTTAAATTTTTTCTAATATTTTCAAGCCATTTCTAAATGCTAATAGATAGTGCTCGACAAAAAACGTTGAAAAATGGTATTTTTGCGACATCACTATTTTTAAGACCATTATTTACCTTTAAAAAGTCTTGCACCCCCTTCCGCCCTCAACTAATGATGCTACGGTGTATCTGATCTATCCAGACCAGACTTCCTATACTTTGTTTCACATCTAAATACACAAGTTTGAGTTTTCATTTAACGATTTAATGCCACTGTACATTAACAACAGCTCTATGACGGATGGAATTTATGCACATTTACTACAACATGCGAGTTGACGTCAGCTATTTGCTCTTGAAAGAAACCCGCAAGCTTATTTCAGTAGACTTAAAGAACCTGAAATGCATATCTGAGTTCCAATACGGAAATTAGTATCTCTAATTGTATTTGAATTGATTTCTTTGTTTAATTTCATTAAATAAATTTCATATTCTTCCTCCCCTGATCACATTTTTAGTTTACCAAGCAGTGCTGGCCTCAGAAGGTGAGCTTGTGTAATACTCTATTATGACAACAGCAATTGAATTTGTTATCATCATGTGCTTTCACTGACTATAAAATATTCATTTCGTACTTATCCGGTGTTCTGTTTACCCCAAGCATTGCATTGCATGCCAGGTTTCAGAATTCATTCCAGCAGCATTTTAGCTAATTAAATTTTTGATGCGAAAGCAACTCTTACATACCTATATTCAAAGAAGTAATAGCAAATGAACAACGCGTAACAATCTCACATCAGAACTTATTCTACCTAATAGAAACTTGCTGATAAATCAGAGAATCAGTGTAATAATGAAAGTCTTCAGGTATTAGCCTATTTCTGTCTAAGCAGAAATACAGATCATGCGAAACTGGGTAGTTAGTGACGTCACATAGAATTTAATGGATTCTAGTAAATAATTTCAAATTTGTACTAAACCTCATGAATCAAGAATAAGACATCCGTTTTATCAGAGCGCGGTAGTTTTTTATTTATTCAAATTTTTAAAAAGTTAAATTATTTTCCAGATTTTTCAATTAGCTTACAACTTGGGACTCAACTTCCTATTTCAAGGTATTCTGATTTAGTTTTGTTTAAGGATGCATTATGATGCCAGGCACAACCTGAGCCTGAGCAGAGGGGAACAACCGTGTCAATTGCCTCACTTGCTCGCCCTTCGAGCTCCATATATAATGATCCATTCTATTTATCTTCGTGTGTCTGTCAAGTTTCATAAATTGATGATTTACTCAACCCATCCATCAAGCGCTGACCGTGAATTTTATTCTAATCAACACTCGGACTGAGCTATCTAAGCGTAAGTCATTCAGCACCATGTATTATCATGCATATATGTACTAGTACAGAAAAATACTGTGGTGGAATAAAAATGAACGAATATACTAGGGATGATGCACCATTAAGAACATAAAAGGAGAGGACTACAGAAAAGTCACCTACACTTTGAAAGATGTAAGAAGTTGCTTAAAATTAGACTTTGGCTGAAATAAAACAAAAAATCTAAGTATATTCGATCTGCGGCCTCTAAAAAAACTTGTCTTCACAATACATTGTTAACTTACTGAGAAAAAGAGATAAGAATGACAGTCTGTTGTGTGTTAATCACCAAGTTTTTTATCAATATCAAATTTCTCTCACAGTCTATAAGTAAATCACTATAGGCTTTATAAATAAATTATGACAAGCATACTATGTTCAACCAGACATGGACGCGGGCTGAGATTCAGCGGGTTCGAACCTCCTTCGATAGAAAAATTTGAAATTTTTTCATTAAAAGAAAGCAAAATGAAAGCCAAAAATGGATCAAAATAAAACACTTTCTCTAAAATAGCTTCACATTGACCAGAAACTGTGTTATAAAGTAGTTTTAAGGCTATTATAACGCTTATAGTAGTTTTTGAGGTACTTTCAGCTAGAAAGATTTTTTTGATATCTTCACCAGACCGACAATGTTGTTTGGCTACTGCTGGCCATAGAATATACTGTGATGTTTGTTTTGGGTTATTTAGTGGAAGCCCAATTTTAAGCAGATTCCTATGACTCTCACAAGCTTGGATAACCTTTTCCTAGTAACTCTTTTATGTCCTTAATGATACGTCATTGTGATATTATTCGTCCTTTTTTAGTCCATAGAATTATTTTCTTAGCTGGTACTCTATTCTTTCTAATCAGCAATATTGGAATAAAGCAGACAGCAAACACGTACGGTAACATGCCTAGAGACAACAGTCCAAGAACATGGAAAGCAAGATTGTTCTGAGCATCAGCTTTATCTTTTTTAAATAAGGCAACATTATGTTATTCGAACAGATCAAAGGTTTTTAGTGAAGACTGCACGTGACTAATGGGAATATTTTTAATGAAATCAAGCTCTTGTGATGCTCTGGAACTAAAATTAATTATATAAGTAAGCCTTACGTAGCTGCTGGGTTAAAAAAACGTGTCAGATTCGTAATTCTGACGTTACAAAGAATATTTTGAAAAAATTTGGTTTCTGCAACGCTCTAGAAATAAAGTTTATTTTCAGTGTAAAGCATATACAACTGCTAAGTTTATAGAAATCATACAGAAATCCTAACGTTAAAAAGAACACTTTGTAAAAATAAGCTTTCACAGCATACTGGAATTAAAATCAAATTCTAATGTGATATTTACTTAAGCGCTGGTTGTAAAGGAAACTTAGAGTCAAATTTGAAATGCTGACGTTGGGGAGTATATTTTGATTAGAAATTCCCGTTTTGCGATGCTATGGAAGTAAAATCGAATTTCAATGCAAACTTCGAAGCCCTTCAATAACTTAGTAGTGTAAACATTATATAGGTACAGGATGTGAAGAAAATTGACTGATAAAACCACAAACCCGACGTTAAAAAGACATTTTTGAAAAAATCAAAGTATAGTAACACTCTAAGAGTGAAATGATGTTCCGGTGTACGTCTTTACACCTCTTCAATGACTTTAAATTTGGCCAAATTAAGCACGCTTAAGTGCGTTCGTGATCCTCAATGCGTAAAACATATTTATGATTAGGATCATGTCTTGCCTCATTTCGGGAGAAATTGACAAATAAAAATAAATGTTAGAGCTCTGAAGTCAAATAACTATTTGATGTAAACCACTTAATACCACCGTACAGCATAAACAAACGTGCCGAACTAACATTATGCCTGATACATTTTGAGGCGTCATATCATATTTTATGTTCAGCTCCATCACCGGAGAAGTTGGCCGAAAATGAACAAGCGAAAACATGTTTTAAATTCAAATTTTTGACCTTGCACCTCTAGAATTAGCTGATATGTACCTTCTAGAACGTACTTTGTTTCTATTTCATTCCACTTATCCTGATTTCTAAGCGGAGAAATTGGCGAACAAAGAAAAAGGACTAAAACATATTTTTCCATCATCTACTAAAATATAAACTTCAAAAATCTGAAATCAACTTCCCAAAAGTATGTGTAAATACATGCAATTTGGGCCACTTTGTAGCCATGATCTGTAGAACGTTTGTGTTTGAAGAAATATTCTCTTGCATTGCATCCTACTAAAGATATTGATTGACCAATTAAAAAACAGTAAAAAATGTGTTTTAATGCCATGATTTCAAAGTTTTCACCCCCACAAGTAAATCAATACTGGGGTTTTTAAATGTAGTTTGCTGCAACTTGTAGCCCTTGAAACGCACTTTATTTTGATTTTATTTGTTTGTCACGGCATATGACTTTGGCAATATTTCTATGAATGACACTTAGCGAGGCCCTGTTTTATTCTAGAATGAGGCCGCAGGCTTATTCTCGGTCATCTCTGAAAATCTAAAATCTTTTCTATAGAAACACAGTTTTTGAACATCACTTTGACCGATTCAATGAAATTAGTTGGTTTATAACAAGATAGTTAAATTATTTTATTTTCTTTTATTTGAGCTATTGGTCAGGTTCGAATTTCTTTTCGTTTAGGCTACAAACTAATTAAGAAATGCATGGAGTTTCTAACTTACGAATCAGAAAGCAATCTTCATTGTACAGTGAAAACAACGTAGAACTACTGAATTGCATAAGTATGGGCACATAGTTGAAATCTATGCAAAGGGAAGAATAGTGGATGTCTGTTGTGTTAACCCTCCTGTTACCAAGGGGTCACGCACTCTAGTCTTACCAAGGTCTAGATCAAAAATCTAGTCATTGGGGAGATAACAAAAATGAATAAAAATACACATTTCTGGTAGCCAAGAGCATGATAAATTCAAAAATGCCATTAAGTTTGCACAAAATTGAAAACTAATTGAAAAAAACGTATTTGAACATTCAAAAATGTGTAAGGAATACGATCTGCAACACGCATAACACATGTTATAAAATCATGAAATCAAGCTTTTCTAATAAAATATAGGTCAATACGTTTTTGTTTGCTCAACAAAACATGTGTTGCAGTAAAAAAAGAGGGTACTGAGAAGCTTGCCACATAAGAATTTATGGCCTTACAGTAAACTGCAAAAAACAGGCAACTAGATCACGGATCTAGAGCACGATAAAAGTAGGGTTAAACACAACTATGGAATGCTAGATATAGTACATCTAAAGAAATACACTACTAACTTTTTTAGAAGCCTGCTTTCTTAATTATAGTTTTTGTGAAATCACTATGATAATGCTAGGAAATACTAATTTATTACTGACATATAATAGCTTATAGAGCTAAAGCATTGAAAAGGATTTAATTGGGGCTAAAATGAGACCTATATGTATGAAGTCAAGACACAGATCAAAGCAAGATCAGAAAATATACTGATAGAGTCATTGGTTAGAAACAAATATAAGTCGTGGTAAGCGAAGAGTAAAATTAAAAAATGAAGAGATAAAAAGTGATCGAAAGCAGAATTAAAATGTACAGGGTAATTAATAAATTCTGATAACTTGCCTCATATTAGATGCTATTCTTAAATGCACATCCCCAAGCTGTTTTGGCATTGGTTTTGGAACATCAAGCATACTTATCATCAGTCAGAGAGCTTCTTTGATCCATGGTCTTCTTTATATGCTGTAGTAGCTAAAAAACTCTGTTAAACTACATACAGGGTTTGATCGAATTCAAGCACTTCTACAGAATAGTTTTGATTTTACTTTAATTTTCTTAGTCTGCCTCACTCCTACTCATTGTATAGATCTGCACTAAACGTCCAAATTCGAGCAATCATGTTTTCGCTATTAGGTAGATTACCTATTTTATTTCAGTGGTTATCTCAATATGAGTAATCGAACGCTAGATTACTTAGACAGAGATGTACACACATTGCTGTATAGCGTTCAGAAAACTAAGGTCGGACGTTTATATGATGAACAAAATAAACACTTTTATCGAGCGATCATAAAGCTATTGTTCTGAATGTCTGACAATGAAAATTATATCTGCTTTTCGAAGTTCTGATTTATAGCTGCTATCCGTTTATCAATTCACATGCCTTTATCTGTATAGATATTTAAAAAAAACAGTCGCTCATACAAATCACCTTTTTATTTCATTCTTTCGATCTAATATTCAACGCTAAAGCAATGAGTAATAATAATTAATAATTAGGACAGCTTGGTGTTCTATTGATGTTTACCATTTATCTAAAGATTTTAAGATAGTTTAAGCAATTTTATATTCAACATTTTTGTTTTGTTTTTAACATTTTGTAAGTTACTCTTGAAATAAACGAGCGTCCTAAATTGAACTATAGCCTGTTCCATTCGAAACGCTTCGTTTTAACTGGAAGTCTCATTGCAGTGTTAGTTTTTCACTGCACTAATGGCTCCTTCAATTTTGTTCTCCTGGTTGCTCGTTGTTGTAAACTCTTCTTATCGATGCTTAATGTGCTTTGATCAACATGTGGCACATCAAACAAACAGCAGCGACAAACTGTATCGTGAAGTATTACACTACAGAAATAAGCTGAAAAGCGAATTCGGGCCGTTTTGAATTGGACAGACTGTATATGCAACTTGATAAACGTTTTAATCGTTCAAAATTGCATTGGCAGCCGCCTCAAATCTCTATTTATACATTTTGAATAATTTTGGGTCTATTGTGAGCAAAGAAGTGTGTGTGGGCCGGGCGGATGAGATAATTTCCCGAAATCCAACAGGCTTAAAATTTGATTATCATATTTGCTTTTTTAATAAATTATACAGCAGTTTTTTGAATTTTTGAAAATTTATGCACTCTTTCGAAACTTCTTGTTATTTTGCTTCCTGTATAAGGTCCTTGTGAATAGATAAAAACGATCAAAAAAATTGTTTTGGTCAAAAATTTAATTATTTAGTCATGAAATATAGAGCCTGAGTGCTATAATGTTTCCGATTTTATAAATTTTACAAAACAGACAATTGATGATTGCCACCCTCTTATTTCTACTCCTAGTTTTAAGTATATGCACCGACTTATGTAACTTATTTACTGCAATGATATTCTGAAGCACACTGTCTAGAGCTCCTAATTTGGTGGAATTTTGCAACCCTCAGATTCAGGTTGTTGAAAAACGTCGAAAAAACACATGTTCAGCATCCAGCTAGTCTTTTTTGCATCATATTGGCTTAGGCTTACTTATTTGCCCTGACATTGATGCCAGCGCCTGGGCTAAGCCTGAGATAAATGGAGCAAAAATTGCAGAGCGAGCGAAGCGAGCGGAGTAATTTTCACTCCATTTATGCCTTAGGCTTAGCCCATGTCTTGCACCAATCTGAATCCGCAAGCAATTGCCGTTGCCACAAATTGAAAACTGAAAAATACCCTAAAAATGTGTTTTTTTTTAATTTTTTACAAAAATGACAAAAAACCTCGTTTTTTTGCTCCAATTTTATTTAAAATCAAAAATAAACGCTGGATTCGATATCAGCGTGCAAACTTACTTCAGAAAATAGTGATTTTTAAGGGAAAAAATTTCAAAATTTTTGTCCTCATAAATTGCATAAGTGCATTACTTTGTTTCTTTATGTCCTCAAATATTGCGAAGCACAACAATACTTAAAATATCACAGAAAATGGATTTGGCTTCCGGCTTAAAAATGAGATGGAAAGCTTTCCGATTGATACTTTTAATTACCTCTGATTATCCTTTAATCAAAGCTTTCTTTGCAATTCCTGCCAGATATTAGCACTTAAAACTTACTTAATACTTAATACTTAATAAATACTTTATCAATGACATCTTAACAAACTATGCACAGTTAATAATAGTAATCTCTAAACATTTAATATAATTTTGCAACATAAATGAATCTAGAGATGAGGAGACTACGGAAAAATAATTTTGCATGTAAATAACGGAATCCTAGGCTATCCTGGACAAATCCGTCACTGACATCCATCATAAAAAAGCGCCCTTTGTCTAAAATGTAGCGTAAGAGTAATTAAGTATTGATTGTAAAACACTATACTGTGTGAAAAGACTTAATCTTAATGCACTTCTGCTGCATGAAAATATATTTTTTATTTCTTTATTTCACTTTATATATATGTCATTTTGTTTCTTAATTTTTTCTTCAATCTAACATAATGAAATTGAAACAGAATCTGCAGATCTTAGATTTATGTATGTCGCCTCACCGCGTTGACCGTAGCCTAAGCTGGGGCTGAAACAAATTTTTAAACATTTCTTGCCCTCACTTAAGGGTCCCATAGAGAACCCTCGATCCGATCACTGATGCGCTTATGAAGAGCCTACCATGTAATCAAAACGAGATGGTACTTATCTTTAAAAATAAATCTTTCGGATATAGGTACTCCCTTCTCACTTTGTCTTCAGCATTGCATGAATTACTTTGCACTTGACCTTACGTTTATCATCATGTTTTTGAATTGGAAGTGCAACATCCTTTACCTCAAAAACTACTATAAGCGTTACAATAGCCTTAAAACTACCTTGTCACACAGTTTCTGGTCAATTTAAAGCTATTTGGGAAAAAGTGTTTGATTTTCATTCCTCTTTGGCAATTATTTTGCCTTATTTTTTTTGAAAGAATTTTAAATTCTTTGACTAAAGGCCTAACCCGCCAAATCTCCCCACGCGTGCAAGTCTGGTTGCAAATTGGTTGTAAAAATAAATAACATAGATTGCTTATTCCTTAAAAAGCGATTACTTATTCAAAAGCTATATACTTTGCATTTTTACGCTAGCAAAAGCAACATTTATAGAGCTTTTAACGATTTGAAAGAGAAATTTGATATTGATAAGAAACTTGGTTATTAACACATAACAAACTTTCTTGCTAATCTCTTTTTCTCAGCCAGTGAACAATGTTTTGTGAAGGCACGTTTTTTAGAGGCCGCAGATCGGATAAACTTATTTTTTGCTTTGTTACAGCCAAAATCAAATTTTAAGCAAACTCTTACAACTTTTACAGGCGTAGGTGACTTTCACTAGTCCACTCCTTTTATCTTCTTAATGGTGCGTCATCCCTAGTATATCCGTTCATTTTTCTTCCACCCTTTGCAAGTGTTTATTTGCACAATAATGCAAGGTGCTGAATGCTTACGCCTAGATAGCTCATTCCGAATGGTGATTATAATAAAATTTACGGTCAGCCCCTTATGGATGGGTCATGTAGATTATCAATTTATTGCACTCGATAGACGTACAAAGAGAAATAGAATGTATTATTATATGACGCTCAATGGACGAGTGACGAAAGTATATCAGAATACCAGAATACCTTGAATTAACAAGTTGACTTTAAATTCATAAGCAAATTTACAGGACTGAATAAATATTTAAATTTTTTTAAAATCTAAATAAACAAAAACTACTGCGCTATGATAAAACGAATGACATATTTGTGATCGCCATGTTAGAATCAATTATATTCCGTCAGATTTGGTGCAAATTTGAAATTTTTCCATACAATCCTTTAATCCTTTAAATATTATGTGATGTCACTAGCACCCCTGTTTTGCATGATATATACTTCTGCTCAGGTAGAAATAGGCAGAAAGCCGAAAGGCTTTTATTATTACTTTGATTCTCTGATTTATCAGCAAGTTTCTTTTAGGTAGAATCAGTGTCTTTTGTATCCGGCAAAGATTATTCCCGATGAATAAGGACTTTTCGGGACCGTCTTTGTATATGTAGTAGGAATTTAGGGAAGACAAAATTTGCAAAAGTCTAAAATTCGCCAAAATTTCCAGCACTTCACTCCAAAATGAGTAATTGTGTGTTCTACATATCTTTATAATGGCAGAAATTGAATTTCAGAAGGTAAATGTCAAACCTTATGGCGTGCCATGTGAAGAAAATTTTTAGTGATTTTTGCCCTTAGAGAACCAGAGATTAACAGTAGTTAAGCCTGGCCCCTAGCCTGCAACACCAAGTATATACAGCTATGCTTCGTGTTATAGGCCCCGCCAGCTTCATCACAGAGAAGCAGGCTCTCCTGTGTTATAGCATAGGTGGAGGAGCGCCCTGCTTGCGCCCTGGCTTTCCTCTCAGGGCACAATGATGAAGTTGTTAAGGCTGGCCCCCTAGCATGCAACACAAAGTATATACAGCTATGTTTTGTGTTATAGGCCACCGCCAGCTCGATCACAGAGAAGCAGCCTCTCCTGTGTTATAGCATGGGTGGAGAGGCGCCCTACTTGTGCCCTGGCTCTCCTCTCAGGACGCAATCATGAAGTAGTTAAGCCTGGCTACCTAGCGTGCAACACAAAGTATACACAGCTATGTTTTGTGTTATACCAACCCCCCCCCCCGCTCGATCACAGAGAAGCTGCCTCTCCTGTGTTATAGCATAGGCGGAGGAGCGCCCTGCTTGCACCCCGGCTTTCCTCTCAGGGTGCAATGATGAAGTAGTTAAGCCTGGCCCCTTAGCATGCAACACAAAGTATATACGGCTATGTTTTGTGTTATAGGCCCCACCTGCTCAATTGCAGAGAAGCAGCCTCTCCTGTGTAATAGCAATTGCGGAGGAGCGCCCTGCTTGTGCTCTGGCTTCCCTCTCAGGGCGCCATGATGAGGCATGGAGGGCAGGGAAGTGCAAGCCAAGGAAATAAATACCTATAGAAGTTAAGCCTGACCCCCAAGCGTGCAACACAAAGTATATACAGCTGTTTTGTGTTAAAGGACCCGTACGCTCGATCGCAGAGAAGCAGCCTCTCCTGTGTTATAGCATAGGTAGAGAAGCGCCATGCTTGCGCCCTGGCTTTCCTCTCAGGGCGCAATGATGAGGTATGGGGGGCAGGGAAGTGCAAGCCAAGGATCAAAATACCTATAGTACTTGAGTATGGCCCCCTAACGTGCAACACAAAGTATATACAGCTATGTTTTGTATTATAGGCACCGCCTGCTCGATTGCAGAGAAGCAGCCTCTCCTTTGTGTTATTTTGGTGGCCCAAAAAAATTAAAATATGATATTGGTGTACTTAGCTCAATTTTAATATGATATTAATATGATATTTTGCTATTTTTTATTTAAAATATGAAATATTTATATTTGTCATATATTTAATATGTTTTTGGTAGGTAGTGCACATGTATACCTATTATGTATTTTCTGCAAAACCATCCAAATTAGATACCTATGTAAGCAAATAGTTGGGGAATTAAATGCATGCATATCAATGCACTGTAATAAATTATGCAGATTTTAAGACTCGTTTATTTTAGTTCAGAGTCAAAAGGCTAAGTATGCAAGTAATCAATATTTTTTAAATGATTATCTCTCATTACCAACGCTTTTTCACTTGATCGGAAGCATGAATTACGATGTTAAGCTTAGCATTGAATAAGCATAGCTAGTTTTTGTTAAAGTAAGCTAGCAAGGAACGAATTTTGTTCCTGCTCACTAATCGTATAAAATTGATTTTTGTGTACAAGGTTTTTTTGAAATAAACTATAGAAAAAGACGAGCATTACATTTTTAGACGTAAATTTCGAAAAAATTTCATTCAACAAAAAGTTTCAAAATTTATGAGATTAAGTTTCAAAATTATATGAATTTCTTTCACTTTTTGACAAATAACAAAATTTCGGAATATTTGGATCACAATCTGGGAAGCTCAATGGTCAAGAATACAGGTAGCAAACAAGGATTAAGAAAACAAATAATTAAATTGTCAACATTCCTACCTACCTACCTAATGTTTTGTAATCTCCCAGTCTGTTTCACACAAGTTTGGGCATAAATTTAAAAAACGATGTTCGACAACAAATTGACAGATTGTGATTATAGCATTTATTTGATAAATAATTATCATAATCCGTCGGCTTACTTTCGAATAACTTCTTAAAATTTATGCCCAAACTTATGTGAAACAGACTATAAGCCAACCTTAATGATGAGCTGTACTCACCTTATATTACACATTTATCAACACAGACAGGTGTAACTTCAACCATACTATGCTGCGCTAATTGTATGGAAGTACACCATAGGTGGGCGGCTCAAAATTCTGGGGGTGCAAGTTTTTTTCATAGGTCAAAAAATGGGATTAAAAATGGTGGCAAACAAAGACCATTTTTCAACGTTTCTCATCAAGCAATATCCATTGGCATAAAAAATTGCAAAAAAAACAACAACAAAAATTTCAAAAATTGAATTTGGGGGTATTTTGGAATTCTTGGGGTGCATTCCCGAAACCCCCTCCCTGACGCCCAATGAAGTACACACAAATAACATAATTGTATTCAAACCTCAACGGACTTTATGTATAAGGGGGCTCGGCTCAGTATACATATGTACATACATACTAACATTATTTGTATCTATATGAGAATACAACCTGCGGAAAAAATCCTACTGCATCATACACACAAAATAAGTAGGTAAGTAAGATAAACAGCGAAAAAAGGAAAAGGCTACCACTATATACTAAAATTATCCTAAAATTATATCAAAAATATTTTCACATTTCCCAGAGTTTTAATATGCTAAGAATATGATATGCCAAAATTGACAGAATTAAAATATGATATTGATAGTACAGCAAGTGCCTACCAAAGTCATACCAAAATTTATTTTTGATATATCAAAATAACACTACCTCTCCTGTGTTATAGCATAGGCGGAGGAGCGCCCTGCTTGTGCCCTGGCTTTCCTCTCATGGCGCAATGATGAGGCATTGGGGGCAGGGAAGTACAAGCGAAGGAATGAAATACCTAAAGTAGTTAAGCCTGGCCCCCTAGCATGCAACACAAAGTATAAATAGTTATGTTTTGTGTTATTGGCCCCGCCCACTAAATCGCAGAGAAGCAGCCTCTCCTGTGTTAAAGCATAGGCGATGGAGCGCCCTGCTTGCGCCCTGGCTTTTCTCTCAGGGCGCAATGATGAGGCTTGGAGGCAGGGAAGTGCAAGCCAAGGAATGAAATACCTATAGTAGTTAAGCCTGGCCCTTTAGCATGCAACACAAAGTATATACGGCTATGTTTTGTGTTATAGGCCTCACCCACTCAATCGCAGAGAAGCAGCCTCACCTGTGTTATAGCATAGGCGGAGGAGCGCCCTGCTTGTGCCCTGGCTTTTCTCTCAGGGCGCAATGATGAGGCACGGGGGCAGGTAAGAGCAAGCCAAGGAGTGAATATACATATACACCATTGTAATATCATGCGTAGAATTTATAATAAGCGCATTGGCAGTGAATTTATAATAAGCGCATTGACAAAGCATTTTTTTGCAGCTGGCGGCTCTCTTTAATGATGGTGATATTGTGCATTGGCCATGAATTTATAATAAGCGCATTGGAGAAGCATTTGTTGAGGCTGGTAATATCGCATGTTGGCAGCCTGTTTGAAATTTATAATAAGCGCATTGGCAAAGCAATTTTTCTGATACATTTCTATCGACGCATCTTGTTGACTGGCAAAGCAACAACAGCATTATATTGATAATTCTGCAGTGCATACATGCAAGGCTTTTACCCAATTAGTACTATAACTTTAGAAATAGAGGGCGGATAGGTTTGAAATTTTCATAGTAGGTGTGAGTTTATCTTACAAGTATGACCTAAGTTATCAACAAGTGATCTACAATATGCCAATTTCATTTAAGACTTCCTCATATAGCACCATATTTCAAGAACCAATGCTGTGATTTTGTTCAAATTATTTGGATATGATGTATATAGGCAAGGCATGCTACATATGGAATTTCAGCGCACAGCCTACAGTAACAAATTTACTTTAATATCACTATAATTCATTAACTAGAGGGCGTATTTGGCTCAAATTTTCAAAGTATGTTAGGTTTACTTAGGTATGCTGTGTACAAAATTTTAGCGCACAATCTACAGTTTGCTGATTTATTATTTACACTGTTTTTATAATGCTTGATTTTTTCCAGAGTTTGTCTAATGATGCCATAATGGGTTATTTTTGCCCAAAAATAAGCAACCAATATAGGTGCACATTGCTCAAATTTAATTTTCATGCAATTTTTAGTTTCTCAAAGTTTATCAGAAAACGCCTGAAAAAGGGCGATCTTTGCCTGCTGTTCAACTTGTGAAAATATCTAAGCCCTGAAGATAGGCTTAACTTTACAACCCTCCACATAAAGTTCATTAATAAACACATAACTTCATCCATGTCATCAGTATTGATCTAAAAGTTTGCAAAGTTTGGAATATTTTTTGTAAAGTTTGGAATATTGTTTGTAGAATTTGGAATATTTTTTGTGAAGTTTGAAATATTCATTGTAAAGTTTAGAATATTTTTTGTAAAACCTGGAATATTTTTTGTAAACTTTGGAAAATTTTTTGTAAAATTTGAACTAAATTTTACATGCTTAAGCATAGTCCTTTTGCAAAGTTTGGAATATTTTTCGTAAAGTTTGGAATACTTTTTGTAAAATTTGGAATATTTTTTGTAAAGTTTGGAACATTTTTTGTAAAGTTTGGAATATTTTTTGTTAAATTTGGAAAATTTTTTGTAAAGTTTGAAATATTATGTATCTAATCTGCTTTATCAAGCATTGTTGAAACTATTATATATGCTCTGTGCAACTCATGCGCCTGTTTTGCACCTGTAAGGAATAATTTTCCGCTGCTGAACAGCAAAAACGTTACATTGCAAAATTTGTACACTGATCCATGAAACAGTTATACTTCATACATGCATTCTCTTTTCACCAGCTCATAAAATGTACAAACACTTATGCAGAACCCTAAATTTGCCAAAACTGCAAACAAATGAGGTTTCACCTTTAAGTCATCACTTTCAGCATTTAATGCATTACCACGCCTGGAATAGGGCGATCTATGCCTGCTTTTTGACTGGGGGGAGGGAATTTTCAAGCTCTGAGGCTAGGTTTAACTTTGCAAACCTCAACAAAGAAGTGGTTGATGAATACATAACTGCATCTATGTCACCAGTATTGATCTAAGGATTTGTAAAGTTTCGAAAATGTTTTTGTAAACTTTCAACAATTTTTATAAAGTTTGGAATATTTTTTGTAAATTTGGAAAAATTTGGAATAATTTTTTGTAAAGGGTGGAATATTTTCTGTAAAGTCCGGAATATGTTTAGTAAAGTTTGAAATAAATTTATATGCTTACGCATAGAAATTTTGTCAAGTTTGGAATATTTTCTATTAGGTTTGGGGAATTTTTTGTAAAATTTTGAAAATTTCTTGCAAACTTTGGAAAATCTTCATTTAATATCGCATTGCTTCAAGATTTCTGACATAATTTTGTAAGCTTTATATACACTAGCATATATAGAATGCAGAATAATGACAAAAACTCAACAATGGTCAAAATACCAAAATGATCTACTTGAATATGGTCATAATCCTCACAGTATAAAATTGTTGATCAGATTGAAATTAGGGAAAATTGCATGTATTTTCTGCACATACACAAATGGCTTAGTGTTGCTTTCTTGGCCTTGAAATTTCATTGATATTGATGTATTGTTTGCTTCGGCCTGTCATATAATTCTTCAAATACTGTCTGAAACAAACATAGTATTTTCTACAAAGTCAAAATTTAGCCATAGTTTATCAAAGATTGTAGAGTATATGAATAGACTGTGCAAAATTATCATGATTTTTGTTTTTTAGGTAATTTTTGACAAATATAAAGCAAATTTTGACTAAAAATTATATAGCACATTGCATGAAATTAGGAAATTTGGGTAACTTTATTCACAAAAAACTTGCACCTATTTCATATGGAAGCTCCAAAACTTCAGTACTTGAAAACTATTTTACACATACTTTTACCCTTCTACAGAAGATTTCTATCAAAAAGTTAGGGTACTATGATATTAATAGAGAGGGTACATGATTGAAAACTTTGAAAAATGCAGCTTCTGATGGATTCCTTTATAGCTGCTGAGGTATAAGCCAATATAATAATAATATATAATAATATAATTATATTCAGCCGTTGCTTAAGTTTAAGAAAGATAGGTTTTTTGATAGGTTTTTTAGCATTTTAACACCGTAATCGTCCTGAGACTGAAGCAATGGCTAAAAAACTCTTCTCTACTAATGTTATAAGTACAAAAAAACAATGGCTAAAGATGTTCTATTTTTCTGCTCTCAGTACTCCTACAATGATATACATGGTGGCTATAGCAACTGTGACTTACCTTGTGTGGCGGCCTATTTTTGGAAACGTTTTTGTGTCGACTACAAAGCACAGTGAAAACTGCCTGCTGCACATTACTCATATATGAATCAGCTTGCGGGTAAACTGGAATTCTTGGCTTTTTTGGTACTTTAGTGGAAACTTAGAAAAAGCAAGGCAACAAGTCAAAACGGCTCTTTATTCTGAAATAAGGTACAATTTGTGCTCTGAGGAGCGCCCAGCTTGGTTGATTCCTGCTGCAGACACTGCCAAATATGAAGTAAATCAGCTCATGCATGCATTAAATTAACCCAATGTCTGATGAAAACAGAAATTTAAGTAAAAAATGCAGATAATTTCATTTTTGTTGTGTGCACGCATACTTTGTGTGCTATTACATATTAAAGAAAAATTATCAAATACTGTACCTTTGTCTTGAAAATATTATGCTAAGTTGTGAAAACTTCTCCATTTATGCGATGGTTTGTGCCTTAAGCCATAAATGAACGTATAGAAAATGGCTAATTTTTGAAGTTTATCCACATTGAGTGGATGCATGCTTTCCCATTTGTTTTTTAACCATATAACTGACTAAAGTGCTTCATCTTTATGACAATTTTATCATTTGTTACACCAAACAAATATTATGTTTACTATCCTCTGTTATTTTTTAGCTAAATGTAGAGCTATTTATGGAAAGATGCTAATTTATCCTAATTTTTACACTAGATTCTAGCATTATTTGGTATGTCTTGATCCTAGATGTATATTATGGCATATTTTTCTGCTATTTCAGCTTATACATTAGTTTTATAGGCATTAGCCCCAATAAAAGCTTAATTTTGACCCTCTTCAGATTACCCATACAATATATATAGGATCAAGACGTACCAAATTATGCTAGAATCTAGTGTAAAAATTAGGATAAATTAGCATCTTTGCATAAATAGCTCTACATTTAGCATAAAAATGAGAGAGGATAGTAAACATAATGTTTGTTTGGTGTAACAAATGATAAAATTGTCATAACAATGAAGCACTTTAGTCAGTTATTTGGTCAAAAAACACATGGGAAAGCATGCAGCTACTCAATGTGAATAAAATTTAAAAATTACCCATTTTCTATATGTTCATTTATGGTTCGAGGCACAAACCATTGGATGGATTGAGAAGTTTTCACAATTTAGCGTAATATTTTCAAGACAAAGGTACAGTATTTGACAATTTTTCTTTAATATGTAATAGCTCACAAAGTGTAGGTGCACACAACAGAAATAAAATTATCTGCATTTTTATTTAAATTTCTGTTTTCATCAGACATTGGGTAAATTTAATTTATGCATTAGCTGATTTACTTGATGTTCGGCAGTGTCTGCAGGAGGATTCACCCAAGCTGGGCGCTCCTCAGAGCACAAATTGTACCTTATTTCAGAATAAAGTGCCGTCTTGACTTGTTGCCTCAGTTTTTCTTAAGTTTTTACTGAAGTACTAAAAAGCCAACAATTCCAGATAACCCGCAAGCTGATTCATATATGAGTAATGTACAGCAGCCAGTTTCCACTGTGCTTTGTAGTCGACACAAAAACGTTTAAAAAATAGGCCGCCAAACAAGCCAAGTCACAGTTGCTGTAGCCACCATGTATGAAATTGTAGGACTACTGAGAGCAGAAAAATAGAAAATCTTTAGTCATTGTTTTTTTGTACTTATAACATTAGTACAGAAGAGTTTTTTAGCCATTGCTCCAGTCTCAGGAAAATTATGGTGTTAAAGTGCTAAAAAACCTATCAAAAAACCTATCTTTCTTAAACTTAAGCAATGGCTGAATATAATTATATTATTATTATATTATTATTTTATCGGCTTATACCTTAGACGCTATTGAAGAATCCATCAGAAGCTACATTTTTTAAAGTTATCAACCATGTACCCTCTCTATTATAATCATAGTACCCTAACTATTTGATACAAATCTTCTGTAGAAGGGTAAAATTGTGTAGGAAATAGTTGGAAAGTACTGGAGTTTTGGAGCTTCTATATGAAATTGGTGCAAGTTTTCTGTGAATTGACTTGACCAAATTTCCAAATTTCATTCAATGTGCTAGAACGTTTAGAAGAAATTTGGGTTATATTTGCGAAAAATTACCTAAAAACACCAAAATCATGATAATTTTGCACTGTTTATTCATATACCTTACAATCTCTGATAAAAAAATCGCTGAATTTTGCGTGATTTATTTGATTCATATACTTTGTAGAAAATACTGTGTTAGTTTTACACAGTATTTGAAGAATTATATGACAGGCTGAAGCAGACCATACATAAATGTCAAAGAAATTCCGTGGCTAAGAGACCAACACTAAGCCATTTGTGTACATGCAGAAAATACATGCAATTTTCCCGAATTTTAATCTAATCAACCATTTTATACTGTGAGGAATATGACTATATTCAAATAGATCATATCGGGATTTTGACCATTGTTGAGTTTTTGTCTTCATTCTGCATTTTCTATATGCTAGTGTATATATAGCTTACAAAATTATGTCAGCAATCCTGAAGCAGTGCCATATTAAATTAAGATTTTCCAAACTTTGCAAGAAATTTTCCAAATTTTACAAAAATTTCCCAAACATAGCAGAAAATATTCCAAACTTGAGAAAATTCCTATGCTCAAGCATATGAAATTTTTTCCAAACTTTACAAAAAATATTCCGGACTTTACAGAAAATATTCCACCCTTTAAGAAAAAATATTCCAAATTTTTTCAAATTTACAAAATGTATTCTCAACTTTACAAAAATAGTTGAAATTTCACAAAAACCTTTTTGATCCTTTAGAAATCCTTGGATCAATACTGATGACATAGATGAAGTTATGTGTTCATCAACCACTTCTGTGTGGAGGTTGCAAAGTAAAACCTAGCCTCAGGGCTTGAAAATTCCCTCCCCCTAGTTAAAAAGCAGGCATAGATCGCCCTTTTCCAGGCGTGTTAATGCATTAAATGCTAAAAGTGATGACTTAAAGCTGAAACCTCATATGTTTGCAGTTTTGGCAAGTTTCGGGTATCACATAAGTCTTAGTAAATTTTATGAGCTGGTGAAAAGAAAATGCATGTATGAAGTTACACTGTTTCATGGATTAGTGTACAAATGCTACAATGCAACATTTTTGCTGTTCACCAGCGGAAAATTAATCCTTGCAGGTGCAAAACATGCGCATGAGTAGCAGAGAGCATATTAAATAGTTTTGACAATACTTGATAGATGCAGATTAGATACATAATAATTCAAACTTTACTAAAATTTTTCCAAATTTAACAGAAAATATCCCAAGCTTTACAAAAAATATTCCAAACTTTACAAAAAATATTCCAAATTCTACAAACAATATTCCAAACTTTACAAAAATATTCCAAACTTTGCAAATTTTTTGATCAATACTGATGTCATGGATTAAGTTATGTGTTCATTAATGAATTTTGTGTGGAGGTTTGTAAAGTTAACCCTAGCTTCAGAGCTTAGAAATTTCCATAAAATGAACAGCAGGCAAAGATCGCCCTTTTTCAGGCGTTTTCTGATAGACCTTGAGAAACTCAAAATTGCATGACAATCAAAATTGGGCAATGTTCGCCTATATTGGTTGCTTATTTTCGGGCAAAAATAACCCCTATTGGCATCATTAGACAAGTACTGGTAAAAAATCAAGCATTGTAAAAACAGTGTAAATGAAAAATCAGCATACTGTAGGAAGTGCGCTATAATTTTGTACATAGCATACCTGAGTAAAGCTAACATACTCTTAAATTTGAGCAAAATCTGCCCTCTAGTTCTTGAAATATAGTGCTATATGAGAAAGTTTAAAGTAATCTAGTGTACTGTAGGCTGCGTGCTGAAATTCCTTATATAGCATGCCTTGCCTATATACATCATATCCTAACAATTTAAACAAAATCACAGCATTGGTTCTTCAAATCTGGTTCTATATCAGGAAATGAAAACTAAAATTGGCATACTGTAGATCACATGTTGATAGCAATAAGATGATACATGTAACATAAACTCACTCTACTATGAAAATTTCAACCCAATCCGCCCTCTATTTCTAAAGTTATAGTACTAATTGAGTAAAATCCTGGCGCGCGTGCACCTCAGAATTATCAATTTAATGCTGTTGTTGCTTTGTCAGTCAACAAAATGCTTCCATAGATATGTATCAAAAAATTGCTTTGCCAATGCGCTTATTATAAATTCCAAACAGACTGCCAACGCGCGATATTACCAGCTGCAGAAAAATGCTTCGCCAATGCGCTTATTATAGATTTACTTTCAATAGGCAATAATACCGTAATTAAATAGAGCCGCCTGCTGCAAAAAAATGCTTCGCCAATGTGCTTATTATAAATCAACTTCCAATGCAGTAGTAAGGAGACCCCCCCGCAATCGTATTTTGGGGGCGCCACACATTATAACATAGGACAATTCTCCCAAGCTTTCCTATTTGGGGGCGCCATGCGAGTGACCGGCTTCGGCTACCCTCACTTTTCCATGGGGGAAAATTTCCCAGGGGAAAATTCAATAGTGGAAAATTTCTCCAGGGGAATTTTTTGAAGTCTTTTTGGTAGTAGTATAGTCTGTTTCCTAGGTAGATTTTTATTTTTTATAACAAGAAATCAATTATAATAATCAATTATAATGAATATGCCCGGACCTGCCCGCCGCCGCCTGACCGCCCAGGGCCAGGGGCCCAGGGCCAGGGAGAGAAAAGTGCGGGTGACCGCCTTCGGCTACCCCTGCTTATATTTATAGATTTGAAAAAAGTCGCTCGAGCTGGGAATCGAACCACCAACCTGCACATTTAAAGATTAGCCACTTAACCACTGTGCAATTCTGCTTGTTAGTAGGAATCGAAGTACTATTCATAATACTATCAGCTATTGGCAAACGTGTCTGAACATGTCCGGGCGTGCCCGGGCCTGCCCAGACCCCCTGAAGTCTATAAATATGAAAAATTTTCCTTAAAATCGTCACCCGACTAGAAAGCAATCAAAGTCATCCGACTAGAAATCAAAGTCTATAAATAATAAGAATTTTCTGTAAAAATTGTCACCCGACTAGAAAGAAATTATTTCAAAATGAAATCCAACATAAGTATGACACCAACGCATAAGCTGCACACATGCATAACTTGCAATAAAACATTTACACGGCCTAATAGATTAAAAGAACATGAGGAATCTGCGCATGTAGGTGCTAGGTATCGCTGCCCTTCATGTGCATCGTTTTTTAGGCTTCCTAGAAAACTTTGTGCGCATTTTGAGACTAAGCATGAAGAAAAAAAGTGCATCTATTGTAATTCATCAGATCTTTTCTCAGATACTCATATGAAATCATGCTTACTAGTAAAAGCTAATCCAGGACCCGAATTAGAAAAGGCTGAGCCTGTTCAAAGTGCAGTAATGCCTGAGGACAGTCTTCTTCCAGAAGATTTGTCCGACTACCCTGACAATGTTCGGGATGAAGTCAGGAAGTACTGGAATTTGATACGCACAACCAAAAGCATAAATGATGTGCTAGATCACGCCTATAATCATCGCTGGGGAACTGGTGATTATTTAAATATGCTTAGTGATATTTTCAGTAATGAGAAAGAGGCATTCCGTGTGGATGCAGCATTAGGTTGTATTTTGAAAAATCGCAAAACAGATTTAAGCAATTATTGGTATGCTTGCCAAAATAATTTTACTCTTCTTGGAAAGCCAGTTCTAATCAGAAACAGTGATGAAATCGAAGATTTAGCTAGTAAGCTTCAGGAAATCGATATTGAGGAAAAATTCAGCCACCCAGATACAAAATGGGGACTTCAGGCTATAACAAATGTAGAATTTTTTGTAACTCCTCAGAAAAATTTTGTTGCTGGATGCACTGATGTTGAACTTCCTGAAACTAATGCATATCAACGACATACATTGCACATGACTTTTGACAGTAGCAGACACAAGTTTAATGACAATCTTTGTTTTTTCCGTTGCTTAGCACAATGTCTTGTAGGAAACTTTGAAGCTGACACACTTTACAAGCTTTTTGTACAGTATTGTCAAAAGAAAAATATTCAGGCTAACACAGGAAATTTTGAAGGAGTTCCATATACTGATTTGGAAAAAATAGAAAAATGGTTTGAAGTAGATATTCAGTGTTTTCATATCGATGCTGATAAGCAAACAGCTGTTTGTTGGAAAAACGTGATTAGGAAATATGACAAACTGCTAAATTTAGATATTTCAATGACTGCTTCGGATCAAGCCCACTATAGTTATATCATGAATCTCGATCAATATGCAAAGCGATACCTGTGTATCATGTGTAGCAGATTATTTAAAAAGGCAGAAAAATTACACAATCACATGAAACACCATTGTCATCAAGGTGAGACAAAGCACAAATTTCCAGGAGGAGTATTTCAACTGAAGAGAACTGTTTTTGAAGAATTGTCTGATCTTGGCATTCCAATAGCGAACCAGTTCTGTCCTTATCTGGCTGTGTATGACTTTGAAGCACTTTTGATAAAAAAGAAACAAAAGGTTCTGATAAATTGCAGTTTATAACACAGCATCAACCCATTTCCTGTGCAGTGAACACAAATGTACTATGATTTGAACCAACGTGCTTTGTAAACCCAGATCCTGATCAACTGATCATACAGTTACTACAGCATCTTGAAAAATTCAGCAGGCGCAAAGCACCCTACTTTTACCTCACTTTCAAGATATCTTTGAAGTTCTTGATCAAAAGATTCAAAACCAGATAGCCTACATCAAGGAAAATGAAAATAGAGATGCAAGGCGCGAAAAAGGGTTCCTGAATCATTTGAATTTACTGAGAAATAAATTACACAGGTACTGCACTCAGTTAACTTGCCTTGGCTTCAACTCAGGCAAATATGACCTAAATGTGATTAAACGCAACTTGTTTCCAGCACTCATACAGCAAGTGCGAAAGGCCCCAGAGAATAATAAATGGCCAGAAGCAATTCTAAGAAATGGCACAACTTTTTGCCTATCTACAAATCTTTTCAAATTCTTAGACATCAGTACCTATGTAGCGCCTGGTTTTAGCTTAGATGCATTTATGAAAGCATATAAAGCGAGCTTAGTTAAAGCTAAATTCCCTTATGAATATTTAGATACTTTTCATAAGTTATCTGAATCCAAGTTGCCTCCTCCTGAGGCATTTTACAGCACATTAAAAGAAGAATGCATAAGCATGGAAGATTATGAACAATGTCAAATCTACTGGAAACAATACAATATGAGAAATTTAAGGGATTACCTCATATTTGACAATCTAAGAGATGTTGTACCTTTCTTAGAAGCTTGTATAACTATGGCCCAGCTGTACTAAGACAGATTTAGAATTGATATTTTTAGAGAGGCAATGTCACTTCCAGGCATTACAGAACGCTACCTTTTCAAAAGTATCCCAGATATTCAATTTGCGCTCTTTGCTTCATACTCTAAAGATTTGTACTATGCACTTAAGTCAAGCATGAGAGGAGGACTTTCTATGGTCATGACACACCTTGCGATAAAAGATAAAACATATATCCGCAGCAATCCCAGCAAACCAGTCAAAGCAATAATAGGCCTTGTCTTTAACGCCCTGTATCTATGGGCACAGTCTATGGACACCCCTGTAGGCTATTTTGACCACTGGGTACCTAAAAAAATGACAAATTTCATAAAATCTCTTCTGCTAAGCCAGTATCAACTGAATAGCTGGAATACGAAAGCCAGAGAATAAATCTTCCAATACAGCATTCAGGAAATAAAAAAGAAAAAATTGTGGGACCTAGATGCTTACCCGTTGATGGATTTTGTGCTGAAACAAATACTGTCTATGAATTCTATGGCTGCTTCTGGCACGGGCATAACTGTTTAGCAGGCATACGTAATAAGGAAATTGATCCAGAGGAAGCCCAGAACTGGATTAAAGAGAGGGAAGCTTACATAAAATCCTTGGGATATAATCTGATTACCATATGGGAATGCCAATGGCATGAGCTACGTACAGAATATCTGAAAACCCAAAATGTCAGACATTTTTATTCAAAGAATTGGGTCAGCACTAAGGAAATGATTCAGGCTATTCTTGATGGATCTGTCTTTGGCTTTGCCAAAGTAGATATTTCAACTCCTGATCATTTGAAAGACCTTTATGCTGACTTTCCACCAATTATAAAGCATGCTGAAATTAGTAGGGAAGACATTGGGTCTCTCATGAAAGAGTATGCTGAAAAAATGGATTTACTGAAAAAACCCCGCAAAATCTGATAAATAGTTACTTTGGGAAAAGTATTATCTTGTCTACAGAAATGATCAGATTTTTAATTAATCATGGCCTTGTATTGGATAAAATACACGAGGTAATACAGTATGATAGAGCAAGACCATTTGAAAAATTCCGGGATACAGTCACGAAGCATAGGCAAGAAGGGGATGAAGATCCAGAACTTGCTATGATTGCTGATACGTTCAAGCTGCTCGGAATTACAGGTTATGGCAAGACTCTTACAAACAAGGAACAACATATAGATGTATTTTATGCTGACTATGAAAAAGCAGCTGAATGCAGCCTGAGTCCTTATATTAAGAAAATAAAACACATTACTAATAACTGCTATGAAGTACACATGCGTAAGAAAGAAATAACCTTAGGTCTGCCCATTGTAGTTGGCCTTTCAGTGTATAATTGGGCCAAAATTCGCATGTTTGAATTTTTCTATGATATATTATTGAAATATTTTGATAAGGCAGATTATCAGTGTATGCAGACCGATACAGATAGCATTTACTTGGCACTGTCTGCAGAAAATTTATTGGATATAGTTAAGCCAGAAAGAAGGCAGGAGTTCAAAAACGTATATCTATATTGGTTTGTAACATCAAATGAAACCAAAAGAACTCCAGGGCTGCTAAAAGAGGAATTCAGAGGAACAGCAATGTGTTGTTTGGCAGCTAAAACATACATTGCTATAGATGAGGAAACTAACAAAATCAAAGCTAGCAGTAAAGGCTTGATGAAAAAAATAAACAAGCTCAGCTTTGAACAATATAGCCAGGGTTCCCACAGACTTCCACAAAAAAATTCCCTGACTTTTCCCGGTTTTCCAAGTCATTTTCAAAAAAAATTCCAGGTTATCATATATCATGCAGACTATACCAAAACAGAAAAATAGCATAACAAAACAATTATTACTAAACGCATTAATGTTTATTCACAAAAATTTCATATTACAAGCAGCGTTTCAAATCGGCAATTTTTGATTGTAATGAATCCTTTTCAGAGTTCAGAGCCGATTCAACTTTTTTCTTTTTCTCTTCTAGGTCTTTAATTTCGAGCGATATCTGTTTCCTTTTTCTTCCTTCAATATCTTCAGCTAACTTCGCTCTTTTTTGCTCTTGCAGGTACTGTTCGTAACGAGATCTACTTTGCTTCACGCTTTTTATCAATTCTGTAGAGATTCGAATTTCAGACATACCACCTGATGTCAATATGAAGTCGTAAACAAGTCTCTGGTTTACAATTGATGCCTCCCGCAAGTTTTCAAGCAGTAAATCGTCATTGACGCTAAAGCCACTTTCCACTGTGGCGTTACCGTGGGATAAAATTAGCAGCTTTTTCACAACAATGAACAGTTCACCAAACAAATTCTTTGCAGTCGTCCACTCTGACCAAAATTCGTCTAGCCGAGCATCCTTTTCATTGTAGGTTGATGCTGACCCCAAAAACGCTTCTGAGACTAGCAAAGCCTCGTACTGATAACGGGCTGCGTCCACTACAGTTGAAGAAATTCTGTTGGATTCAAAGAGGATTTGCAGGCAAATGTCCATTCTTTCTGTGGCCAAGGAAATGGAGCCTGATATTATGCTGGGATGCAACACACTTAGGCCTCTTATCAATTTATATTTGAGAGGGCAACGCTCGACGATTTTTGTGACGACACCAACAATGAAAGCTTGGCACTCGCTTTTGAATTTAAATTTTTGTAAATCGGAAGCTGAAGTAGGCAAAGCTCAAAAATTTTAGGTAGGAAACCGTAAACGTCGTGTTTTTAATTTAATATAATAGACATTACGTTTTTTAAGTTTATTTCAGTGACCATCCTCCTGAAAGGCTAAAAGTAAATCTTCAGAAATTAGCGATCAATCAAGCAACGTTGTCGGATTCGTAGGCGAAAAATAAAAATTTTTAATTAAATAAAATTAAAGTCAGCTAATTAAAGCAAAATTACACATAATTCCAAAAAACGTCGAAAAAACCCCGGTTTAAGCGTTCTTATCGATCTTTAGGTTTAAACGCCAATTTCTTTCGGCGCGCCGTTACCAAAGGTGACCAAAGTTCTGGGGGTGCAAGCTTTTTTCAAAAGTGAAAACATGGCCTTAAAAATGGAAGTTTGGCGAAAATACACAATTTTTCAACGTTTCTCATCGAGCACTATCCATTGGCATCATAAATTGTGAAAAAAACCAAAAAAACTTTTTTCAAATTGAATTCTGGTGGGGGTATTTCATTTTCTCTGGGGAGGGGTGCATACCCCCAAACCCCCACGCCCAGGTGTGGTTAAATCCCAAACATCCAAAACAGTTAATTTGACGTTCACGATTTTTTTGCTGGTTTTACGATCAAAATGGTTAAAATTGCATATAAATGATTCTTTCGTGGTAATATTGCATTATAAAAGCATATTTTCAGTCCATTTTGACTGCATTATGTCACTTTTAACACTAAAAAATGCGAAAATTCTTCAATTTTGGGCATTTTTTGAGCAAAAAGTACTTTAAAAAACTAATCTGGCTCTAAGCACCGAGTGAGGATATGCAGAAAAGACGATTCGAGAAAAAGTAAGAATGCATAAACCATACAGTCCAATAAGTGTGATAAAGAGAGGCAGACACTCAAAGAATTCATAAATCAAATAGTTTATTAGCTCAAAATTCTACACAAATTACATTAAAATAGATTAACAAAAGTAATGTCGACAAAATATCAAAAATACAGCATTGGTTATGCACAATGAGAATTACAATATAAGTACCTATATCAATTAACAAAAATTAGAGCATGTTAAAAAAAAGAACAAAAATTCGAACATTTGAACAAAATCTTGGTGAATTCCCCTGACTTTTCCCTGTTTTCCAGGTTTTCCAGGTTGCCAAAAAAATTCCCTGACATTCCCAGGTTTTCCAGGTTTTCCAGGTTCTGTGGGAACCCTGATAGTAATGTCTTGCAAAATCAGGAACCTCGAGGTGGAAAGAATATTGGCTTCCGCATGCAACCTGATAACCAAATGTGGACTTACATACAAGAAAAGCAGGGCCTCCCATATCTGTACGTTAAAAGAAAGGTTCTACCTGATGGAATAACAACAGTCCCGCTAGATATCTAAACTTGAAATAAATTTCAGCTTATTCTCATGCACAATGACAAGGCGCCTGATATCCCACTTACCTGGGCACGTGGTCAGGAGTTTTTAAGTTGCGATTAAAAATTTCAGCTGGAAATGACTCACCATTGTGCCAACCTCCCCGTGGTGTGAGTCGGACATTGACAAATGGGCACAAAAGTTTGTAAAGTTTGGTAAAATTTTTGTAAAGTTTGGAATATTTTTTGTAAAGTTTGGAATATTTTTTGTAAAGCTTGGAATATATTTTACATGCTTAAGCATAGTACTTTTGTAAAGTTTGGAATATTTATTGTAAAGTTTGGAATATTTTTTGTAAAGTTTGAAATATTTTTTGTGAAGTTTGGAAAATTTTTTGTAAAGTTTGAAATATTATGTATCTAATCTGCATTTCTCAAGCATGCTCCTGTTTTGCACCTGTAAGGATCCATTTTCTGCTAGTGAACAGCAAACATGTTATATTTTTGAATTTGTATATTAAACCAGGAAACAATTCCACTTCATACATGCATTTTCTTTTCACCAGCTCATAAAATTTGCAAAGATTAATGCAAAATCCTAAATTAGCCAAGCCTACAAACAGCTGAGGCGTTATTTCCAGCAGCGAATTCTCCATTTTTAGTATATGGATGAATACTTTTGTAACACTTTCACCATTTTACACTGTTTTGGCTCCAACACATACAATTTTTCCTGATTTGAAAATCAGTAATGTTGCCTGAGGTAATCGAAATACAATACCTGGAAATTTCTGCCGATTGTACTGCGCTGTATTTGGTAATTTCAGGTAGATGTCATCTAGATTTAGCATATTTGGCAGTGCTGTATTTAGCACAATATTTTGTATGGTGACCATTTTTAATAAATACTATTTAACAAATCCTTTTTCTATATATTTATAAACAATGGAACCATTAAAGATACAGTTGACCGAGGTGAGCAAGCCAGGATCATTTTCGGGTACTAATAAACTGCAAAAAGTTAGCAAAGCATCAAATAACGGAGTAAGAGAATTTTTGTCTAAACAATTTACTTATCAATTGCATAAACCTGTGAGAAAGCGATTTCTCAGGCGACCAATCATAGTTTCAGGTTCTAATCTCCTGTGGGATGTAGACCTTCTTGATCTCAAAGAATTTAGGAACAAAAATTATAAAAATCGGTACATTTTGACGGTCATTGATATTTTTTCGCGAAAAGCCTATGGGCAGGCAATGACTAATAAAAGTGCTAAGACTGCATCACAAGCTTTTGAAAAAATATTGCATCTTGACACCCCTCAGGCAGTGCGAACTGATCATGGTAATGAATTTAAAGGTGAGTTTAATAAATTGTTAAAATTACACAAAATCAAGCATATATTGACAAGTAGCCCCGAGATTAAGGCTAATTTTGTGGAGCAATTTCATCGAACATTCTGTGACAAGCTCATGCAATACATGACATATTATTCAAATGAAAATTGGACAAAGGTATATAAAAGCATCATTGAGAGATACAATAACAGTACGTGGGCAGCAAGAAAATTCTGGGGGGGTGTACAAGATTTTTTTGAAGGTCGAAAAATGGCCTTAAAAATGGTGGTATGGCGATAAAAACACCATTTTTCGACGTTTCTCAACAAGCACTATCCATTGGCTTCAAAAAATTGCGAAAAAAACGAAAAAAATTTTCAAAAATTGAATTCTGGGGGGTATTTTGATTTCTGGGGGGGGTATTTTGGTTTCTGGGGGGTGCATACCCCCCAAAACCCCCACGCCCAGGTGTGCAATAACACCCCCTACAGAAGCCTAAATAATATAGCGCCAAATAATGTAAATTCTGAAAATGCAGGAGAATTATTAGCATTTATGCTGAAAAATCGAATGCCATGTAAACCAGAAGCAGCACTTCCTATTGGACAACTTGTGAGAATAACTTCCCTCAAAAGCGGGTTTGCCAAAGCAAGCAAGCACACCTATACTGATGAGTTGTTTCGCATTAAAGAGGTATCAGACAGTTGCCCTAAAACATACAGGCTGGAGGATTTAATGGGAGAGCCAATCATTGTAGCATTTTATAGAAAGGAGCTCCAAGTAGCTGAACCTGAGGCTGAAATGCATAAGCGAGTTGCAAAAGCTATAAATACTGGTAAAGGGACATACAAAGTTAAATTCAAAAATTGGCCAAATAAGTTTAGTACAGAATTAACAAAGAAAGAACTGAGAGTAGTAAAGCTGGACCTTCTGGAGTCTCCATGCTGAAGCATACTATATGTTGAAGCATAGGCGCAAAGCGCCAAGCTCAGTACACTTGTACTTGAAGGCACAAGTGCACTGTACCCCTTGAAGTACCAGGGCAAGCTGGGGCGAGCTAGCCCTGGGGAGGGGGTCGGGCCATACCCCTTGGAGTCCCAGAGCTATCTGGGGCGAGCTAGCTCAGGGGCCCAGGCTGTTCAGCCTGAGCTCTTTCTCTGCAATTCGGTCGAATGTAAAGGAGACTTGAAACATCATTTTCACGGGTTTAACTCAAAAGTATGATTCATCATAAGTACACTTGTACTAAACTAATCAAGTTCACAACCTCTTTAGAATTTGGTTCACATAATTTTTGATAAACCATTCACTGATAGTAGTTA
>JAVLUZ010000167.1:252061-309680 GCA_036768485.1 Mermis nigrescens | reverse complement strand
CTATGTCCGATACTAACTCCGGTTATGAGGTTTTTAAAATGTTTTCTGACAGAAATGTAGAGCGGATCAAGGGCTACATTCTGCATATAAGCAAAGTCTTGTATGCTCTATGGTGAGTTAGATCCTGGGGTTTAAAGTTTACACTCTAGTGGATGGTGTAAAAACGGATTTTAACTAAGATTTCTCTGCCAAATTTTTCCGCTTATGAGTCAGTGCAAATCGAAGACAGCATTAATAAAGTGCCTCACAGGGGCTAAACATCGCAGCAAACCGCATTTAAAAAACGCAATATTGAGTTATTTATGGGGGTGTAAAGTTCGAAATCAGAGGTAAAAAATGGGCTAAAAAACACGTTTTTTCCGAAGTTTGATTGATAAATCATGCCAAATAATTTTTGCAACAGAATTTTGGCACACAGGAATGTACTACGATTTAAAAGCTACAAATTGTACCAAACCGAATTTCTTTAAACTCAATGGGGAGTTCGGTACGGAATTTTAAAGTTTACAGTGTTCTAAATGATGGAAAATACGTTTTTGTTGCGTTTTTTGTTCGCCACTTTCTCCGTCCAGAAGTCGGGATAAGTCTAATAGAATAAAAATAAAGTGCTTTATATCGGGTGCATGTCAAAGCAAATTGTCTATACATTAATATTTAGCGAGTGTAAAGTCAAAAATTTGGAGTTTTAAATGCGTTTCTGTCTTGTTTTTTCTGCCTGCTTCTCCGGTTACGAGTCAGGGACACGTTTATCAAGTCTAGAAATGGACCAGGAATCAAATTTGATATGCCAGTCTGGCGCATATGTTTACACTCTACGGTGTTGTAAAGTAGTTTACACCAATTGTTAGTTTGCCCATAGAACATTATGTAGACTTAATTTTTTCATAAATATTAATCGTAATATCGGAACAATATCAAAATTACGAATCTGACTAAAATCTTCTTTACACTAGGTGTTTACATGAAGTTTACACTACATATATATTTATCTTCGTTTTTGAGCATTCCTGAAACCTAATTTTTTCTTGGAGCCTAGAAGTTTTCAAAGGATCAAATGTGAGACGTCACGTAGGCGCGTTTGTTTACATCCAACAGTGATGTAAAGTAGTTTACATTCATTGTTTATATGTCCTCAGACCATTGTAGAGACATAATTTTTTCATGAATGTTGATCATAATATCCGAGTAATTTTTTACACTGCATGTTAGCCTTTGTTCTAGAGCATTGCAAAAATCGAAATTTTTTCCTGAGATATAAAAATTTACAGGGAATGAAATATATACGTCAATTGGGCGCGCTTGCTTACACTCAGCAGTATTGCAAAGTGGTTTAAACCTAATGTTTATTGTCTTTAAAACATTATGGAGACTCATTTTTCCATAAATGTTGAAAGAAATATCGGAGCAATATCAAAATTACGAATCCGACTAAAATATTCTTTACGCTATGTGTTTGTGTAAAGTTTACGTTACGTGTTAACCCTAATTCGATAGACTTGCAGAGACTTTGTAACTGAAGTCAAGAAATTTTCAAGGATTCATATGTGAGACATCAATTAAGTGAGTTTGTTTACCCTCAAAAGTAATCTAAAGTGATTTAAAAATTATGTTCAAGTGTCCTTAGATCATTGAAGAGATGTAATTTTGTCTTAAATGGGTTGCATTAAAGTTAAATCTTTCTTAGCCGTGTTTATAATATGTTTCACAAAATCTTGCACATGGAGAGCTATCGTTTAATTGATGTAAATTGCCTGCAAAAGTGGTTTAAAATGAACCAGCAATCACACTACTGTGCACAGAAGTCGACAAAGATATGCAGCTTTATTGTAATCATGTACATTAATAAGCCGTAAACTGTTAGTATTCTCTACACCTAGTAGTTGTGTAAAGTTTGCACTATTCATTTGTTGTTAATATGTAGTCCATACTACAAATTTATTTTACTACCAAATCAAAGCGTTAGTGTTCCTTACATTTGATATTTGCGTGAAGTTTTTGAATTTTTGCCGAAAAACTTTGCCTTCTAATTTACCAACATCACGCCTTTTCCATTTTCTTAAAGTTTAAAATCTTTTATAAGTCTCTTAATAATTTAATGGTAGGTTTTAACTTTAAGTTTCTCTTGGTTTACAACTCTCGCTTAGCAAGCTCATTTTTCAAAACTTTTTCATAGTGATCAGATTAGTCGCGTTTAGTTTGGAATTGGTGGACGGTCGTTATTTTATTACTCGGCTTAAATAAACCAAGTGACTATCTTTTGATTATTTTCTTTATCGCAAATTCAAACACCCAATTTTCAATTTGAAAATTGACCCAATTTTCAATTTGAAAATTGATCCAATTTTCAATTTGATAATTGAAAATTGGGTGTTTTCAATTTCAAAAGTCACAACACATTGTGCTTGTGTATTGATTGAGTGAGGATTTGCAATGTGAATTCGTTGGTTAAATATTTGTGCTTGATTATAAGTGAACTGCACATTAAGAAGAAATAACTTAATGCAGTTTTAATTTGAAAATGGATGGTGTCAATAAGGTTGTCTTGTTTAAAAAGGATAATGCTGATGTTAAGAACAATATTGTTTTCCGCGTTCTTGGACTGTTGTCATTATTGTGGCATATTACTGATTGTGTTTACTGACTGATGTACTGAAATCACGCTAATTAAAAGTAGTGTACTAGCAAAGAAAAATGCTCCGATGGAACAAAAAAGATGAATATACTTGGAATTGTGGATTATTATGGATGTAAAAGGAGGGGACTAGGAAAAATCTACCTAAAGTCGGAAAATCTGCTAAAAATCACACTTTCTCTAAGCAACGCAAAAAATCGATGTATATTCTGCGGCCTCTAAAAAAGTGTCTTTTTTAAATAATGTTCGAAGTTTCAGATAAGAGTGTATAAACGTAATCTATCAAGGTTACTTTTTTAAATTGCTGGCACCTGATTGATAGAAAACTAAGAGGTATTGTATTTAAAGTTGTTTTGTTTTATGAGCATTATAGCAAGCAAAGCAGGAGCCGATTGATTAGTGCACACAATCGTTTCGGGCATGCTAGTGTATCTACATTAAGTCTGTTTCAAGTCAACTTACGTGTTTCCTACTGTTTTTAACCAACCATGTCTTCAATTGTCTTCGATGTTTGCTATTTCATTCAATTGGCTTGGAAGACTGTTAGTTTACTTAATATCATTTCCCATAGCTACTGCATAGCTAACGTGCTGCTGTTTCAATCATTGTTATGGTTGAATATTTATTTTAATCTGTTGGCCGCAGAATATACATCGATTTTTTGCGTTGCTTAGAGAAAGTGTGATTTTTAGCAGATTTTCCGACTTTAGGTAGATTTTTCCTAGTCCCCTCCTTTTACATCCATAATAATCCACAATTCCAAGTATATTCATCTTTTTTTGTTCCATCGGAGCATTTTTCTTTGCTAGTCATATAGCATAAATGAAGTTAAAGTGATTTCTGGCGGCGCGACTTTTCCTTCCCATCCTCTGAAGCTAGATTTTAAGAAAGGGAAGTATATTAGAGCGTTTGATCAATTATTTGAAGTGCTGGATATTGCTAGGGACAATAAAGGAAACAATATAACTCGAGAAGGGTTCAATGCTGGTCAGTGCTTTTTTGCATTTGATCTCACTCCCGACGAAGATGACGGCGCCCATTGGGATCTAATTAGGGAAGGTACGACTAGCATTGAAATTTCCTTTGCAGAAAAAATTCCAGATACAGGTATCGAAGTAGTAGTTTACGTCGAATTTGATAATTTAGTAATGTTAGATAAGCATCGAAATGTAATATTTGATTATACTGCTTAAAAGATGAATACTATTCAGCTAATTAACGTTTTAAAAAGCGATCAGGCGGTTGGTCGAGTTTTTGTGGAGTTTTTCCGAGCGATAAACTACCGCCAATTTTTAGTAAACCATCTGCATTAGTTATGAATACAGACCCTAGTAATCTGCCCGGCTCCCATTGGGTATGCTTGTTTTTCGATGCAAATGATAAATGCGAATATTTCGATAGCTACGGGCTATCGCCTAGTGAAAAAACGCGCGAGTACGTACTAAAATATGCATCACACTTAAAATATAATAAAAAATGTGTGCAGAAACCTCTAACATCTACGTGCGGACAATTGTGCGTATATTTTTTAGTATGGCGCTGCAGAGAAGTGCCTATGAAATTGATTTTACAAAGTTTAGAAAAAGCTTTTCTGATGAATTCGTTACCGGTTTTGTAAATAGTCTATTTAAGCTCAGCACAACAGTAGTAAATGAAGAATTTCTAGTTAATCAAATTGCTAATCAATGGATCAATTTTATGTAACATTACCCAGTAACACTGTTAGCGATAAACAAAATACCCCATCTGAATTTACCGTACATTTGCCACAAAAAATTAAATTGACTGGAGATTGGGAATGTGGTCTATGTCAGCTAATCTACCCACACAATTGGGAAACGCTAAAAACTGAAAAAACTGATATTCATATAACAGACGCTGATGACGACGATCATGTAATTAAGATACCGCTAGGGTGTTACGACTCAATACATGAATTTGTTGAGACGATGCAATTCTGCCTTCTAAATGGGGGCGAAATTGTGAAAAAGGGAATATTTTTTAAATACTTTAGTACGATAAAACGAGTACAAACAATAGTGTACAGTGAATTTGTAAAATCAGTAACATTACCACCAGAAATAACCAAAATTTTAGGGTTTCAAGATAACAAAATAACGAAATCAGTATGGGGCGTTAATGAACCAAACATGCACGTTGGGGGCATTGAAGTATTGTACATTTACGCAAATATTTTGGAACCACAAATTGTTGGAGATGTGGCGGCTCCCTTATTACGAATTGTTAACGTAGAAGGGTCCTACCCCAATATTATCGATAAAACCTTCGACTTTCCTCACTACGTACCCGTCCTAGTTAAAGATATTTCAAGTATTGAAATTAATATTAAAGACGATTTAGATGAATTTGTTCCATTTATTTCGGGGAAAGTGATTGTCAAATTGCATTTCCGAAAAATTAAACCGTCCTACTTTTAAGGATATAAATACTCGTGTTTTTCAATTAATTATCATTTTTAATCAAAATGGCTACGATTGTGAACGTCGTTTCAACAGCTCGGCTTTCCACAAAACCCCTAAATTTATACAAAATTAAGAAAAGTTGCGATGGGGTAGAGTTCGATCATAAGCGTTTCAATGCTATGATTATTAGATTAAAAGAACCTAAAGCAACAGGTTTGTTATTCAATTCGGGAAAATTAGTTTGTGTAGGTGCAAGGAGCGTACAAGAAAATAACATTGCAAACGAGAAAATTTGCAAATTATTACAAACTAGTGAATATAAGCTACAACTTACCACTCATAAAATCCATAACGTCGTTGGTTCTGGCAATATCCATAGGCGAATAAACGTACCATCTTTCGCTAGAGCTTATCGCAAAATTGTTGAGTATGAACCCGAGTTGTTTTGCGCCGCAAAACTTACATTCCCAGATAACAGAGCTACGGCGCTCATTTTCAGTTCTGGCAAGATCGTAATCACAGGTCTAAAAACTGAGTCGCAAGTACACCGATTTTATAAAAACGTTATTTTTCTCATAAGCCCTTTCCACATATGAGGTTATGTGTACATATAGGTTATATGTATCTGAGCAATATGTGATTAATCATACTACCTATATAGCACTTGTGACCTGATCACAGCATTTTTAAATTAGTAAATGAAAAGTAGGTACGTAGTCTATAAAAGAAATGTCTATTCAGTGTAAACGCCCTTGGAATATATAGAGAATAAAATTTTCTCGTGATACTTTGTCTAGTCTAGTGGTAGAACGTGGAACTTACGAATTTCAAAACCTGAGGTTCGATTCTTGAAGGCATCAAATTTTATCAAATGACGAAAATGTTCTTAAATGATTAAAATTGTCCGCTTTGTCAGTGAATGGTTTATCAAAAATTATGTGAATCAATTTCTGAAGAGGTTGTGAACTTGATTAGTTTAGTGCGAGTGTACTTATGGTGAATCATACTTTTGAGTTAAACCCGTGAAAATGATGTTTCAAGTCTCCTTTACATTCGACCGAATTGCAGAGAAAATGCTCAGGCTGAACAGCCTGGGCCCCCGAGCTAGCTCGCCACAGCTAGCTCTGGGACTCCAAGGGGTATGGCCCGACCCCCCTCCCCCAGGGCTAGCTCGCCCCAGCTTGCCCTGGTACTTCAAGGGGTACAGTGCACTTGTGCCTTCAAGTACAAGTGAACTGAGCTCGGCGCTTTGCGCCTATGCTTCAACATATAGTATGCTTCAGCATGGAGACTCCAGAAGGTCCAGCTTTACTACTACTGAGGTTTTATAAGCAGCCAAAATGATTTTAGAGCATCCTTTTACATGCATTGTTTCGGGCCCTACAAAATCAGGTGAAAAAACATTTGTGAAACAACTTATAGAAAATTGTGAAAGACTAATTGACACTAAAATTGCCAAAATTTGGTGGTGCTTCTCAGAAGATCAGCCATTATACAAAAAAATGAAAAATGTCACCTTCCTTAAAGGCTTGCCTAACTTTAAAAGCCTCAAAGAGACAAGCCCAACACCCCAGTTACTTATACTTGATGATCTTATGCAGGAAAGCAAAGGCAGTGGGCAAATCATACAATTATTTACACGAGGTTGTCATCACTGGAACGTTAGTGTGGTTCACATTGTGCAAAACCTATTTTTTTTGATGGTCTGCATACTTCTCGCATTAATTCTGATTATATTGTGCTATTTAAAAATCCTGCTGATCAGTTACAGGCACAAGTTTTATCTCGACAGCTTTATCCTGCCAATCCGAAATATGTCCTAGAAGCCTACTCCGATGCTACTGCTCAGCCACATGGCTATCTCTTGATTGATCTTACTCAGAACGCTATAGATGAACTTAGGCTAAAAACAAATATTTTCAATAAACATCCATCTATCTATGTACCAAAGTCTATAAACACTAATGAAAATGAAAAATAAAAATTTAGGATGGCTCTAAAACGACTTGAATGGAATATAACTTGTTTACTCGTGCTAAGCATTGCAAAGAAACCTCAGAGAAACGCGCTTATAAATACTGCTAGCAAGGATCAGATTCTTTGCATATGTGATTGTGCTCATAACTTTTTAAACGGTAATATTCCTTTTTTAGAAAAAGACACCAACACACTCAGAAGGTACCAGAATCAAATTAGATATCTAGCAAACAATAAGCAGGCAACAACAAAGCAAAGAAAAGACATTATATTACAGAACGGGGGTTTTCTTCCTTTATTACTCACTCCCATACTTTCAATTGTTGGCAGTCTATTAGCTGATGCAATAATAGGTAGAAAATGAAGCACACAGAAAAAATGATTCTAATACCTAGTGAACTGACTGAACAAAGGAAACCTGTTGATAGCTTACTTGGCACTCTAGACAAGGCCATGCAAAAAATTTTAAGTGGTAAATGCACCACCTGATGTAAAGCTTATGAAGTATAATCAGCTAGTTGGTAGATTTATGCGATTACAGGAAAAGAAAAAACAACCTTATAAAGCAAATATCATAGAAAGTCGAATTGCTAATGATGTGGAAATTCTTGAAGATATCCCAAAATCGCAGTATCAGAAAGCAAAAATGCTCTTACACTACATTCACAGCAGTCCAAATATCGAAATTGCCCCTAGTGGGCAGCTTGTGATTGATGGCCAAGAAATTTATGGTTCTAATGTCACAGATATAGTGCATGATTTAGCCCGTGAGCGAAAAAATATAAGCAAACACCCAGGTACAATAGAATTACTAAAAGCACTCAATCGTATGAATGTGCCAATTGAAAGCATTGACAATAAACAAGGAAGGCACCTTTTGCAGCAGCTCGAACTGACATAGATTTTGATTGGGATGGAAGTCTATAAATACTTTTATTACTTTGCAGTAGCAATTCACAAAAATCCATGTCAAATTTCATCCAGATAATTACAATTTTTGGCTTCAGTACTACACTGGGAAGGCGGGCTATGGGTTGGAGGGGTTTAAAGGCATCCCATACCAGCGGGGCGTAGGGCTTGGCAGCTTTTTCCGTTCGCTTTTTAGAATGGCAGTCCCTGTTTTACAATCAATTGGTAGGCGAGTTGGAAAACATGCTTTAGTGGCAGGTTCAAATATAGCAGCTGATTTGGCCCAAGGAAAACCCTTTTTCAGTCAACCAAGGAACACTCAAAGCGAGAAGCTGCACAATTTTTTGATGAAGCCTCTCATGCCCTTCAGCAGCAGCAAGGAGAAGGGCCTGGTAGCCGCCCAAAGTCTATAAATACTAATATGAATGATGCCTTTTCAATACTAAACAAAAATAATGGCTCTCATAGACATAAAATCAACTCCAAGTACAAAAACCGAACTTGACCTTTTCACGGTCCCTCCCACCCAAGTAGTGATAAAGCAAGGCTTCTGGCATTAAATCCAGCCAACGCATCCAATCACAAATGAAGGCCCATATGAATTTCATATTTAGCATTTCAAGCGGCCACATGTGCATCTATTTTATAGTTTGCCGTGCACAAGGTATTTCATTTAAGAAAATTGTCACATCAATGCAACATGAAAAAATCTATAAATACTTCAATAAACTTAAGTTGTAAACATGGATATGAAACAATTTTACCTTACTCCTTCAAGCAATTCACAAGAAACAAATACTGCAGCCACATTTCTTACCAATCTGCCTAGACAAATTGTATTAAATGGTGAGTAGGAGGTTGGTTTAGTAGTCATCTGACAATAAATTCTGAATATATTCAAAGTGTTAAGCTTACAAAGCATTTAATGTATCTGCTGGGATTTCTAGAGAGCCAGCTTAGCAATATAGATTATACTGTGAAAAAAGAATTTAACATAGTTGCGCACCATTCACCCAACATGCTGGGTGGAATGCACAACTTTTACGTATATTGCGATATAGTTGAGCCTCAAATCGTTGGAAATGTTTTCGCGCCGCTTCTGCAGGTTGTGAATATAGAAGGAAAATATATGGATATTGTTAATCACGCATATATTAGTCCGCATTATATACCTGTGCTCAAAAAATCATTCAATACCATTGAAGTGAACATTAAAAGTGATCAAGATAAACCTGTGCCTTTTGAGTTCGGAAAAACTATCGTAAAACTACATTTTTTTTAGAATGACATAGGTTCGCCTTATAAATCACTTTAACTTTTCCAGAGTAACTAAAATTGCACAGTGGTTAAGCAGCTAATCTTCAAACGCGCAGGTTGGTGGTTCGATACCCAGCTCGGGCGACTTTTTCCAATTCTATAAATATAAGCTGGGGTAGCCGAAGGCGGTCACCTGCACTTTCTTCTCCCTGGCCCTGGGCCCCTGGCCCTGAGCGGGCGGGCGGTGGCGGGCAGGTCTAGGCATGTTCATTATATTTGATTATTATAATTGATTTCTTGTTATAAAAAATAAAAATCTACCTAGGGAGACAGACTATACTACTACCAAAAAGACTTCAAAAAATTCCCCGAGAAATTTTCTACTATTGAATTTTCCCCTGGGAAATTTCCCCCCATGGAAAAGCGAGGGTAGCCGAAGGCGGTCACTCGCATGGCGCCCCCAAATAGGAAAGCTTGGGAGAATCGTCCTATGTTATAATGTGTGGCACCCCCAAAATACGATTGCGGGGGTGGGGGTCTCCTTACTACTAATGCGCTTACTAAAAATTCAACGCGCGATATTACGAGGCATATATGTATGTTCATTCTTTGGCTTGCACTTCCCTGCCCCCCATGCCCCATCATTGCTCCCTGAGAGAAAAAGCCAGGGTGCAAGCAGGGCGCTCCTCCGCCTATGCAATAACTTATGAGAGGCTGCTTCTCTGCAATTGAGTGGGCGGGGCCGATAACACAAAACGTAGCCGTATATACTTTGTGTTGCACGCTAGGGGGCCAGGCTTAACTACTATAGGTATTCTGCCCCCTATGCTTCGTCTTTGCGTCCTGAGAGAGAAGCCAGGGCCCAAGCAGGGCTCTCCTCCGCCAATGGTATATCACAGGAGAGGCTGCTTCTTTGCGATTGAGCGGATGGGGCCTATAACACAAAACATAAATGCATATACTTTGTGTTGCATGCTAGGGGGCCAGGCTTAACTACTATTGACTAATATAGACTACCAAAAATTTAACAACTCTGTTTAACAGCACAAAAATCGTTACTGTACCATATTATAGCAACCAAAAATTTGTGTATACAAAATATATAAAGTCTTTTAAGGACAATCTTTGTACACGAACAAATGGTCCTTGTACAAAAAACACTGGATAGAATCAGTTCTGATGTGAGAATGTGATGTGTCATCTACTTGTAATAAGTTCTGTGAACATAGGATGGTTGGTGTTGCTTTCGCATCATAAATCTAATTAGCTAAAAAGCTGTCGGAATGAATTCTGAAAACCTGGCATGCACTGCAATATTTGGAGTAAACAGAACACCGAGTAAATATGAAATGAATATTTATAGTCAGTGAAACACTGAATGATTGCAAATTTGATAGCTGTTGACATAATAGAATGGTACACAAACTCACCAGCTGAGGCCAGCATTGTTTGGTAAACTAAAAATTAGATCAGGGGAGTCAGATCATGAAATCTTTTTACTGAAATAAAACAAAGAAATCAATGCATTGATAATTAGCTACACTTATTTGTGCATCAAAACTCAGATATGTGCTGCAGGCTCTGTAAGTCTAATGGAACAAGCTTGCTGCTTTCCTTCAAGAATCATTAGCTGACGTGAGCTGACATTTTTTTTGATAAATGTGCATTAATTTAACCCGTAATAGGGCTGTTGTTAATGTACAGTGGCTTTAAATCATTAAGTTAAATGTTAAACTTATGTGGGTAGATGTAAAACGGACCAAAGAAACTCTGGTCTGGATGGATTAGGTACACCGTAACATCATAGGTAGGCGGCAGTAAATTCTGAGGGAGGAGATGCAAGATTTTTCAAAGGTCAAAAAAGGGTTTACAAGTGGTCATATCGTGCAAAAACTTATTTTTAAACTTTTCTCATCAAAACACTATCTATTAGCATCCAGAAATGGCGAAAAAATATGAAAAAAATTTTTAAAAATTGAATTCTGGGATGATTGGCATTCTGGTTTCTGAGGGAATTCGGCCTCCTGGGGGTTGCATACTCCCCAGAAGGCCGCACTGCCACGCCCATGTGTGCGTAGCATTGTCTACGTGATAGTGGTTAGCCCGAAAGCATTTGCTAACCGAAGTAACCTCAAAAACTGAATGCGTTTATAGCTGAAAGCTATGAATGCTACTTTATTCCACACAAAACCAGTAAATTTCGATTTTCATACATTTCTGGCCTTTATTTTTCCTTCCTTTCTCTAAAATTGATCTTGAGGATACAGATTCTGAATTGTATTGTGCACGATTTCTCAATTCAATAGATTCCCTGTATGCCTGGTCGGCTTCTGCTAGCCAATTCGTGCTGTTTTCTGTATGAGGGGGCTGAGATATCCATGAGGCTATGTCAGAGGACATAAGGCTAAATATTTTAGCCAGTTTCTGAAATAAAGGGGCTAGCTTACTTAGAAGTGTCAAAAGTTAGCCCTAATAATTTGCCAAATAATTTTCCTCACAGATTGAGTTTCCCTATACACAATTTATTATACTGACTGTATTCGTCATACTGAATTTCAGACTGGAAATTTATTTTTTATATTTTTATATTTGATATTTTTTTGCTCTAAATTTCACCTCTTTTTGTTTTTTCATGTTTCTGAATAATTTGCCAGCAATTTGAATATAATCTATTCCAACAAGGCAAGCCCTATAAGGTATGCATTTCACTCGCGCTATGTTTCATATTTTTCAATGTTTAGAATGTTTTTGGAAAACCAGAAAAAAGCTCTTTTGAATGATATCTTATTTGTCTGCATGAAGAATTTTAAATTTCCAATATGGCCGCCAGGTGGGCTGTCACACTGTAACTTCCGATGTTTTCAGCTATTATTTTAATAGTTTCTGATGTATTTTCAATTTTTTTAAATGAATAGCTTAAAATATATTGTTATCCTTATGAGCTAGGACTCATGTTTTGAATCCTTTTTTTCGTTCAGGAGAGTTAGTAGTTAGCCGTGCTTCCCTGGGACAGGTGTGTTATAAGATACCCTATGCTTAAGCATAGGCGGGCGGGCCCAGACTTGCTCCCTGGGATTGGGTCAGGGAGCAATGGTTAAGGATAGGCAATGATGAAGGATATGAAGGGGGACCCGTCCAGACCTGCCCGAGGGAGGGAAATGGAGTTTCCCGGGAAACTCAAAAAATTATTGATTTTTTGCCATGAATAAGACTAAGGCTCCCTGGGGATGGTGCCTTAAGCCTGGGGAGCGTTCCAAGCGATTCTGTGGAGGTGGTGTGAAGGTTGCCTAGGCCTACTAGTAGGGAGGGGAGGTGGCATACTGGAACAGTCCTGGGAAATGGAGTTTCCCGGGAAACTTTGATTATTGATTGATTTTATTGATTTTTCTACAGAACCAGCGGTCGGATTGGGCTCAAATTTGCAGAGTATGTTCAGTATATGCTATGTATCCTATGTACAAACTTTTAGCGCGCAACCTACAGTATACCAGCATCAGTTTACACTTGGCAATATTTAGTTTTTAAGCGCAATGTAGCAGAGTATGTGCTCATCAATTGATCGTTCGTGAAAGTATGCAAAATATTGCTTTGCTCGGTCATTGAAATTTTGCCACAGATTAGCTAGAGTGTGTATGTCTCGGAGAGTGCAACATTGTTTGATGAGGCGAGAAAAGTTGTTGAAAGCCTCTGCATCGTATTGCATTAAACTTTGTTTGTACTCGGCCTTGAGCAGGGGCCAAAAGTAGCTGCCTAAGGCTGAGGAAGATATATCGTCTAGGCGAAGCAGGTGCATTAAGAAATGATTGTAAATTTTTTGTCCCTGATCCATGATTACGATATTTGATAAACGGTGATATTTATAGGCGATATCTGAAATGCAGTTTAACGATAGTTTTGCCAAATTCAAAAGGAACGGGTTTATCTTGGTCGCTTTTAATGTTCACTTCAACAGTATTGAATGCTTTCTTGAGTACAGGTATATAATGGGGGCTAATGTACGAGTGATTTACAATATCCATGTATTTTCCTTCAATATTTACAACTTGCAGAAGTGGCGCAAAAGTATTCCCAACTATTTGAGGTTCAACTATATCGCAATACACGTAAAAATTATGCATACCACCTAGCATATCAGGCGAATGGTGCGCAACTATGCTAAATTCTTTTTTCACAGTATAATCTATATTACTAAGCTGGCTCTCTAGAAATCCCAGCATATACATTAAATGCTTTGTCAGCTTTACACTTTGAATATATTTAGAATTTATTGTCATATGACAAAATTTTCTATTTTCATCATACTTTATGCCAAAATATTGCATGTAATCAAATTTATCTATTGAGCTAATTGTTTTTATTCCATTTCTCATAGCTTGAATGAGGTCATGTATATTTAAATATCTTGCTCGAGGAATAAGCAATTTTTGTCGCACATTGTTTTTTATATCATAAAATTGTATCATATTCTGCTCCTCGGAAACATTGTGCCATGTATTTGCATAAATTATTTCTACTAAACCAACCTCCCACTCACCATTCAATACAATTTGTCTAGGCAGATTGGTAAGAAATGTGGCTGCAGTATTTGTTTCTTGTGAATTGCTTGGAAGAGTAAGGTAAAATTGTTTCATATCCATGTTTACAACTTAAAATTATTGAAGTATTTATAGATTTTTTCATGTTGCATTGATGTGACAATGTTCTTAAACGAAATACCTTGTGCACGGCAAACTAGGAAATATACACACATGTGACCACAGCTGATTGAAAAGAGCCCCTGTACCTGCGCATTATTGTACGCATATGTGAGTGCATTATTTGAAATATAATGCAATAAGTGGTTAAATGGTTTTCGCCCATAGCTGTCAAAATAGTCGCAGTGTTTATTGCTTTGAAAGTATATGGCGACCCAGTGCGAGCCAGGCGCATTGCTAGTATCTAAATTAATCACTAGAGCCGCAGGGTAGGTTATAATAGGTGGCAGGCGGTCTAATGGAAAAACACCTAAAAATATATCCTTTTTAATATTACGCTGAAGAATTTTGAATATTTCAATGGTATTCATTTTCTATGCATTATAGTCATGAAACGTGTTTCGATTTTTGTCAATCAGTATTAAGTTATCAAATTCGGCGTATATAATGATTTCCACGCCAGAATCAGGCAAATTGTCAGCAAACCTTACAGTTATGCTCGTTGTTCCTTCATGCACTAGATCCCAATGCCCTCCATCATCTGCGTCAGGCGTTAGGTCAAACACAAAGAAGCAGTGGCTTGTTTTAAACTCGTCTCTGCTAATGAAATTACCTTCACGTCCTATATCTAGTGCATCATACATCTGATTATAAGCTTGCAAGTACCTATCGTGTTTGAATGCAATGTTGAGTGGATAAGCGGGGTAGGTTGTGCCGCCACACGTTACTTTTACATCGTATATACTGTATGGTTTGAAATTAAATGGCGATTTGGCCAAATTGCCTCGATATGCATTGCCATCGACACAAGCAAACACCATACGCCTAGGTAGCTGACCATTAAACAGGGTATAATTGGGCGTTTCTCTAGCAGGATTTGAAATGTGTAAGTTAGTCATAGCCACGCGCCTAATAGGATACTTTGCTGTATATGAGAGCATTGTTTGTTCAAGTGCTAAATTGACAGTGTCTAAAACCTCAACTTTTCGAATAAAAAATTTCATTTGTGAGACTTTTAATTCTAAAACAGCGTCTTCAAAGCACTGCAGTAAAAATGCGTCGCTATTTCTATGTAATTCTAAGCGAAAATCGGTGAAATTAATCAGAAATCTGTCTTGCAAGAACAAGTCAATGTGCAATGGAGCCGCGACTTCTACAAAATTTTCATCTTTAAACATTTTAGCACGTATTTTAAATGCTTCATTGTCTTTTGTGTCCACATTGCCTCCTCCTTCGTGAAAGTAAAGTGCAGATTGCAGTTGAGAATGCTTTGCATCATAACCATAATTTAATTCAGTTTCAAAGTACGATCTGTATGCATACTTATCAGAGCTATCAAAAATTAAGCGGCCTCCTAGGAAACATTTCACCTGCTTGAAGAAAGTCTTACCAATTAGATTGATAGGCGCATAGTCGGGTACTGATGCTCCAGCTGCGACTGTTGGTTTTTTAATTCTTAATAGCATATAAATGTGGTTTTTACTCAATTGTAGGTAATGCGGGTCAGGAGGAATTCTGAACTCATACGGTCCCTCGTTAGTAATGGGATGCGTTGGCTGGATTTCATGCCAGAAGCCTCGCTTTATCACCACCTGGGTAGGAGGGACCGTAAAAAGGTCAAGTTCGGTTTTAGTACTTGGGATAGATTTTACGTCTATGAGAGCCATTTTTGTTGTCGTTTTTAGAAAAAGCATCAATTGCATTAGTATTTATAGACTTTGAGCGGTAACCAAGACCCTCTCCTTGCTGCTGCATTGCTTGAGAGGCTTCATCAAAAAGTTGAGCAGCTTCTCGCTTTGAATGTTCCTTAGTAGACTCAAAAAGCGGTTTTCCTTGAGCCAAATCGGACGCTATGTTTGCACCTGCTGCCAAAGCATGCTTTCCAACACGCTTACCTATTGATTGCAAAACAGGGACGGCCATTCTAAAAAGTGAGCGGAAAAAACTGCCAAGGCCAACACCCCGCTGGTATGGGATGCCTTTAAACCCATCCAACCCATAGCCGGTTTGGGCAGCCTGCCCAGTGTAGTATTCCAACCAAATGGTGTAATTGTCAGGAGTGAATTGTACATGCATTTTTAAAATTTTATTCACATAAAAAATAAAACAATAAGTATTTATAGACTTTCATCCCAGTCAAATTCGTCGCCTGCAGCAAAGATCTCCTTACCTTGTCTATTAGCAATACTTTCTAGGGGTACATTTGTGCGATTAAACACTTTCAGCAATTCTTTTGTGCCTGGATGCCTGCTTATTTTTTTGCGCTCACGTGCCAGATCATTAACTAAATCTGTGATGTTTGAACCATTGATTTTTCGACCATCTATTACAAGCTCGCCATTAGGCTCGATTTCCACAAATGGGTTTGTGCGAATGTAGTGTAGAAGGAGTTTTGCCTTTGGAATCTGATTTTTCGGTATACCAGCGAGTATTTCTTCGTCATTAATTGTGTCACTTGCATGTCCTACAATAGTAGCTTTATATGGTTGCTGCTTCTGTTCGAGCAATCGCTTAAATTTGCCTAGTATTTGATTATATTTTACAAGTTTTACATCAGATGGTACATTTTTGCTGCTTAAAATTTGTTGCATCTCATTATTTAAGTTATCAAGCAAAACGTCGACTGGTTTAGAACGTTCACTGATTTCAGCGGGTATTAAAATCATTTTTTCAGTGTGCTTCATTGCCTGCGTGTTATTGCATCAGCTAGTAAAGTACCTGCAATTGTAAGAATAGGAGTGAGTAAAAGTGGAAGAAAACCACCGTCTTGTATTAAAATACCTCTTTTTTGTTTTGTGTTTGCCTGTTTATTTTTTGCCAAGTACCTTATTTGATGCTGGTATCTTCGAAGTTTGTTGATATCCTTTTCAGAAAAGGGAATATTACCGTTAAGAAAGTTGTTTGCACAGTCACAGAGACAAAGAATCTGATCTTTACTGGCAGTATTTATAATAGCGTCTCTTTGAGGTTTCCTTGCTTGACTTAGAAGGTGTAAACAAATAATATTGCGTCTTAATCGTTCTTTACCCATTTTGTTTTATTTGATTTCATCACCTTTTTTTGTAGTATTTATAGATTTTTGCATATAAACAGCTGGATGACTGCTGAAGATATTCGTTTTTAGCCTAAGTTCATCTCTAGCGTTCTGAGTAAGATCAATCAACAGATAGCCATGCGGCTGAGCAGTAGCATCAGAGTAGGCTTCTATGAAATATTTCGGATTGGCAGGATAAAGCTGACGAGATAAAACTTGCGCCTGTAATTGATCGGCAGGATTTTTAAATAAAATTATATAGTCAGAGTTTATACGTGAAGTTCTGAGTCCCTCAAAGAACACGTTTTGAACAATGTGAATAATGCTAATGTTCCAATGATGACAACTACGTGTAAACAGCTGTACAATCTGAGTATTACCTTTGCTCTCTTGCATCAGATCGTCGAGAATCAAAAGTTGCGGCACAGGACTAAACTGTTTCAAGTATGAAAAATCAGGAAGCCCCTCTATAAACGAAACATTTTCAATTTTCCTGTAAAGTGGTTGATTTTCTGCAAAGCACCACCAAATCTTTTTAATTTTGGTATCAATCAAGTGTGCTCTATTTTCGATTAATTGCCCAACAAATGTAGTTTTACCGGACTTTGTTGGTCCAGAGACAAGACAGGTGAAAGGGTGTTTGAAAATCATTTTTGTTTATAAATAACAATTTATATATAGGTATTTATAGAAAATGGTTACAATACAGAACATTGTGCTAACTACAGCACTACCAAACACGCTAAATCTAGATGATATCTACCTTAAATTGCCAAATACTACGCAATACAATCGCCTAAAATTTCCAGGCATCATATTTCGATTACTCCCAGCTACGTTGCTGATTTTCAAGTCGGGCAAAATTGTATGTGTTGGAGCTAAAACTGTTCAAGAAGGAGAAAATACGATAAAGGCATTCATCCATATACTAAAAATGGAGAAGTTAATGTTGAAAATAAAGCCTGTGCTGTTTGTTGGCTCGGCTAACTTGGGATTTCGCATTGATCTTTGCAAGTTTTATGAGCTGGTGAAAAGAAAATGCATGTACGAAGTAGAATTATTTCCCGGCCTAGTATACAAATATAGAAATGTGACTTTTTTACTCTTTACAAGCGGAAAAATGATTCTCACAGGTGCAAAACACAAGCACGAGTTGCATATAGCGTATAAAATAGTTTCAACAATGCTTGAGAAATGCAGATTAGATACATAATATTCTAAAGTTTACAAGAACTTTTTCAAACTTTACAAAAAATATTCCAAACTTTACAAAAAATTTTCCAAACTTTACAAAAAATATTCCAAACTTTACAAAAAATATTCCAAACTTTACAAAAGTACTATGCTTAAGCATGTAAAATTTATTCCAAACTTTACAAAAAATATTCCAAACTTTACAAAAAATATTCCAAACTTTACAAAAACTATTCCAAACTTTACAAAAAATATTCCAAACTTTACAAAAAATATTCCAAACTTTGCAAAAAATTTGCGTTTTTTAGATTAGAACGTTTGTCATGGATGAGGTGAAATGCTCATCAATAATTTTTATGTATAGATTTGCATAATAAAATTTGGCCTCTGGGCTTAAAAATTCCCATAACTTGAAAAGCGTGCTCAATTCGCCTCTTTGTAAATATTTTCTTATATACTTTGAAAAGCGCCAAATGGCGTGTTCATCAATTTCTAGTAATGTTCGCCTATATTGTTTGCTCATTTTTGGCCAAAAATACGCGCCAAGTGATTGAAAAAACACTGTCCAACCTCCATTTTTTAAAAGATTTACAATAGACGAAATCGTTATTTATACTTTTAGCACATTAGAGACCCATGAATCAAATTTTGGCGGATAGCCCCTCCAGCGTACCAAATAATCAGTTTTTGCGCCTCTTTTTCGCGTTTTTATAATTTTATCAATAATGAACAAATCGTCAGTGGAAACGTTAATCTTTTGCAGTTCGGGCTCGTAAAAAATACCATCTAGTTTTTCGCCCATTTGATCTTCTAAAACATAGACAGGCGGGGTTCTAGCATATCTTTCCTTAATTAAAAAATACTCCTCGGTCCAATTGGGCCAGAACCCTTTTTCGAACGTACGCTTCACTTTACTTATTCTGACTTTATCGCCAATTTCGAATTTGAATTCAGTTTGATTATCGCCCGTAAGGCGGAATGCTCTGTTTAATATTTCACGCTCGTTCTTAGCCGTCACATTTGCCGGACACGTACCTATTGTTCTATGAAACGAATTGTTGTAATTTTTCATAATTTTTGGTAAAATGTCAATATACTTGTGCGTGTTGTTTTTAGTAAAATACCTCCACATGCGTTCTTTGAGTGTTCTATTGAAACGCTCTACTACAGATGCTTTCATTTCGCTTTTTGTGGTGAAAAAATCTACAGATTCTGATTTCAAAAATTTCTGAAACTCGTTGTTTACAAATTCTTTTCCTGCGTCCGTTTGTAGCTTATAGGGCTTGCGGCCAGACGATGCAAAAATGTGTTTAAAAGCCTCAACAATGTCTTTAGAATTTTTGCTTTTTAGGGGCACGGACCATGCGTACTTTGAGAAAATGTCTATACAGTTGAGTAAGTACTTAAAATTTTCATTGTGGTCGGCTAGGGATTGCAAATCGACCAAATCAGCCTGCCACTGCTCGTCTATGCTGCTCACTAGGACTTTGTTTCGAGAATAACGCTTGAATGCGGGTTTGTGTAAAGTGTAGGTAGGTTGTTTTTCCAGCCATGCTTTTACCTGTTCCAATTTGGCGGTCGGGCGAATTTTTTTCACTCGAGTGTAAAGTTGGTTGACGCCTGTGAACCCGCTTTGCGGGTCGTAGTACAATTTTTTCAGTATTCTATCCATTTCCGTTTTTTTTCTTTTTTATTTATTTATTAACATTACAACACACGATTTACATGATAATCGATACAGTTTTCGTACAGATTCTCCCACATGTTTTTTTCCATTTATGTCGAACGACGACCATAGACTACATATAGCATCAATATCTTTATTCAGAATCGTTTGCTTTATACTTTGAGCAAAGACCCAGAACGCGTTGCGTTTATCACTTTCGCGTTGCTCTCGTTTAAACTCTTCGCTCATGAATCCCCAGAAACACGAGCCTATATTTTGAACATTTTTGACGCTCAAGTAGCGGTTGTTTGCTTTTTCAACGAGCCTTTGAACAAAATGATGATACGCTAGTTCGCCAGGAGAAGACATGGTAGTTGCTTTAACATATAAAATATACCTGGCGCGCGCCCTTATTTATAGACTTTTAGTAAGCAGCCTTGGCCTTTTCCGCCTCGGCCTGCTGCTCAGTGTAGCGCTTCAGCACTCGCTGCCCTGCTTCTTGCATGGCCCTATTGAATTCGCTGCACCTGGGGCACATTTGTATATTGAAGTACCACCTGCCTGCATTTGTTTCGAAAAAATCCCTTTCAGAACTATTTTTCTGACAAAAGTAGCAGAGGTGAATCATCAGGGGGAACATGGGGCGCTCCAGATTTCTACCACATAGCTCTATAGGCGGTCTAATCGACCTCCCATAGGGCTTATTTTCGCCTTCAGTAAATGGCAATTTTTTGATTTCTCTCAATTCTTCCATTTTTTTTAAAAGTACCAGAAAATCCCAAGTTAAAGCAGTAAAACACTGCTAGTATTTATAGGTTTTTTCTATAAATAAGAATATATTTTGACTTAGGTAAAGTTCTATTTAATCATGGATTTAAATCGATATTATGAAGTAGGTGAACTTCCACCCATTTCTGTTCGCAGGTTTAACTCTACTGCAAAAACGTTTCTGTTGAAGTTTCGAAACATTTATGAGTGCCCTAATATAATTGAGGTCTTTGAGCCAATTTTTGAAGATGTTATCAAAAAAATGTTACGTGACTACCCTGCAGACTGTATGGTAGGCATTGCAATTAGGCACCCAAGTTTATATGAGCGTGTAATAGTCCCATTCACTCAGCGTCAATATTTGAATGCTGACAAGGTTTTGAGCATTATGGAAAATGAAAATGTTGCGCAATCTAAAAAGGAGTTTTGCTTTGATGAATGTATGACATTCCGGGTAGTTGTTGTTGATAAAAAACCCCAGTGGGGTACAGGTTTAAGTAAATTTCCTTCAGATGTTAGGACATTTTGCAAAAATGGAGGAAAATACATTAAAATTGCATCAAATGATAATTTATCACTACCCCGAGCTGTTGTAACAGGAATCGCAAAGCTTGACAATGACTCTAAATGGGATACCGTTAGGAAAGGTGAAAACAGTCGATGTACTCTGCAAAAACAGCTAGCTTTAGACTTAATGCATAAGGCTAACCTAAGCGCCAAAGAAGAAATATATGGTATAGATGCTGTAGAACAAATTCAAAAGGTACTAGCACCTGACTACCAAATCATAGTATACTCAGGCAATGTTATATTTTTCGAAGGACCTAAAGCTGACAAGGTAATTCATTTGCACGCTGCTTATGATCATTTCGATTTAATTACAAAAATGCTAGTGCGCGCATAAAAATTCGAAAATTTCGAGCTTAAAAGCTTAAAAGACTGCTTAAAAGCAGCTGTTTTTTTCAGGGGGCTTGTTAACAGATGCGTTTAAAAAAACTTCATAAACGACTAAAAAACCAATCAATAATTAGCCCCTCCGTTCCATCTCTCAGTCAAATTTCACACAAATCCGACCGCTGGTTCGTGAAAAATCAATAAAATCAATCAATAATCAAAGTTTCCCGGGAAACTCCATTTCCCAGGACTGTTCCAGTATGCCACCTCCCCTCCCTACTAGTAGGCCTAGGCAACCTTCACACCACCTCCACAGAATCGCTTGGAACGCTCCCCAGGCTTAAGGCACCATCCCATGGGCTTAAAAATTAATAATCAATAATTTTTTGAGTTTCCCGGGAAACTCCATTTCCCTCCCCCTGACAGGTCTGGACGGGTCCCCCTTCATATCCTTCATCATTGCCTATCCTTAACCATTGCTCCCTGACCCATTCCCAGGGAGCAAGTCTGGGCCCGCCCGCCTATGCTTAAGCACAGGCAATTTTTTTAAATGAATAGCTTAAAATATAATGTTATCCTTATGAGCTAGGACTCATGTTTTGAATCCTTTTTTTCGTTCAGGAGAGTTAAAAAACCTAAAAATTATTCTTTTTATAGAGAAAACGATGTGATGCCAAAGCTGATCATAATTTTTGTTACATGTTTAGGCATAGGTAGATTTTTTCCTTGTCCCCTCCTTTATATCCTTATTAATTCATATTCCTTAAGTATATAACACTTTTTCTTCTATTGGAGCATTTTTCCTTAGTTGTACCCTACTTTTGATTAGCACGCGTTGAGTAAGCAGTAGAAAAGCATACGAGGAATGCCACAATAAGGATGGCAATCCAAGAACATAAACAATAAAAATCTTCTAATGTATCAGCATCCTCACTGCGCTAAGTCCGCTCTTATGCTTATGTTAAATTACAAAGATTAACCCACCGTTTGTCCTATGATTTTGCATTCAAATGGCTAACCAAGGTTACTACTTCAACCTGGAAAAAAATTAATTGCCTCAAAAAAGAAATCTTGTTGTTTTGAAAATAGAAGAAACAAAATCAAATATTTTATTGCAAATACATATGACAAATACAAGGAATGCGAAAAAAAGAATACGGAACATTTTGGTTGATAAAACGGGCCACATAATGCACAAGGGAGCAAGCAGGTCATGATACAGACTTTTTATCGAGCTTGCACTAGTAAACACGTGGATAAGTCAACGTCAGTTAGCCTAAATTTAATTTTCAATTTATATTTTTAACATGTCTGATTTAAGACATCATCGACATATATGCGCAACAGCCAAATTATGGGGGTCTGACTGATGCATAATCGCCAAAAAAATAGCGCCAAAAATTCGATTTTGGGGATCTATCACATTGACTGCTAGGCAGGCCAAGTAAATTCTTGCAGAGGTTCATACCATACATGAGTCATGGCTGAATTCTGGTGGTCAAATGTGGTAAGATCGCTAAAAATATTACCAAAAATTCAGTTCTGTGTATCTATAAATTTTATTGGAGGGAGTGTCCGCTGGATTCTCGTAGGTCAAAACTTCCCATGCCTTTGTGTACTCTAGGCTTTTAGCAGACAGCAGCAAAATTCTAGATTTCTGGGTGTGTAAAACCAGCTAAAATTTCGAAAATTTTGCCAAAATTTCATTCGGAGGGGTCTATCAATTTTGGAGATTCCTCAAACCTTCCCACGTTCATGTTTGGTCCAGACTCCTTAACGCCCCCATGTGATTGTCGACTGTTGTCCTGTATTCCATAGCTCTGCTGCTTAACTCATACTGTTGTAACAAGCTTAGATTTAAAATCAATTTTAAATCTTTCATCTAAGTACAAGAAGTGAATCAATATTGACATCTGCCGATTGTCAATGTTGCCAACCTCCACCTCTGAAAAGACTCAAAAACTCAGAATTTACAAAAACTCAGAAATGCCAGTCAAAAGTTCACCTAATCGAAAAAATTAAAATAAAATAATTTTTTTAATTATCGAAGCAAGAATTCCCGCTCTCTTTTTACATTTAGAACTCAAATGCCGGTTTAAATAGAAAGGCAGCTACAACAAGCAATACAAAAAATGTTATTTATTTTTTAAGCGGTGCTGAACTCAAACTATACAGTTCTCAATTTTTAAAAAAAATTTCTGTTTTTTAGCCCTTTGTATTTGTTATTCGGGACTGCTTCTGTCAAATATCATATAAAATTGCAGTAAAAAACTCAATTAAATTGAATAATCTTAAATTCTGGAGAAAAATCTGATAGGAAACTCACAAAAAACGAAACTTAAGAGAATCAGAGTTATAGAAAAACTCAAGTTTTGAGAAAAACTCACAGTGAGCAAAACTGGGGCATCTGTTGAAACATGTTTTTACAGACGTAACCATTCCCAAATCATTGCAAAAAGTTCGGATGTTTGTATAAGACTTGCATAAAATACACAGCAAAGTGCAGAATGAAGTATTCAGGAAAATTCTACTGACATTTAGAGAACGACAGGACCTCAGAGTTCACAATTCAACAGTAATTAAAAAATAAGAAGTTTTGACATTTATCCTGTTAGTCGCTTTCCTCTTTATATTTTTCATAAGCTCAGACTTCGTTTTAGACAAAGTAGAACTATAGAGTGATCAGGCCGATATTATTCCTGTTTGGGTAATTATTAGCTCTTTTGGTCGATTTTTAAGCAATTTAATTGAAAATTTACAAAAATTGGTATATTAAGTTATCAGCATATCGGAAATGACACAAAAAATTACTTTTTGGCAGAGAACCTATAATGACATGAATTTTGCACATTAGTGCTAAATTAAGAAAAGCATGAATTTAACAGTAAAATCCGAAATATGTTGGGAAGCAATGCACAGTTTTTATCCAGACTTCTTTGCCGCGTCTTATTTTTACGACTTCTCGTTAGAATTCCGAAGTTTTTTAACCCATTTTTACGAATATTCGATAGATCTAATATGAAAATATAAAAAAATAAATTTCCAGTCTGAAGTTCACTACGACGAGAATAGTCAGTATAATTAATTATATATAGGGAAACTCAATCTGTAAAGAAAATTATCTGGCAAATGATTAGGGCGAACATTTGGCACTTCTGAGTAAGCTAGTCCCTTTATATCAGAAACTCGGGCTAAAATATCTTGCCTTATGTCCTCTGACATAGCTTCATGGATATCTCAGCCCCCTCATACAGAAAACGGCACGAATTGGCTAGCAGAAGCCAACCAGGCATACAGTGAATCTATTGAATTGAGCAATTGTGCACAATACAATTTAGAATCTGCATTCTCAAGATCGATTTCAGAGAAAGGAAGGAAAATGAAGGCCAGAAATGTATGAAAATCGAAATTTTCTGGTTGTATGTGAAAACAGTACCATTCATAGCTTTTAGCTATATTCACAATCAGTTTTTGGGGTTACTTCGACTAGGAAATGCTTTCGGGCTAATCACTATCATGAAGACCATGCTACGCACACGTGGGCGTGGCAATGCGGCCTTCTGGGGAATATGCAACCCCCAGGAGGCCGAATCCCACCAGAAATCAAAATGCCAACCATCCCAGAATTTGATTTTTAAGAATTTTTAATATTTTTTCGCCATTTCTGGATGCTAATAGATAGTATTTCGATGAGAAAAGTTGAAAAATGGAGTTTTTTCGGGATATGACCACTTGTACACCAAGTTTTGCCTTTGAAAAATCTTGCACCTCCTCCCTCAGAATTTGATGCCGCTCACCTATGATGCTACGCTGAATCTAATCTATTGAGACCAGAGTTCCTGTGGTTTGTTTTACATCTACCTACATAAGTTTAAGTTTTAACCTAATGATTTTAATCCACTGTACATTAATACCAGCCCTATGACGCGTTCAATTGATGCATATTTATCAAAAAATATGTCAGCTTATGTCAGCTAATGATTTTTAAAAGAAAGCCTCAAGCTTATTCCAGTAGACTTAAAGAGCCTGTAGCGCATATCTGAGTTTCGATGCACAAATTAGTGTATTTAATTATCAATGCATTAATTTCTTTGTTTTATATCAGTAAATAAATTTCATGATCTCACTCCCTGATCACATTTTTAGTTTACCAAGCAATGCTGGTCTCAGCTGGTGAGCTTGTGTACCATTCTATTATGTCAACAGCTATCAAATTTGTAATCATCCAGTATTTCACTGACTATAAATATCCATTTCATATTTACCCAGTGTTCTGTTTACCCCAAATACTGCAGTACATGATAGGTTTTCAGAATTCATTCCAGCAGCTTTTTAGCTAATTATATTTATGATGCGAAAGCAACACCAACCATCCTATGTTCAAAGAACTCATTACAAATGAAAGACAATTCACATCCTCACATCAGAACAGATTCTATCCAGTCGTTTTTTTGAACAGGGTCCCTTTGTTCATGTACAAAGATGGTCCTCAAAAGACTCTATACATTTTGTACACACAAATTTTTGGGAGCTATAATATGGTACAGTATCGATTTTAGTGTGGTAAAAAGAGTTGTTAGATTTTCGGTAGTGTATATTGGTCAATCTCTGGGTCTTCAAGGGCAAAAATCACTAAAAATTGTCTTGAAATGGTGCGTCATAAAGTTTGACATTTACCTTCTGAAATTTAATTTCTGCCATTATAAAGATATGAAGAACACACAATTACTCATTTCAAAGTGAAGCACTGGAAATTTTTGCGAATTTTAGACTTTTTTGCAAATTTTGTCTTTCCAATACTTCTTGTACATGTACAAAGACGGTCCCAAAAAGTCTTTGTTCATTGGGGAAAATCTTTGCCGAATGGAAAAGACACTGATTCTACCAAAAAGAAACTTGCTGATAAATCAGAGAATCAAAGTAATAATAAAAGCCTCTAGGGTTTCTGCCTATTTCTACCTAAGCAGAAGTCAGAAGTACATATCATGTGAAACAGGGTTGCTACTGACATCGCATAAAATTTAAAGGATTGTAGAGAAAAATTTCGAATTTGCACCAAATCTGATGGTAAATAATTGCTTCTAACACTGTGATCACAAATATGTCATTTCTTTCATCAAAGCGCGGTAGTTTTTGTTTATTTAAATTTTAAAAAATATTTAATTATCTTTCCCGATTCTGTAAATTTGCTTTTGAATTGAAACTCAACTTGCTATTCTAAGGTATTCTCATTTACTTTCGTCACTCGTCCATCGAGCTTGATATAATTATGCATTTTATGTATCTTTGTACGTCTATCGGGTTCCATTAATTGATAATCTACTCGACCCATCCATAAGGGGCTGACCGTAAATTTTATTATGATCACCATTTGGAATGACCTATCTAAGCGTAAGCATTCAGCACCTTACATTATTGTGCAAATAAACACTTGCAAAGAAAAATACTCTGATGGAACAAAAATGAACGCATATACTATTGATGAAGCACTATTAAAAAGATAAAAGGAGAGGACTAGGGAAAGTCACCTACGCCTGTAAAAGCTGTAAGAGTTTGCTTAAAATTTGATTCTGGCTGTAACAAAGCAAAAAATAAGTATATCCGATCTGCGGCCTCTAAAAAACGTGCCTTCACAAGACATTGTTCACTGGCTGAGAAAAAGAGATTAGCATGAAAGTTTGTTATGTGTTAATAACCAAGTTTCTTATCAATATCAAATTTCTCTTTCAATGTATAATTAAATCGTTAAAGGCTTTATAAATGTTGCTTTGCTAGCGTGAAAATGCACAATATATTTCTATTGAATAAGTAATCGCTTTTTAAGGAATAAGCTATCCATGTTATCTATTTTTACAACTGATCTGCAACCAGTCACGCACGCATGGGGAGATTTGGCGGGTTAGGCCTATAATAGAAGAATTAAAAATTTTTTAAGGAAAATAAGGCAAAATAATGGCCAAAAATAAATAAAAATCAAACACTTTTTTCCCAAACAGCTTTAAATTGACCAGAAACTGTGTGATAACGTTTTTTTAAGGCTATTGTAACGCTTATAGTGGATTTTGAGGTGAAGGATGGTGCACTTCGTTTTCAAAAACACGAGGTAAACGAAAGGTTAAGTGCAAAGTAATTCATACAATGCTGAAGACAGCGTGAGAAGCGAGTACCTATATCCGAAGGATTTATTATTCTAAGATAAGTACGTTCTCTTTTCGATTACATGGTAGGTTCTTCATAGGCGCATCAGTGATGGGATTGAGGGTTCTCTATTAGACACTTAACTGAGAGCAAGAGACGTTTAAAAATTTGTTTCAGCCCCAGCTTAGGCCGAGGGTAATGTACACAGTCAATGCAGTCAGGCGACGTATATAAATCTAAGATCAGCAGATTCTGCTTCAATTTCATTTGGTTAAATAGCACAGAAAATTAAAATAGAAATTTGAATATATAAGTAAAGCAAAATAAAGAAATAAAAAATATAATTGCAAGCAGCAGAACTGCAATAAATTAAGTGTCCTCAAAGAGTATGGTGTGTTGCAATGAATACTTAATTACTCTTACGCTACATTTTAGTCAAAGGGCACTTTTTATAAGATGGATGTCAGTGGCGGATTTGTCCAGGATAGCATAGGGATTCCGTTATTTATATGCAAGATTTTTTCCGTCGTCTCCTCATCTCTGATTCATTTCAGTTGCAAAATTACAAAGAAAGTTTCGAGATTTGTATTATTAAATGTGCATACTTTGTTAAAATGTCATTGATTAAGTATTAATCAAGTATTAAGTACTAAGTATTAAGTAAGTATTAAATGCTAATATCTGGCAGAAATTGCAAAGAAAATTTTGATTAAAGGATAATCAGAGGTTATCGAAAGGATCAATCTGAAAGCTGTTCATCTCATTTTTAAGCCGGAAGCCAAATCAATTTTCTGTGTTGTTTTGAGTATCGTTCTGCTTCGCTATATTTGTGGGTATAAAGGAAGAAACTCTGGCACTTATGCAGTTTAAGAGGACAAAAATTTCGAAATTCCCCCTCCCAAAATTATTATTTTCTGGAGTAAAATTGCACGCTGATAACCAACCCAGCATTTATTTTTGAACTCAGATAAAATTTGAGTTAAAACCGAGGTTTTTTTGTCATTTTTGTAAAACATTTCAAAAAATATTTTTAGGGTTATTTTTAAATTTTAAATTTGTGGCAAGGCAATTGCTTGCAGATTCAGATTGGTGCCAGACGTGGGCTAAGCCTAAGGCATAAATAGAGTGAAAATCACTCCGCTCGCATTGCTCGCTCTGCAATTTTCGCTCCATTTATCTTAGGCTTAGCCCAGGCGCTGGCATCAATGTCAGTGCACATAAGTAAGCCTAAGCCTAAGACATTGGCGCTGAGTAACAGTCGCCTGAGGTTTCGGAGTAAAATAAATGAAATTCTTTACTAAGAAGCAAAATTATCTTAGTATTGAAAAAAAGAATATTGATGAAATTATTAGAAAAATTACAAAAGCGTGATTATTCACACAAATTCGTTAAAATTAAAAAGGAATGCTAAATTCGTCATCAGGATGCAAAATTATCCTAGAATGTATAGAACTACTAAGAAAAATCAGGTTTTTTTGAAATTTTTTTCACAAAAAATGACTAAAAACCTGATTTTTCACCCAAATTTTGTCTGAAGTCAAGAATGAAGGCTGGATTCGTTTACAGGATATAAAATTACCTCAGAAAATGGTGATTTTGGAACTGCATAAGTGCTAGAGTTTCTTTCTTTACTTCCTCGAATATAGTGGAGCACAACGATACTTAAAACATCACAGAAAATTGATTTGGCTTTCGGCATAAAAATGAGAAAAAAGATTTTGGATTGTAACTTTTAAGCGCAACATCTGTTTCTAGCTGTCATAAGATATTTGCCATGTTCGAAAGCTTTATGTATTCAAAAACAAGGCCCTTAAAGTAAATAAGGAAGTATATAAATTATTAATTAATGCCGTGTTCAAAGTTCATTATGTTTTGTTTTTAGCAAAGAAGGCACCTTGAGGCCGCAGAATATAATTTGATGTTTTTGTGGCGCTCAGCAGAAGTCTAGTTTCTGCCAAATTTTCATTTGTTTAATTATGCACAATTTGAAGTACGAATATATTTATTTTGTTTACGTTGGAGTAATTTCAACACTACAATTAGTGATCTTTATCACATTGGGCAAGATTCTAAAAACGTAAAACTAGTGTAGTCTCTTAAACAACTGATTTTTCTTCAATAAACTCCAAAATAAGCCATTTCACTATTAAACAATATGTATTTGAAAATTTTTAATTTCAATTTGTAGCATCTTCAAGGAAGCCATAACTGAAGAAATGTGTAGATAGTTGGCGGCTCAGTCTGTATGTACGTCAAAATAGGAATTAATTGAATTTAGTGTAGCACATATGCTGCTTTGTACTGTGCTCCAGCCCTCGATTTCAAGAATAAAGCATAAATTCTACGAGTTCTGAAGAGAGAAAATAAACATTTTCAGGGCAAAGAAAGGCTAAACAAATTTGTGTTTCTATGGAATAACTTTGTTTTGATGTTTCACATCATGCTTTCTTTCTTGGAATCTCTGTGTGGGGTTTTTATTTCCAGTTGTTGCATCCAGATGATATGTATTTTTCATGGTAATCACATGATAGATGTTAGGCAAATATGGCACTTTTTAAAAATTATGCTCATAACTTAGGTATCAAGACTTATATTGTGTTGTTTTTCACACAATTTGAGTTACATAACTGTTTGACTAATGTTGTACTCGACTCAGTCTGGTCATGTGCGCCTAAGAGTTCATGTACATGTAAAACAGTTGTCTGTTGTAAAATGCTGTTATAGTTTTGTGGTGCTCCACCATACGTGGGCAGCAAGAAAATTCTATGCGGTGCAAGATTTTTTGAAGGACGGAAAATGGTCTTAAAAATGGTGGTATGGCGATGAAAACACCATTTTTCGACGTTTCTCATATCCATTGGCATCAAAAAATTGCGAAAAAAAACGAAAAAAATTTTTTCAAAAATTGAATTCTGGGGGGGGGTATTTTGGTTTCTGGGGGGTGCTTCCTCCCAAACCCCCCACGCCTAGGTGTGTGCTCCACTTACTAGGACGAGTAGCAATTGACAATTTTTTAAATATATATTTTCAGTAATTCATTTATCTTAGAAGTCTTATATTTTAAATTTTATAAGCCTATTTTACGTTTCTTGGTTCCGATTTGAAAAAGTTTCACAGGCACGTTGCTCGGAGTAAGACATGTAGAGTAATCAATCATTGCATAATGGACTCTTTGTTCGTTTTTCGAAGCCGCTTTTTTGTGTTTAGTTATAAATATGCTTATTTTTGCAAATATTTAAGAAAAACAAGGGATTCACATATAAGATTATATCAGCATGCAATCAAGCCCAGACAAGCTCAAATCGATTTTTAAAGAAGCCAAAAATTTGCATTATGCTTCGCTGAAAGAAAATGACTTATGCTTATTTGAAACAACTATCGGATTTCACGCTCAAGATCCGCTGTACATTACGAGAGGAGCAATCAATCTCCAACAATGCGCCCTTTTGTGTCTCAAACTCGCTTTGTGTTTATCGGGCAATTTTATGCAAATGCATGATTCGCAAAATATCTGTACACTTCATACAAGCAATCCATACGTGGTAAACACCAAGATTGCTCCGAATTCGATCAGTTTCGAATTTGATTGCATGCAAAGTTAGTTAGTGTCTGTTTCTTGTGATTGCTAGTACAAGGCTCAAGGCATAAGTGCCAAGTGCTTAGTGCGTTCCTATAATATACTTGGATCTCCAAGAAGTGACCCCCTTCAGCTATACCAGAACACATATATATATGATTTGTGCGGTTTGTTTAATTTTATTTTTTTACTCGTCTACCCGGTGTGTGAAGGGCCGGTATAATTTTACGGTAGTGTCATAGCAAATTTTTTTTTATTTTGGTTGGTTACCAAACTTTTGTGAGTCAGTTTTGCTATCTATATAAAATTTGCATTATGCTTTGCTAAAAAAATGAACTGTTCTTATTTGAAACGACTATTGGATTTCATGCTCAAGATTGGCAAACAAAGCAGTTTCTTGACATTCCTTATCCTCTTCCCATATTTTATTGACTGGTGTTGAAAAATGGTTAAACAAGAGGAAAACCCCCTTAAAATTAAAACATGTTTTCTATTAATGTCAAGTAATACATAGATGTACAGCTGTTTAGGAATAATGAGCTGCAGAGATGCTTCTAAGGCAAAACGGCCTAAGTAGTAAGTGACGCCCATCTGGCGTCACTACAGGGAGATAGGCAGCTGTGTAAGCATAGGCAACTATGTCACTTCATAGCTTTTCGCCAGTCGACCGAAAATATGATTCATAGGGCTCGCTCGCTAATGTCATAAAAAACGCGCTCGCTCGCTAATGTCATAAAAAACGCGCTTTTAATTAAATCTTAAACATTTCCAGCATGAAACGCACTTTTTTGAAAAATTTATGAACGGCATCTTCGCTTTTAAGACCAACCATTAGAACAGTACCGGTGGTAAAAATTAAAGCCGTAGCATGAGGAAAGTTAATTTGGCGGCCGGAAATAATTCGGGCTCTAAGTGCACAAACTTTTTATGCATCCGAGCAAAACCAGCAACGTTTATTCGACTGTTCATTCGACCCGTTCCTACTACATTATGTACTTTTAACTGCAAAATTTGTAAGGTGTAGAGGCTCTGTTGTAAAAAAGCGCCCGCTAACTCATGTTATAAAAAAGGGCTTGTTCTTATGCTCTTCATTCGCGAACCGTCAGTCACGTTGAAGCGGATTTTTTCAAAACCTTGTGTTAATAATATAATTACTGTTTGTTCTATTTTTCTTACCCATTTTATTGACCACTGAAATCGTTTAAACAGAATTTTTAGAAATTATTAAGTAAAACTCAACTATAACTCAAAAAAGCTTCTTTTTTGCTATCAAACTTGAGATACGAAAGTTTTATTGCTCTTCATTGGAATTTGTATGATATTTTTATAATGCATACTGAAAGTACGAAATTTTCGGTTACAAGTCAGCCATGTTGGAATTTAAAGACGTCATTCTGAATCACGTCTTTATAGGCTATTTTGCTATTGATGTCAATTTATGAAGCGTTTTAGCATGCACGTTCGTGTGTGTTAATAGACAAATTTTTAGCTAACATTGGTAGTATTGGAAATGGGCTTTTTCTGTTATTATGCTTTAACTATGAAATTTTTCTGCGAATAGCGGCCATGTTGGAATCACTTAAACAGAATTTTTGCTATAAGATTATTATATTTTTATAATGCATAGTCAAAGTACGAAATTTTCGGTCACAAGTCAGCCATGTTGGAATTTATTGGCGTCATTCTGAATCACATCTTTATAGGCCATACTGGAAAAATGCATTAGGATAATGGCACTCCTGTATGAGTGGGTGTTTTTCTGACCAATCAGAATCGAGCGAATCACCAGGGGTAACATTTAAAACTATAAAAGACCTTGCAACTGCCATTTATTTAATTCTGCTCTCTGAACTAGCTTTCTAGCAAATTCATAGCAGTGCGCTCTTACATTTACGATTTTGCGAAGATGGCCGTTTTCCTTTATTATACGGGCCCTGGCAACTTGGTGGAGAATGAACAGAATTCAATGGAATTGGTGGACGAATGGACCGCCACTCAGGGGACTGAAGTGGATCAGGCCCCTGACACATGTGGCATTTACGATACAGTCCCTACGTTTGATGAACATTCATTGGAGCTGGTGGATGAGTGGAACGCTACTCAGGGTTCTGAAGTGAATCAGGACCCTTGTACGAGTGGCTATGAGGACGATTTGGAAACGCTGGACGAATGGCATGAGGCGGACCATTATTATGAGCTAGGCGAACCAATGGCTAAACGGGTGCGGCGGTTCAACACGGAGGCCCGATCATACCGCATCAATTTCCGGAACCTAGATCAGTGCAATGATCTGCACGGACAACTGGCGGATATTTTTAATGGCGCCATGGATCGAATTTTGGAGGACGCCCAACCCACCGATTTGATTGGCGCCCAATTTTCGAATCCTATGTTCAATAAGCCAGTTTTGATTCCATTTCAACGACGGGGCAAGATCTCCGGCGAGCAATTGTTACATGTTATTGACCGAACTCTACAGTCAAACGAGGCGGTCAGGCTTGACGACAATCAATCAATCATCAAGATTGTTGCAATTTCACCACCAGCCGGCAGAGGACATCATTGTAGGCAGCACATTAGCCTACAGAAACTATTGGTCTCCAAGCAGTGCTTCGTCCAAATCAAGAATAAGGATGATTTATGTCTACCTCGTGCCTTGGCAGTGGCAGTTGCCCATGCTACTCATAAAGCGGCTCCTGAGGATCAAATGGCCAAGGATCGGTATAAGAACATTTGCCGTGGGGATGTTGGTCGAAGGAAAATGCAGCACAAGGCGGCCATAGAATTAGTGCGACAGGCAGGATTAGTGGACCACAATGGCGCCTTTGGAATTGCTGAACTACAGGCCCTTCAGGCCATTCTACCTCGCCACCAGATCAAGGTCTTCAGCGCTGATTTCTTCAATGCTATTGTTTATTGTGGACCGGCGACTGACCAGATTCTGCATCTCTACCACCATGACCAACATTTTACGGTCATTACTACAATGCCAGCATTCTTTGACCATAGTTACTATTGTGAGGAGTGCAACAAGGCCTTTGATCATGCTGAGATGCACCATTGCAGTGCCAAGTGCCCATGCTGTCATACAGTGCCGCCTTGCTTGGACAATCAGCAGCTTATTCTATGTAAGGACTGCAATCGATATTTTCGAGGGCAACAATGCTTGGACAATCATTGCCGCATTAATGCCCAGGGCTTAGATGCCAAGCGCCGCCGCTTATTATCGATTTGTGATAAGATCAAATGATGCGAACATTGTGGCCGCCACTTAATGGGCCAGGAGAAAGTTAATGCCCATCGATGCGACTATTTCTTGTGCCGCACATGTAAACAGGAGGTGCCCAAGGAGGATCACTTGTGTTATATGCAACCACTTAAGGAGGAGAAGCCTAAGTCACCAGCCAAATATGTGTTTTACGATTTTGAGACACGCCAGGACATTATGCTGGACGAAAACAAGCTTGGCCCACGATTTGTGCACAAGCCAAATCTATGCATTGCCCACATTGTCTGTGAGCAATGCCGCCATGGCCAGCTTGGACACTGCCCAAATTGTGGAGACAACCGGCGACTGTTCATTTTGATTAACAATAAAATTATCATCTATTGCTACAGTGTGAATCTTAAATAGACCATTTACAAAACCCGTTACAAATTCATCAGCATAACTTTTTTCTAAACTTTGTAAAATTAGTTTCATTGGGACACCCCTGCAGCGCCATACTAAAAAATATACGCACAATTGCCCACACGTTGACGTTAGAGGTTTTTGCACGCATTTTTTATTACATTTTAGATTCTGTGCGTATTTCAATACATACTCACGCGTTTTTTCGCTAGGCGGCAGTCCATAGCTGTCAAAATATTCGCATTTATCGTGCACATCAAAAAACATGCATACCCAATGGGACCCGGGCATATTACTAGGGTCCATATTCATTACTAATACCGCTGGTTTACTAAAAATAAATGGTAGCTTATTACATGGAAAAACTCCACACAACATTTGACCAACAGCTTGGTCGCTTTTCAAAACATTTGTCAGTTGAACAGTATTCATTTTCTTATGCTGTATAGTCAAACAATACATTGCAGTGCTTATCTAACATTACTAAATTGTCAAATTCGGCATAAACTATTACTTCTACGCCAGTATCGGGAATTTTTTCTGCAAAAGAAACTTCAATGCTAGTCGTACCCTCCTTAATTAGATCCCAGTGCGCACCATCATCTTCATCAGGAGTGAGATCAAATGCAAAAAAGCACTGACCCTCTTTGAACCCTTCTCTCGTTATACCATTGCCTTTGTTGTCTCTAGCAATGTCTAGCGTCTCAAAAAGTTGATCGAATGCTCGCAGAAATTTTCCCTTTTTAAAGTCCAATTTCATAGCATGCGAGGGAAATGTTACTCCGCCACTAATTATCTTAACTTCATTGATACTATAACACTTAAAATTGAAGGGTGATTTTTTAAGATTACCTCTATACGCATCTGCATCTATGCAACCAAAAATTATACGCCTAGGGAGTTGGCCAGAGAAGAGCGTGTTAAGTGGGGTAGACTGTGATGTGCTAGGTATATGCAAATTCATCATCATTACTCGACGTATAGGATATATTACGGTATTAGTAGCAAGTACTCGATCAATTGCCAATGTAGTGCTTTCTAAGATTTCTACTTTTCGAACGCAAAATTTCATTTGGTGTACACTCAAATGCGCGCTTATAGGCCCACCCGGACTTTGTAAAACAAATGCATTAGGGTTTCTATTTAATTCGAGTCTCAAATCAGTATGGTTCAATAAAAATCGGTCTTGCAAAAATAAATCAATGTGTAGCGGAGCTGTTAATTCGACTAATACTTTATCTTTAAAGTAAGAGACGCGTTGTTTAAAACCACGATCATCTTGAGAATCTTGTTTGTAATCTTGTGTGTACAATGCGGATTGTAAATGCGAGTTTTTTGCATCCCAATTATAGTTTAGTTCAGTCTCCATGAATGCTCTGTACGCGTATTTATCGCCACTATCGTGAATTAATTTACCATTCAAAAATACTTTAACTTGTCTGAAAAATGTTTTACCAATTAAATTTATGGGTGCGACATCAGGTGTGGCAGGAATTTTACCATCGGCACCTGCTGGCATAGCACCAGGCGTTAAAGATAATTGCATGTAAATGTAATTTTTGTTTAGCTGCAAAAAATGAGGATCAGGAGGGATATGAAACTCATACGGACCTTCATCTGTTACTGGGTTAGTCAAATTGATTTCATCCCAATATCCTCGTTTCACAACAACCTGAGTAGGTGGCACTGTGAAAAAATCAAGTTCGCTTTTTGTGCTAGCGACTGAAAGTGAATCAATTAAAGACATTACTTTTTTCTACTTCGTTTCTGTTTTTGATTTGTAAATACATCGTGCTTAGGTTCTTTTATAGACTTTGGACGAACCCCAAGACCACGCCCTTTTTGTAGTGCTTCGCCAGCTTGCTTGAATAAATTTGATGCCCCTTCTTTTCCGTGTTCTTCTAATGATTGTACTATTGGTCGACCATGCATAACATCAGCTGCAAAATGAGCACCTGATGCTAATGCCTGTTTTCCAATACTAGTCGCCGCCGATCGTATTATCGGTACAGCCATGCGAAAAAGTGAACGAAAAAAGTTGCCTAACCCTGCACCACGTTGATACGAAGTGCCTTTGAAACCCAGTATACCATAACCAACCTGAGAAGCTTGGTCGGTATAGTAGTCGAGCCAAATGTTAAAATTTTCGGGATTAAATTGTTGCCTCATCTTATTTTTTCAAATGATTATTTGTTAGTATGTGCGTTTCTTTTATAAGTTTAGTTTTGCCCAGGATTGTAGCAAACTACGCGTTCGAGGTCTTTTTTTAACCAAGGGTGGTGTTAGTGATTCGTTATTGTCTATTGGCGTAGTTCTTTTTTCCGTTGAAGAGGGAGTACACATATCAGGCGATACATACACATCTTTTTCATCTAATAAGTTGAGTCGATTTTTATTTATAATTGTTGATTTTGGTATATTCTCATTGATTAATTTTTGTAAAAAAATATTGGCTCCTATTGCCGGCTTAGACTTGCCAGTTCGTGAAAAATCGTTAATTAAATCTACAATATTTGAGCCTACAATTTTATTCCCATCAACAATCATTTCTCCTTTATCCGACCATTTAATGTGTGAATTTTTGCGGGCATACTTTAATAACAATAGTGCATTTTTGTGCCATTTATGCGGTACTGTTTCAATAACTGCTTGTTGAAAAGGATCAACTTCTACCTTGCTTTCTACTCCAGGGGCTGCTGCTACGTCTCGTATCTCTAATTGATGCGGTTTTTCAACATCTTGCTTCATTATCTGATACCTACGTAGTATTTGATTGTACTGTAAAACTTTGGCATCAATAGGCACTGAATTATCTTGTATTATGCGCAACATTTCTCGATCCAAGTCTGACATAAACTTTGCCGTGTGTTCATTACCTCCTACAACTTCGTGTGGGACAAGAATCATTTTATTAGTGTGAATCATTGTTTATTAATTATTGCATCAACTAACAATTGGCCAGCAATTCCTAATATAGGCGCAAGTAAAACTGGCAAAAAACCACCTTTTTGTGTGATTAATTCCTTTTTCTTTTTCAAATTTGCCTCAGGAGCTACAATTTTTCGAAGTTGCGTTTTATACTTGCTCAGTTTTTGAAGCTCACGCGGCTGCAATGGAACATTACCATTCAGTACATTAAGTATGCACTCACATAAACATAAAATTAAATCATCATCAGCTTTTTCTATTATAGCTTGGCGTAATTTTGGCTTTGCTTTAGTTAAAACGTCGAGACAAGTGATGTTTTTCTGTAAGCGTTTTGGAGCAACCATGATTTTGTATGAAGAAAATATATTATGCAAGTCTTTTATAATTTCTCAGTATAGACTACTGGACTATTTGAAAAAATTTTGGCACGCAACCGAAATTTTTCGGGCGTACTTTGCGTCAAATCAACTAAAATAAATGAGAATGGTTTTTCAGTCGCATCATTGTATGCTTCTAAAAAATATTTTGCATTATGAGGATAGAGTTGCTTAGACAAAGTCTGTACTTGCAATCGATCTGAAGGATTTTTCATTAATACTAAATACTCTGCATTTATTCGACATGTTCTTAGACCTTTGAAAAATAAATTTTGAACAATGTGTACAACAGAAATATTCCAATGATGACAACCACGTGTAAATAATATCTCATTATTCATTTCATGCATCAAGTCATCAATAATTATTAGTTGTGGTTCGGACGAATTCTGTCTAACTAAATTCAAATCTGGAGGGCCTTTCATAAAAATTACATTTTCTATTTTTTCGTAATCTTCAGCAAAAAACCACCAAATAAATTTAGGAGCTGGAGAAATGAAACTTTGTGCATTTTCAACAAGTTTCTTAACAAAAGTTGTCTTGCCAGCCTTTGTTGGACCAGCAACGATACATGTAAAAGGGTGTTTAAAACGTAAATCCATCTTTTTTAAACTTATTCTCGTCTTGCTTTTTCTAATATAAATGAAGTCCTCTCTGTCAACTCGTAAGAGTTGTCCAGCCTGTGGGACGTGGACCCGAGACTTCAGCGCAGGCCATTTGTTTTTTTTTGTTTTTTTTATTTCCAATAAATACGCAATACGTACAAAGCAAACAAATATGTACACGCAGCGCGATTATAACGATAAATTGTCGACTGATGACCCCAATATGCGGTCAATCTCGTAGTCAAGCGTATTGCCACCGGGAATGAGCCAAATGGTGCGACACTCTGGAAGCATGTTTTGCCATATTTCATAGTAGAGGGCCGTCTCATAGTTGAGCCACATGCGCTCGAGGGCCAAGGCAAATTGCCAGAAGCCTCGAATTTTGCGCTTGCCCGTCAAGCCGTGCTTGAGGCAATAGTCGGCAGCGGCCATTTTCCATTGCTGCTTGCAATGTTCGTTGAGCCGGTTCCAGAAGTACGAGGCAACTCGTGCCATGTCGCCGCAGCAGTAGCCATAATGGGTGTACAGTGACGCCATTTGCGTACAAAATAAAACGAAGAGCTCCTCGCCGTAGACCATTTTTTGGAGAACCGACTAGACTTGCGAGTAAAATGAGCAAATGACAAAATTAGAAGACTTTTTGGCCTTTTATAGTTTCAAAAAGCGGGGGTGTGAGTGAAGTGAAAAAAACGAGGAATTCAATGGAGTAAAAAAGGAGGGGCTTTTTCCGGTTCAGCAGCCATTGATTTTTGTTCTGCAATGTGTCTCTGCAAAACTACACTTCCTGCCTCCTGCATGGCTCTATTGTATTCTATACACTTTGGACACATTTGTACAGAAATGTACATGCGACCTGAATCTGTGATGAAACAGTCGCGTTCAGAGCTATTCTTTTGACAAAAATAGCACAGTTGAATCATTAGAGGATACATAGGCCTAGCTAAATTACGGCTGCACAGCTCAATTGGGGGAACTATACTCCTCCCAAACGGCCGCTTATCTTCAACAACAGGTTTAATTTCAGCTTTTGCTTCCATTTTGAATTAACATTTTACAATGACAGAGTTCTTATATAACTTTAATAATATGACCCACCCAGCTATTAAATTTATCAGGGTACCCACGCCATTTCACAAAGCACTCAGTCTTGCTTCTAGTTTTACGCGTTTTTAAAACTTTTTCAATCACGTACACATCATCAATTAATTTGACCTTTTGTAATTCGGGTTCATAAAATACGCCCTCCAGTTTTTCACCCATTTCATCCTTAATTACATAAACTGGTGGATTGCGCTTCAATCGGCTATCAATAACAAATGTTTCTCCACTCCAATTAGGCTCATACCCCTTTTCAAACAGACCCTTAACTTTACTTATGCGCACTTTATCACCAATGTTAAATTTATAGGATGCAATGTTTTCTTCAATTTTATACGCCTTTTGCAAAACTTCAGCTTCGTTGCTCGCATTAACTTTAGCAGGCTCCATACCTATTGTTCTATGCTTGCTAGTGTTATAACCCATTACCAAGTCTTGCAACACATCAATGTACCTATATGTATTATGTTTTGTAAAATAGCGCCACATGCGTTCTTTCAATGTGCGATTAAATCGTTCTACTATGGATGCTTTCAGTTCGCTATTTATCGTAAAGAAGTGCACATCTTTTTCTTGTAAAAATTTCTGTAATTCTTTATTTGTAAATTCAGTTCCTGCATCAGTTTGCAGTTTTTCAGGCTTACGACCACTTTCATCTAGAATTGATTGAAAAGCATTCAAAATTGACATTGCGCTTTTGTTTTTCAATGGTATACTCCAGGCGTACTTACTAAACACATCAATGCATGTTAATATGAAAGCATACTTATCATTGTGCTTTTTAAGCGACTTTACATCCACTAAATCAGCAGCCCACTGCTCGTCTATTCTAGAGACTAATACTTTATTGCGTGCATATTTTTTTCTAGCAGGTTTATGCAATGTGTACGTAGGTTGAGTCTCTAGCCATTCAATAATTTGCTTCTTGGGCAATTTTACACGCACACGTAATGTATTGGCCCCTGTATAGCCCATGGTAGGATCGTAGTAAACTTTTTCCATAGTCTAATAGAAATATAGCGCGTTTCGACCTTTTGCTACAGTGCAAAAAATACTCGAACACTTTTTGCAAAACTTTACTTTAATTTTCAAATTTATATAATTTCGAACAAGCTTTAGAATGCAGTCTTTGCAATCTACGGCAAAGCTTATATCCTTTGGCTTAGGACGGGGCCCATCAACATCCTCAGTATAAAAATAGAGCATGTACTTGTTCTTTTTGACTACATTCACTTCGCCCGAACATTTCATGCATAGTGAAAATATAAAACTGGGCGCATTTTTGCCCTTTGCAATCTTTAGTATGCATTCTTTACAACCGGGCTTAAAAAATCGACACCATCTGCGTAAAAAACAATATTCCTTATGAATAAAGTTGCAAACTTCATAATGATACGCTGATTTTGGTATCTGGGAACAATTGAGACAGGTTGGGAGTTCCATTTCTACTAGATCCCAAGCTACGCAATCCTTTATATAGTTTTTCGAGCTGCTTCTTCAAGAGTTTGCATAAAATTAAAATGGCCAAAAGTACAATAACCAGAATACAGGCTAAAATTTCATTATAAATTGGTTTTAAATAGTTTCTGTCAATGCAAGTATCATTAGCTAGCATTTTTGTAAGACTATAAAATTAAATACAAAAGTTCTTAAATAAAAATCAACAAACACAAAAAAAATGACAACACAAAAACGCGAGTGCACCTGTTTGCCATAGTACCCAAAAGGAATACTATGTTACCGCTGTAAACTACGAGGAAGTCGGTGCACATCTGACAGCATGTACCTAATTATAAAAACAACAAACAAATAATATCAATTTTTTGGGCTTTGGCTTTCTTTTCAATCTTTTTTAGTGAGCCGCCTCTTTTATTAATTTTGGCCATCTTTTCTGGGCGATTTTTTTTGGGCCGCCTCTTTTTACAAAAATGTACAGTTAATATCCATAAGGAACTGTTCAATAATTACGCAATACAATGCGTTTATCATATACAATTTGGTACTTTTTACAAGATAACTGAGTTACAATATTATGATCAGTTAAACGACGAATTTGAGGAAATGCGACATTAATATCATTGGGTGAGTTATGTACAAATGCGAATACAAGTTTCCTGAGCGATTTGAAGTTGACGTGTGAGGTAGTTGATGAAGATAGCGTGAATCCACGAACCTTGATAATGTAATAATATCGATCATCGCGAGGGCAATACAACTTGTAGGAGTAGTTCTTTGGGCCTCCACTCACAAATTCCTCAATGTACGCTCCAGGCCCGTAATCCTTGAGTTCATCAGTCATATTGCCGAGGTAGCTGCCGAGTGGGACTTGGTATTCCATTTTGCCCACTGTCAATTTGAATATCACGCTATCAGTATCAAAGTAAAGCACCCGATCCTGCAATTGTTCGATAAAGCTGTACAGACGCAGGCGGGCGTGAGTCGTCGTATAGGCGGCCAACACAGGGTTTGTGTTACCCATAACATCGGCAAAATCGTCCTCTTTGCTATGAGTAATGGCCACCATATTGTCGTTAATAAGCGTCACATTATGAGTAATGGTCGCAGGGTCGAAGACCAGTTCAAAGAATTTGACTGGATCAGTAAAAAATGTCACTTTGGCCATGTTGTTCCTTTGGCCAAATTTGCCCCAGAATGAGTTGAGCATAAGCTTGGCCAGTTGGCGAAGTCCAGGATTCTTCTTAATTTTGGCCGGATCTAGCTTAATGCCTTCATGTTCTTCGTATTGGGCAATATATTGGGCTTTGTCCTCATCAGTGTTGACCCAGGCCGGCCATCCATCGGCTTCTTGCTTTAGCCGCATGAATTTGTCAATGTATTGAGTAAATGGGCCGCCGTCTGTATTATGTACAGGGTCGTATTGTTCCACTTGATCATAGTGCCACACTTCATAAATTTCCAGCACTGCATATCCGAGCTCCAAGGCTTTGTCAAGTTCCAGGGTGACCCAGGCCCCAATGAGGGCGCGTTCATTGTCCGAGTGATAGCAGGGTCCCCGAAGTTTACCATCGGCGCATTTCTTGCACAATGGAAACATCAGTTTGCCATTGGTTCGGTAAGGCAGTACTGGATGAAGCAGGCATCGAGGAGGCAGTACTTTGGCTTTAATAAGTCCTTCGTACGGCTGATTATCCCTCGTAATTATGGCAAAATTCTCCATCATAATTTGTGAGTGGCCAACAGGGTACCTGCCGTACTTGTTGACCGTCGGGTAGAGGCTGCAAATGTCTGTGTAGCTAATATGCTCCAAGGCATTGCCAAGAATATCCTTCTTGACCCGATGATACAACTTTGTGGCATTGGTACGACCGCCATAAAACGCCTCCCTTGGATCCATTGGTTCCATAATGGCCACGTTGTTAAAAAAGTCCTTGAGATCAGAATTTTGGCGCATATGAAGGGCTAGCTGGCACTCATACATTTTGTGCACAGTGTATCCTCTGGCTTCTAAATATTGGCGGCGCTTGACAGTTCGTTGGTAGGCTTCATCGGCAGTGAGTATTTGATCGGCTGTTAACTGATGACGCTTTTTCATACAGTCGGGGCATCCATGCCAATAACAGCCGTTGAATTCATAAATGTCCATGCCATGAATGCCATCCACTTTGTATTGTCCAATTTGCTGCTCGCCATAGTTTAGGGCATGCCGAATATCAATGCTGAGACTATGACTCAGCCATTTAATCCACTTGAGGGCAATGACGGATTGTTTATCCTTGCGTCGATAGCCACCATAGGGCACAATGCCAATAGTGTTTGGCTTGAGGTAGTTGGCGCGAAATACTCGGTTGCAGGCCCCAGCGATTGTCATTGAATGACTAAATGGGTCCATGCTGGTTTTGGCCGTAAAAGTGTCCCTGAATTTGAGGCAGCATCGACGTAGAATATCCACATCCGACTTGCAGTAGGCTAACAGCTCCGCCTTAAAGTCAAACTGCTTGCCCTTCTGATCCTTATACCATTGGTAAAAAGAGTCACGGGCCTTTGGCTGCAATGTAGCAGGTGAGTAATACCAGGCATCGGGCCATTCACCAATAAAGTCCTGATTGTTCAATGCATTGAACAAATGAGGGAAATGGCCCTTTTTCAGCTCTGGCTCATCAAAGGCCTTGGGCATGGCGGCAAGTCCCATTGGTAAAAAGTTGAACGAGTCTAGGAATTTGACATTGCCAACTGATAATGACATAATCTCCAGGCCTTTAGTGATAATTGTAGGTACAACAGCCTGTTTGCAGAGGTAGCGTAGTATGAATTGGGCGTCAAATCCTTTAGCATTGTGGGCAATGGCAATTATATTGTCCAATGCAAACACAAACTCGCAAAATTGGTCAACGCAGTTGTCACCAATGAACAGTCGCCGGTTGTCTCCACAATTTGGGCAGTGTCCAAGCTGGCCATGGCGGCATTGCTCACAGACAATGTGGGCAATGCATAGATTTGGCTTGTGCACAAATCGTGGGCCAAGCTTGTTTTCGTCCAGCATAATGTCCTGGCGTGTCTCAAAATCGTAAAACACATATTTGGCTGGTGACTTAGGCTTCTCCTCCTTAAGTGGTTGCATATAACACAAGTGATCCTCCTTGGGCACCTCCTGTTTACATGTGCGGCACAAGAAATAGTCGCATCGATGGGCATTAACTTTCTCCTGGCCCATTAGGTGGCGGCCACAATGTTTGCATCGTTTGATCTTATCACAAATCGATAATAAGCGGCGGCGCTTGGCATCTAAGCCCTGGGCATTAATGCGGCAATGATTGTCCAAGCATTGTTGCCCTCGAAAATATCGATTGCAGTCCTTACATAGAATAAGCTGCTGATTGTCCAAGCAAGGCGGCACTGTATGACAGCATGGGCACTTGGCACTGCAATGGTGCATCTCAGCATGATCAAAGGCCTTGTTGCACTCCTCACAATAGTAACTATGGTCAAAGAATGCTGGCATTGTAGTAATGACCGTAAAATGTTGGTCATGGTGGTAGAGATGCAGAATCTGGTCAGTCGCCGGTCCACAATAAACAATAGCATTGAAGAAATCAGTGCTGAAGACCTTGATCTGGTGGCGAGGTAGAATGGCCTGAAGGGCCTGTAGTTCAGCAATTCCAAAGGCGCCATTGTGGTCCACTAATCCTGCCTGTCGCACTAATTCTATGGCCGCCTTGTGCTGCATTTTCCTTTGACCAACATCCCCACGGCAAATGTTCTTATACCGATCCTTGGCCATTTGATCCTCAGGAGCCGCTTTATGAGTAGCATGGGCAACTGCCACTGCCAAGGCACGAGGTAGACATAAATCATCCTTATTCTTGATTTGGACGAAGCACTGCTTGGAGACCAATAGTTTCTGTAGGCTAACGTGCTGCCTACAATGATGTCCTCTGCCGGCTGGTGGTGAAATTGCAACAATCTTGATGATTGATTGATTGTCGTCAAGCCTGACCGCCTCGTTTGACTGTAGAGTTCGGTCAATAACATGTAACAATTGCTCGCCGGAGATCTTGCCCCGTCGTTGAAATGGAATCAAAACCGGCTTATTGAACGTAGGATTCGAAAATTGGGCGCCAATCAAATTGGTGGGTTGGGCGTCCTCCAAAATTCGATCCATGGCGCCATTAAAAATATCCGCCAGTTGTCCGTGCAGATCATTGCACTGATCTAGGTTCCGGAAATTGATGCGGTATGATCGGGCCTCCGTGTTGAACCGCCGCACCCGTTCAGCCATTGGTTCGCCTAGCTCATAATAATGGTCCGCCTCATGCCATTCGTCCAGCGTTTCCAAATCGTCCTCATAGCCACTCGTACAAGGGTCCTGATTCACTTCAGAACCCTGAGTAGCGTTCCACTCATCCACCAGCTCCAATGAATGTTCATCAAACGTAGGGACTGTATTGTAAATGCCACATGTGTCAGGGGCCTGATCCACTTCAGTCCCCTGAGTGGCGGTCCATTCGTCCACCAATTCCATTGAATTCTGTTCATTCTCCACCAAGTCGCCAGGGCCCGTATAATAAAGGAAAACGGCCATCTTCGCAAAATCGTAAATGTAAGAGCGCACTGCTATGAATTTGCTAGAAAGCTAGTTCAGAGAGCAGAATTAAATAAATGGCAGTTGCAAGGTCTTTTATAGTTTTAAATGTTACCCCTGGTGATTCGCTCGATTCTGATTGGTCAGAAAAACACCCACTCATACAGGAGTGCCATTATCCTAATGCATTTTTCCAGTATGGCCTATAAAGATGTGATTCAGAATGACGCCAATAAATTCCAACATGGCTGACTTGTGACCGAAAATTTTGTATGCATTATAAAAATATAATAATCTTATAGCAAAAATTCTGTTTAAGTGATTCCAACATGGCCGCTATTCGCAGAAAAATTTCGTAGTTAAAGCATAATAACAGAAAAAGCCCATTTCCAATACTACCAATGTTAGCTAAAAATTTGTCTATTAACACACACGAACGTGCATGCTAAAACGCTTCATAAATTGACATCAATAGCAAAATAGCCTATAAAGACGTGATTCAGAATGACGTCTTTAAATTCCAACATGGCTGACTTGTAACCGAAAATTTCGTACTTTCAGTATGCATTATAAAAATATCATACAAATTCCAATGAAACAACTGCAATGGTTCATAATGTAAAGTAAGCAATAAAAATGTGTTGCTGAAGTGTTACAGCAAAAATTCTGTTTAAGTGATTCCAACATGGCCGCTATTCGCAGAAAAATTTCGTAGTTGAAGCATAATAATAAAATAAATTAATAAATTAACACAAGGTTTTGAAAAAATCCGCTTCAATGTGACTGAAGGTTCGCGAATGAAGAGTATAAGAACAAGCTAGCTAATCAAAAAATGTGCACTTTTTTACAACAGAGCGGCTACACCTTACAAATTTTGCAGTTAAAAGTACATAATGTAGTAGGCACGGGTCGAATGAACAGTCGAATAAACATTGCTGGTTTTGCTCGGATGTATAGAAAGTTTGTGCACTTAGAGCCCGAATTATTTCCGGCCGCCAAATTAACTTTAATTTTTACCACCGGTACTGTTCTAATGGTTGGTCTTAAAAGCGAAGATGCCCTTCATAAATTTTTCAAAAAAGTGCGTTTCATGCTAGAAATGTTTAAGATTTAATTAAAAACGAGCGAGCGCGTTTTTTATGACATTAGCGAGCAAGCGCGTTTTTTATGACGTTAGTGAGCGAGCCCTATGAATCATATTTTTGGTCGACTGGCGGGAAGCTATGATGTGACGTAGTTGCCTATGCTTACACAGTGGCCTATCTCCCTGTTGTAACGCCAGATGGTCGTATATTACCACTGGCCTAAAATGAGGTTTGACTAACAAAGCGTATTTTCAGGATTTTTTATGCACTTCTTCCTATTAATCCAATTAGAGGGTATTTATATTTCACACAACGAGCACCCTATTCATTCTAAGATCTATATTCCCAAACTTACCCTCCAGTCTCATGTCTAACTCATCACACCTACTTGTAAAGTTGAAATGTTAATTGCATATTGTGAGCAGTCAAATCAATGGAAACGTCTTACTGCAAATATAACAATTTTGCAAAAAAACTTTTGACTTTCATGGAAGATAGTTTTGCTTTTTTGAATGCTGTTTGCATTGTGTTCAAGTTGCCTCAGATATCCCAATAGTGTTCCATGTATTCTTTGTGAAGGCATAGACTTCTTTTTAGTCTTGCTTAACATTTAAGTTATTAAAATATTGTCAATTTTTGAAACTTTTTTCAGCATCGCATTCAATATGGATTTAGCAGAGTTTTGTGCTTAAGCTAAAAATGCGTTTTAAAGCTCACTTGCATTATTATCATGATCAAAAAAAGGAAATTAATTCTATTTTAAAATTTTTATTATAACAGAAAAAGTTCAAACATTTTTTCATTCACATGCACCAAAGTTTCAAGAATAATGTTCTTTATTGTGTTTTTATCAAAAAGAGCTAGTGAACGTCAATAAAAGCAATTATAACTTTTCTGACAGTATACGATGATTTTTGACTAAAAAAATATTCGAAATTCTTAAGGTAGTAAAATAATATAAAATTGAATAGTATGTATGTATGTGTCTTGTTTAAACAGTATGTTTCACCCAACTATTTGACCTGCTGTCTCGAAATAAGTCCACTGAACATTCTTCAATGACTCTTTGGACACACTTAGATGTAGTAGGAAACTGGCTGATGTGATTTACTTGCATTTCCTTGTTCATGGTGTCAACTGCAGAAGTTTTTCAAAACCATAGTCTTACAGATTGACGAACCTTTATATTTGAGCTAATGTCGCACCAAAAGTTTCCTGATATTTTAATGAAATTTGAGGAATAAGATGTCTGATAGGCCATTGACTGACGCATTTTGGCACGATTTGGTTACACTCTATTAAAACCATGGCATTTCTATGCAGCTAAGTTTTCATCGCTTTGCAAAAACTGTCTCACTGACTTTTTGCAGCGATTTCTTGACGGTTTGTTCCAGAGATTTGCGAAGCTCAGCAATTATTGTGTGGAATGAACATAAGCATGGTCAAAATTCTTGGTAGGTTCTGAAGGCGTAAACAGCTTTGCATGTAAAATGGAAGCAGAAAACACGAGAAAATCAAGTTTTTAACATTTTTCATCTTGCTTTATGACGCGGGAAAGTAATCACATGGCATGAATACATGAAACTTCGTTCGCAGTTCTCAATTTACAAGTGGTACAAACTTCTCAGAATTCCGTTTGTATGGAGGCATAGGCATAGCCAGGGGGACATAAAGGGCACAAGCCTCCCCAAAAATATTTTAGACATATTGATGATTTTTCAGTTCTAATGTCTGTTCAGAAAACTAGTTCAAAAAGGCAGAAACGTCAAAATTTTTTTGGCGCTTCTCGCCGAGTCATTATTGTTTATTGTTGCATGCATCCAATGAATTTAAAAGCTTCAATCCGCTATAATAATATAACCTTTTACATCAGTTCAATAATTTAATGCCCTATTTGTTCGTTGAATGAAACTGTGCATGCTTGTTGAGCATTATAATAAAAGTATGAAATTGAATATTAGCTCCTAAATTTACAATCAATACAAACATATCAGAATTCCGTTTGTTTGGCGGCATAGGCGTAGCCAGGGGGCATTGGAGGCACATTCCCCTCCCCCGAAATTTTTCAGACATGTTGATTTTTCTGTTGCAATGAGTGTCCAGAAAACTGAGTTCGAAAAGGCAAAAACGTTAAAATTTTTCGATGAATTTGAAAGCTTGAATCAGCTAAATAATCTAGCACTTCGCATCACTTCAGTAATTTAGCACATGCGTGTTAAGCATAATGGTAACAGTGTGAAAATGATTATATACCAGTTTGCTTATTCTCTGATTTGTTTGTCTTTTGTGTACCACTTTGCCTATTTTTTTGCTTTGTTTGTCTTTCTTAATAAGGATCATTATTCCTATTTCAAATGAAAGGAAATTTTCTTATGTTTTTGCGCATTTCCTGTATTCTGAACTGGGTCTTCTTAATAAGAAGGCCGAAAATGGGCCGATAACGGTAAGAACAAACTTTTCATTGATACATTTTCTATATCTTATAGGCAGTGAGCAGTAGCAGAGGTCGGAAAACGCGTTTCAGCTCAGGTGCAATGAAAGAGTTCATCAATTTTAAGCCTTTTTAGGCTTGAGTTAGAACCGAGATTTGGCCGATTTTGCGAAAATTTTAATGTTACTACTTAACATTAGAATGTTTTTTTTTCAAAAAATTTTCCGGGACTCTGCCCCGTACCCCACTGGGAACGCTTGAGCGCACAACCCCACACCCCTCGCAGCCGCAAAATCTTCTTGTACATGTGCAACGAGAGTTTAAGGAGAACAAGCGAGGTAAAATGGTTAGGAATATGTAAAAATCTCCAGCGTTTAGCGCTGGCATTAATTTGTCTATTTTGTATCCTTCAAGCGGCATAAATTGAATATAAGGTGCAAAATCGGCAAAATTTTCAGGCGCATAGCGCTGCCAGTTAATGCTCTTTCTCTTTGTAAGGCTTTAGCATTGGATTTAAAAGAATGAATCATTCATAATATCTTCAGACAAAGTTAGCAATTTGCAGTTTTCTTGTTAGAAGCTTCAACTGTCGAAATTATCTTGGAAAAAATTGATAATTTTCTGCTCTGTCAGACTATTATTATTCACAGAGCTACAAAATGTTAAGAGCGGTAAAAAATATCTAAATTTCTTGGCACTTTAAGCCACTTATGATTTCTGAAGTGTCTGTCAATAGAAAAGGCTGTGAATTCTAAATGAAAACGGTAGAAATTCCTAAAATGTTTATTACCTAGCGCTGCTTTACACTGTTTGTATTTTTGATCGTCAAAAACCCTCAAATTAGCAAGGCTACACTACTAAAGGTCGGAAAACTTACTTTTAATAATCATACCGTTACTGGCATTCAATGCAAAAGTAGTCTTAAAAGTTTTTGTTTATGCTCCCTTAGAACCAAAATCCTGGCTACGCCTCTGTATGGGGGTGTCCGGAAAATTCTTCGCGGAAAATTCTTCGTGGGAAAATTCTTCGCGGAACATTCTTCGCAGGAAAATTCTTCGCCTGGAAAATTCTTCGCTGGAAAATTCTTCGCCGAGAAAATTCTTCGCCGGAAAATTCTTCGCCTGGAAAATTCTTCGCCTGGAAAATTCTTCGCGAAAAATTTTTTTCTGGTTTTCGAAACACAGATACCTATAGAGTGACCCAAAAAGCTGTATCTGAATTAGACCATTAGCATCGAACGACGGACTTAAAATTTTATGAGGCGCTTGCATAATTAAACGCAAGTTCCTTCATAGATGCCTCAAAAATAAACCATTCTCCAAGTTTTACTTGACACTTTATCAAGTTAAAATACAATGTCCGACTTATGCCTTATTTTGGGCTGATCGGCTTCATTCAGAAGCGTACGAAATGCAACAATCAGACAGGCTTTAATCAGAAAGTCGTTTATCCGAACAAATAATAAGATTTATACTTGAAATATTTCTAAACGTTAGGTACTCTTAAATTTCTGTATGTTTCTTGGTACTCGTATTTTCTGATATTTAGTAGTCGTGTAAAATCAAGTTTAATGTCAACGAATGGCGCAGAAAATTTGTGACTGGTTATATTTATTTCGCATTATGCCTATTATCGAATTTTTCACAGCGTGTATGATTCAGCCGTCAGTTACAGCTTTAAAATCAAGCACTAGAAATAAGGACGACGAGTGCTCAGAATTTAGCGACAGCCACCTTTACGGTCTTTCTGCACTCTTGTTATTCAATAACCAAGTAAGGAAATTTTTTACGCAATTAAAAATTTCAATTTTAATTGATTTATTCATTTATTGTTTATCTGAATCTTGTTGTTTTATAGCTTTATTTTGTCCTCTTATCGCTCCGTCTGTACATTTTTCTCCCATATTTTTAAATGCGGTACATTGCTTTCCTCTGTGCGTTTATTTGTAATTCACTAGAAGGCGGGTCTGAAGGGTTAGCCAGCCATGATTGGTCAAAAATTAAACTTTATTGGCGAAAATTATGGCGAATATTTGCATAAGCACTAAAATAACTTGAAAACCGCGTTAAAATACTGTTTTCAGGCAATTTTAATGGCTTTTAAAGGAAAGTTCGAGTTTTTGTCTGTTTTTCATTGATTTTGTCAAGCAAGTAGCGCGCCTTACAAATTTAGGAGTACTTAAATTTTAAAGTCGTAATCTGAAGAATTGTTAGCAGATTGTTTGCAGGTAGACAGAAATTCCAATGCTTTTGAACTTTTCTCAGCGAGCTCTATACACTGCGAGAAGAAACAATTATCAAAAAAATTCAAAAAATTTGACTTGATTTTCAGTATAAGATGACCCCACAGCTATGTGCCTGGATTTTGTTTGATTTTTTTCCTTATATTAGAATATTTCTTTATTCATTCTATGGGTCTAAAAACACCTTGTTTGAGTGTATGCTCGTGACAATGCATGAAGAGCAACAAAATTCTGGGGGTACGCTGGGGCAAAATGGCCAAAAATAGCTCTATAAATGGTTAAAAATAGCATTCTGGGGGGTCTGGGGGTCCGCCGGATTCTGGGCAGTCCAGACCCCCCACGCCCATGCGTGCTCGTGACCACAAATGCACAGCATATGGCAGATTTGGGAGGGAAGGTCAGACGGGTTGAAGTCGTCAAAAATGAAGCTTTTTAGGCCAAAATGACCTGAAAAAGTGGTATAAACGCTAAAATAACATTAAAACTACGTTATTACATACTTTCTGGTCAATTTAAAGCATATTCGAAGGAACTTTTATCAATTTTTTTCCGTTTTTGGCCTTCGTTTTGCTTCATTTTTCTTATGAGATTTTTATATTTATCCATTTTGTAGCTTATGTCGAGCTCTATCAATTGGCATCAAGAAAACCAGAGAAAAACAAAAAAAATTTTGAAAAATGAAATTCTGGGGGATATTGTTAGAAATTTGCCATTTCTTTTTAATTATTTTGCCTTCCGGGGGTGCATACCCCCCAATTCCCCCCACGCCCAGGGATGATCCCAACCCTCACGTGCATGTCTGCTTGGAATATCCATGGATGTATTATACTGTATGATTAATCTGGAGGGTCGAAAACTGAGCTTTTTACCTAAAAATGGCGTCCTTTATTTAAGCTGTCATTTTTCTGCATTAGCAGCTGTGTATCACTGCACGATGCCTCTCGAATTTATCCTGAGTGAGAAAAATAAGCTGAAGTTGGCTGATGGTGGTTATTTGTATTATAAAGACAAGGTGGTAATAGATAAAACATTCTGGAAATGCGACGAGTTTGAACGACTGCATTGTAGAGCGAGAATTCACTCGGCCAATGACGCAATAATCAAACGAGTTGATGAGCATAATCACGGCGGAAATGTAGCACGAATCGAAGCTACAATAGTCATCAATGAAGCCAAAGAAAGAGCTCAAACAACCCAGGATGGAACCCATCGGATACTGACTGACGCTTTTGTTGGATTATGTCAAGCAGTGGCTGGTCAGATGCCCAGTTGTGAAGCGCTCAAGAAAACCATCAGAAATGCTAGGAATCGTGCGGGTCAAGCTCCTCCAAATCCTATTACGCTGGCTGATTTGCAAATCCCACCCGACTACCAACAAACTCACGCTGGTGAAAAATTTCTTCAATTTGATAGTAATGATGGACCAGAAAGGATGCTTATTTTTTCAACTCGTCGAAATTTAGAATTACTATCTCAGTCTGAGCGTTGGTACGCAGACGGCACTTTTAAGACAGTCTCGCCACTTTTCCAGCAACTTTATACCATTCATGGCATAGTTAATGACAACGTTTTACCTGCTGTATTCGCATTACTACCTCATAAAAATGAAGAAACTTACGTCCGTTTTCTGCGAGAACTTACAAGTTTACAGCCAAATTTTGCCCCATCTGTTATTATGACTGACTATGAAATGGCCGCAATTAATGCTTTTAATATAATATTCCCAAATGCTCAACAGAAAGGCTGTTTTTTCATCTTAGTCAGTGTGTATATCGAAATATTCAAGCCTGTGGTCTTCAGCAACGATATGAAAATGATGCGGATTTCGCTTTGAAGATGAGAATGATTCCTGCCCTAGCATTTTTGCCCATTCAAGATGTAGTCATGGGTTTCAGAACAGCTTTCAGACGAAAATTTTCCCGCTGAGGCCCAACCAGTTCTGGATTATTTCGAGGACACTTAGATTGGTCGCCCAGACCGAAGAATGGGAAGGCGTGCGCCGCGTTTTAGCCATGAATTATGGAATTGCTACGACGCAGCCTTAGCAAGTAAGTGGCACGAGGCGCAATCATACATGGGCGAGGGGTTCCGGGTCTAGACAACCTAGAATCTGGCGAAACCATATCTATACACATCAATAGTTTATGCGCTATTTTAATTCTCCATTTTTCACAATATTGTATTGGTTATGAGAGATTGAGTTTCTTTTGAGCCAAAATGACCTCAAAAACTGGTATGCATGCTAAAATATCCTTGAAACTACCTGGATCCATAGTTTCTCGCCATTTTCAAGCACATTAGAAGGAAATTTCAATTTTCATCCGCTCAGCCTTCATTTTGCCTCATTTTCCCACCATAAAATTGTCTATTTTTTATTCTGGGGTCAGTATTACTCTACCTGACCCCCACGTGCACGTTTGGTCTAGATTTCCCTGCTATTGTGCATAGCAGAAAGTCGGAAACATTTCAGATAATCGTTTACAATTTTCAAAATAAAGTTTGAGTTGGCAGTATTCCGAAACTCCGTAATTATTGATAGTTAGTTATTTAATTGAATACATACACAGCGAGCGGGACAGGTTTGAAGATCTCTATTTAGCACATTCTATGTCTCCGTCATGTGTATCCTACACTTTTTAATATAATCAAAACAACTCATTTTTTGACTTTTCTCTACTCAAATCTCTTGTAGGCATAAATGGACAGCAACAAAATTCTGGACGAGGGGTTCAGTGGGGTCCAATCGCCAAAAATAGCTATAAAAGCACCAAAAATTCAATTCTGGAGGTCTGGGGGAGGGTCCGCCATATTTCGGGGGTTCGTCATTACCTCAGACCATACGTGGGCAGCACCAAGATTTTGGGGGGAGGGGGTGCGAAAATTTTTAAAAGTCAAATTTTTGGCCCTAAAAACGGTGCTATGGCGAAAAAAACACCATTTTTGAACGTATCTTGTCGAGCTCTATCGATTGGCATGAAAAAAGCCGAAAAATTTAAAAAAATTAAATTCTGGGGGTATTGTCGAAAATTTGCCATTTCTTGTTGGGTATTTTGCCTTCTGAGGGGGTGCATACCCCGAACCCCCCCACACGCCCAGGTATGCCTCAGACCCCCACACTTACGCGTGTTTGTTGGTCTTTCTGAGAAATGCTCAGAAACACATCATTTTTATTTATATAAAAACACTTTGTGAAACGTCCAGTGTGAAAATTTCTGCCCTAATTGAAAAGGCCTTATGAGGAGATAACCTTCAAATCAAGAATCTGAGAACTAAAAAAAGAATATTGAATAGGACTGAGTGGATAGCTAGAACAAAATCAGATTTTTCGAAGTTATATCTGTTGCCTTTGTATGTACGTTTTCAATATTTAGAGCTTCCAAAAACGAACAATTCGTGCGAAGGGTGGCATCGGGCTTTCAATGAATTAATTGGTGCCAGTCATCCTACCATTTGGAAATTTATAAAAGCTTTGAAGGACGAACAGAGTTTGAATGAGGGAAAGATCGAACAGTACATTGCTGGTGCTGACAACCCACTGGGCAAAAAGCGTTATCGAGATACTGCAGCCCGCATACAGCGCATTGTAAATGACTTTGACAATAGAGAGTTTTAGATTAGCTGCGAGGATTGGCCCATAATTTCAACTTTTAGTATTGATTTTGATTGCGTAGATAATTTTGTTCTGTTATGATCATACCTGAGAAATGGCTAAAGCATTAGTGCATCCGAGTGTGGACTCTGGATTGGCTCATGCTTAGTTCCTTCCATACCTGGGCGTGGGGGTTTGGGGGGTATGCACCCCTCCCCGAGAAGGCAAAATACCCAGCAAGAAATGGCAAATTTTGAACAATACCCTCCAGAATTTTATTTTTTATAAATTTTTTGCTTTTTTTGATGCCAATCGATAGAGCTCAACGAGATGCGTTCAAAAATGATGTTTTTTTCGCCAGGAATCCTCTGCCCGTTCCATCAACTGGGTTGGGAAGGGCTGTTGACCGGGTTTGATCGTGATTATTGCTGTTCTCAGACAATCCTGAATACCGTCTTATTGTCTGCATTACTAATTTTGAATAAAAGTGAATTTCAATATGTTTAGAAATATTTGAGGTATAAATCTCAATAATTTTTCAAATAAACGACTTTCTGATTAAATCCTGTCTGATTGTTGTATTTCGTACGCTTCTCAATGAAGCAGATCAGCCCAAAATAAGGCATAAGTCAGATAGGTATTGTATTTAAGTTTAAAATGTCAAGTAAAACTTGAAGTTATTTTTAGGCTTCCATTAAGAAATTTACATTTATTGATACAAGCGCATACATGATCTAAGGGGGTTTTCACCCCCGCAAAAACATTTTTCACCCCCCCCCCCGCAAAAATTTTCCACCCCCCCTAGAATTGGCGATTTTTCGGAAGTTTCCTAAACTTACCTGAAAATCGGTAGAAAAAGTGTCTTTTTAAGCGTTTTTGGCTATCTATTTGCTCAAAATCGCCAAATTTTCGGCGCTTCGCGCCATATATTCATGTTTTAAGCGATATATTGGTCAATTTATTCGACTTTTTTCGAAATTTTTTTCATGATTTTATGCTCTAGAACGATAGAGCATCGTCAGAAACGCCAAAAAACGATGTTTTTAACGCGTACCGGCCATTTTTGGGCCCAAAAGGGCACTTTAGGTTTTCACCCTACTCCCCCCAGAATTCCCATGCTGTGCATGTCTGTGTACAAGCGCCTCTTAAAATTTTAAGTCCGTCGTCCGATGCTAATGGTCTAATTTAGATATAGGTTTTTGGGGCACTCTATAGGTATCTGTGTTTCAAAAACCAGAAAAAATTTTTTCGCGAAGAATTTTCCAGGCGAAGAATTTTCCAGGCGAAGAATTTTCCTGTGAAGAATTTTCCGCGAAGAATTTTCCCGCGAAGAATTTTCCGCGAAGAATTTTCTGTGAACCCTGTATGGGGGATACATAAGCATTCTAACAAAGCGTATGTATGGATATAGGATCCTTGATAATTGTCCAAAATTTAGGGAAATTCAGCAAGGCGTTATCTTACTATTATGATGATGTCTTAGTGTCATAACCTGTTTTAAATCTTTAGCTTTCATTTACTTTAAAATTATTTATGTATTTATATTTTATTATATGCATATAGGTCCAAACTTATCAAATATGCTATTTATTGATGTTTATACTAATTATACACATATGTATATAGGCTATACCTGAACAAATAATCGTTAGATCTTATTTAATACGCTCTAACCTCTGGTCATGTCAATATAAAATTTTAAGACCAGCTGCATTGGATTGGTAAACATGTCTTTATTTGATCAAGATTGAAAATTTTGGCCAGCTTTGAGTGATACCTGCAATACAGCAGTTTGTTTACACCTCACTGCTTAAACCTCAGGGTTTCTGCATTGAATTACATTACTGTGTATGTTGCTATTATCTTTGATATTTTTGACAATATGTCCAGTCACAAAAATTAATAAGCACATTTTTAAATATCTAGAATAGATGCGCGTCCAACCGAGTTAAAAATTTCAGGAAATAGTTAAAAGAGGGTGCAAATTGATGACAGAACCAATAATGCTATTTTCGTTTACACAATAATAAAGTAGGGTGTGAAGAAATTGCCTTAGGGCCCGGAGCACTAGGACTTGACCAAAATCTTTTACTTATTCGGAAAGAAGAGACTTTTATCTATCGAATGCAGCCAGTTTGTAGCCATGAAGTTTACGCGAGCCGAAGTTATGACCTATCAAATCAAAATGTAGCCTTTTTTTGGCTACCGTTACATACATATATATATATATATATATATATATATATATATATATATATATATATATATATATATATATATATATATATATATATATATATATATATATATATATATATATATATATATATATATATATATATATATATGTATATATATACATATGAGTGATGAATTACACGAGCTTAATAAAGACAAAAGCTTCGCTCTTTTCTGTTTAACGTTTTGTTT
>JAVLUZ010000167.1:0-251961 GCA_036768485.1 Mermis nigrescens | reverse complement strand
AATATGTGATTAATCATACTACCTATATAGCGAGCAATGCACTTGTTGTGACCTGATCACAGCATTCTTTTTATTAATGGATAAAAAGTATGTATGTAGGCTATAAAAGAAATGTCTATTCAGTGTAAACGCCCTTGGAATGTATAGAGAATAAAATTTTCTAGTGACTCTTTGTTTGGACTAGTGGTAGAACGTGAAACTTACGATTTCGAAGCCTGAGGTTCGATTCTTGAAGGCATCAAATTTATCAAAGACAAAAATGTTCTCAAATGATTGAAATTGTTCCCTTATTCAGTGAATGGTTTATCAAAAATTATGTGGACCAAATTCTGAAGAGGTGGGCTAAAATTGAACTTGATTAGCTAAGTGCGAGTGTACTTATGCTTTGAAGTGAATCATACTTTTGAGTTCAACCCGTGAATATGATGTTTTAAGTCTCCTTTACAATCGACGGAATTGCTGAGAAAATGCCCAGGCTGAGCTAGCTCGCCCCAGCTAGCCCTGGGACTTCAAGGGTTGTGGCCCGACCTCCCTCCCCAGGGCTAGCTCACCCCAGTTTGCCCTGGTACTTCAAGGGGAGCAGTGCACTTGTGCCTTCACGTACAAGTGTACTGAGCTCGGCGCTTTGCGCCTATGCTTCAACACGTCCTATAGTTAATCATTGTACCGCCCAAGGGCCAGCTGTACTACTTACACTAATATTAGTATTTATTCAGGTCTAACAATTATTTGTTTACGTACAGCCTGTATACATATGTGTATAATTAGTATTAACATCAATAAATAATATATCTAGTACGTTTAGACATATATATAAGATATTATCATAATAGTAAGATAATGCTTTGTTGTAAAAGTTCGCCATTTATGTTCTAAAACTAAATCTCACTTAGCTTTCCTCTTATAAGAGTCTCTTATTTTAGTATGCATTTTGAAATTAAATTTAGATTAGCTGTACACCAGGTGACCAATAAATGCTAGTGATTCTGACCATTTTTCACTATTCAGGACCTTGAATGCTGCTCGAAGAATCATAGAATTCATTTTGTATGAGCAGTATTTTTGATACAAACAATCAGCTCCATTCCCCTTAGTCATCAAAGTAAATACAAAAAATTTTATGCGCTTTGCATCCATTGTATTTCTCATCAAATACATTTTTTAATTCCATGTGCGTTATTAAAAAGGATCTAACAGCTTAACTTTAGTATTCTAGCGTTTTGCGCTAGGAACTTCAGAATTTTTCCATGAAATCAGCTGATTCCTGCTGCAATATAATTAGTGTTGCAAAAGATAAGAATTTTTTGCAAGATAAGAGATGAAGATAAAGTAAAATTTTAAAATCCAGAAGATAAAGACAAAGATAAAAAATTAAGAAAGATAAAGATAAAAATATTCGCTAGATAAAGGAACCAAAAAGGTAAAGATAAAGATGAAGTGTAAATATGGTCGCCTGGACCTATAGTCTGTTCCATTAATTCGAGAGCTTTTTCAGTATTTGTTTTTACAGATTACAGTAAAAGTAATAAGATGATTGTAATCTAACAGATAAGCTCAGTCAAAGCCAGCGGCTGGTATTCTTCTATTTTTAACGCACTAGACCGTCCATTCAAATTCAATTCGGGCATGTAAAAAGTGCTAGGACATACTACAGTAAATGCGCTAAATAAACAGCTACCGGATGAAATCGAACCCCGGTTGCTATCACGACAAGTAGACGCTTCATCACTGAGCTACGCGGGATTTCAAAACAATTCTTAAAATCGATTTAATGTTGAAAGTGTCAACTTGAGATAAACTAAATACGCGACTTTTATCTGCAAGTTGATTGATCTGCTAGAAGACAAGAATAAATTATACTGCAAAGAATTTCATTGGAAAACCCTTCTTTGCTCTGTACCTACAGTGAGATCTAATGACTTACAGTATATATGAGAAATGGAGTTACTGTAGCCTCTAAAAACATTTATTGAAAAAGCTCTCGGATAAATGAAACACACTATAGGAGAATGGTGTACATATGTTAAGAGCAATAAATGAGAGTGGGTGATGCAAAGCAGCCAACTGAATGCCCTAACTGTTGCACCATAGGTAAAAGAAGTGAAAGGCATTGAGCACACATAAATGTAGGTTTAGGGGTAAACCCGCAGTATCTGACTGACCCACGTACTACTACTACTACTGGCTGACAGCAAGTCACTTCTTTGCCTTTCACAGGCATCAAAACCCTGCACTGTGCACCTGTACAAATATAGTCACTACAGTTGATAATTTTTTCAAACTTCTTCATTTTTCCGAGGCTTAGACTTAGATCAATGTGCTAGAACTCCCGCTTAGATCGTATTCACTCATGAGCGGCCCAGAATAGTGCGCAAAGTAATCGATTCTCGAGCGATGTTTGGATTAAAATGGCTAATTTTTCGCCCAAGTCAGGGTTCCTCCCCTTAGGTGTACCGCCTCCCCATAGAAAAATCCTGGATCCGCCACTGGTATGACTCCCGCTCACTTAGATCAATATACAGGCATTAGTTTGTGCCAGCACGCCGTAGGGTTTAAACAATCGTGTTCTCTCCTTTTCTTGTATTACAGTAAAACCTGAATACGTCTGAATGTGTTTCAGAGTCGGATCAAGGATTTTGGTTAGTAAAGGGTGCTAGGGATGCAGCAAGTGCACATTTTTTTTGGAATAGTGGGTGTGGGTGCCATAATTTTGCTTTAGCGAGTGCGGGTGTCACACCTTAAAAGTAGCGGGTACGGGTGGCGGGTTTTGCAGTGAGATATAGCATAAAATAAATAGTATTAAAAACGCTTTATTTTTTTGTCCGCTTAATGCAGTTATTTACAGTGAGTAAAATTCGTATTAATCCTCAAGCTGATTGTATTTTTATTTGCAGACTACACTCTCAATGGATTAAATTTGCAGATTAAAGATAAGTAAATTGTCAGTGATTGAACCATTGATAAAAATGAATAATATATTTGCGCTTTGCAGAATAAAGCGTTTAGCCACTTGTTATTGTCATTCTCTTCTTGAAACGAGTCTGCGACCTTTTGGCGCCAGCAACTTATATATTATCCGAATTGAATTAATTTTTGAGGAATTTTGAAGTTAATTATATATTCAGAAAGCAGGTTCAACAAGCTTCAAAATAGCATATTGTACTTTCCGATTCGATGAGTATTCATTTGTGTAAGACTGAAAAACTGTAGAAAATCCAATGTAGTTTCAGATGCATTGAATTATTTCATCAAATTATTGGATATTCTAAACGTAATTTGTACCACCACGTAGAGAATTAAATGGGCTTCAAGAACCTGTAGTGTACTTTAATCATTAATGAAATGTAAATAATAAATACTATCACAAAGAGTGTGGCACCAAAACGGCGGCGCCAAAACATTACATTTCTGATGTAAAGAAAAAAATATATATGATGTATGTAAAGACTGAAACGTAGACCCTCCTTTTTCACAAAGTAAGTATAATTCGCATAATTGGGATTATCATAAGAGGAATCATTATCAATTAATATCATTAAATTTAAGCTTTTGAATTTATTTTTTTCACTTTTTTTATTTCAGATTAGAATAAGGAAAAAGAAGCGGGTAATAGATAATAATATTGTAAATATAATAATAATAATATTATTATTATTTAATGAATATTAAATAATAATATTTATTAAATAATAAATACGTATCTGCAGTCCAGTGTGTACCTAAAAATATGACTCATTACTAGTATATGCTCGCTTTCCCGATTTGTATTGATTTGTTAGAACTCACTGCTACACATTTTGGTTTCTTCATTAATGTGCCACTACCTCAGAATCGTTTTGACTTTTTGCAAATTCTAATTATTATTATCCGCCATCCGCTGTTTTATCGAAATATTTTTAGCGGGTGCGGGTGCCAGTGCGCGTAGCAAAATTTTGGAAAAGCGGGTGCGGTTGGCGGGTACCAAAAGAGAAGCGGGTAATAGTGGATGCGGGTATCCGCTGCATCCCCAGTGGGCGCATATACAAAAATTCTTTAATGACAACTTCTGCATTGATAGCCAGTATTGTTATGTATAATAAAATTGGGTTTTTTGACCTTTAGTAGTGTAGCCTAGCTAATTTATGGGTTTCTGAAGATCAAAAATACAAAACATGTTACACAGCGTAAAGTGCCAAAAATTTTTGGAGATTCTACCGTTTTCATGTAGAATTTACGTCCTTTTTGTTAACAAACAGTTTGTGACCCACAAGTGGCGTAAAGTGCCAAGAAATTTAGTCATTTTTCACTGCCCTTAAGATTTTGTTGCTTGGTGAATACTAATAGTCTGACAGAGCAGGGAATTATCAAATTTGACAAAATAATTTTGACAGTTCAAGCTCCTAGCAAGAACACTGCAAATTACTAGATTTGTCTGAAGATATTTTGAGTGATACATGCTTTCAAACACAATGCTGGAGCTTTGCAAAAAGAATTAACACTATCTGGCGGCATTATGCGCTGGAAAATTTCGAAGTTTTTACACTTTAAACTCAATTTATACCGCTTAAATCATACAAAGCAGACGAGCCGGCGCAAAACGCCGGGATGTATTATAAATTCCTAACCCCTTTACCTAGCTTGTTCCCCCTAAAATCTCGTTGCACATGTACAACGAAATTCTATGGTGCATGGTCTGGGTTGGCGCGCACAAGCGTTCCCAGTCGGGTACTGGGGCAGAGTCCTGGAAAATTTTGTAAAAAAAGCATTTTAACGTTAAATAGTAATGTTAAAATTTTTGCAAAATCGGCAAGAACTCGGTTCTGAATCAAAAAGCACTTAAAATTGATGAACACCTTCATTGCACAAAACTTCTGAGCTGAAATGCGCTTTTTTACCTCTGCTAATTGCATAGCGCAGCAACGGCTGCTGCCAACAAGATATAGAAAAATGCATTAATGGATATTTTGTTCTCACCGTTTTCAGGTGTATTTGTGGCCTCGATTGAAATCAGGAAACAGAAAACGTGCAAAAGCAATACAAAATTTGGCCATTCCTTTCATTTAGAATAGGATTATGTGTTTTGAAAAATGAGCTTGCTAAGCGAGAGTTGTAAACAAGAGAAACTTAAAGTTTAAACATACCATTAAATTATGAAGAGAATTATAAAAGATTTTAAACTATAAGAAAATGAAAAGGTGGGATTTTAGTAAATTAAAACAAATTTAGAGGATATGATGAAACATTATTGTTGAGAATAGGACGACCACGTGCTATGTATAATGACTTCTTGATCAAAAGATCAAAAGAGTTGGATGCTCGACTAATAACAAAACAAAGAATAGACAAAGTGGTAAACAAATGACAAAGGAGAAAATAGACAAACTGACAATCATTTACAGACTTTTCCTATTATGCTCAACAAGCATGCACAGTTTCATTCAAAGAACATATAGTGCATCAAATTACTGAAAGATGTGAAGTGCTTGATATTTTAGCAGATTCAAGCTTTTAAATTCATTGGGTCTATATAACAATAAATGATAATGACTCGGCGGGAAGCGCCTAAAAAATTTCACGTTTCTGTCTTTTTGACCTCAGTTTTCTGGACACACATTACTGCAACAGAAAAATCAACAATATTTCAGAAAAATTTTAGGGGGCATGTGCTCCCAATGTCCCCCTGGCTACGCCTATGATGTATTTCACATCAAACCTGCATTTAGGATTACGTGCTGATATATGTACATACTTTATCCTTTTTAGCAAATTAAATATATATCACAAAGATCAAGATAAAGATAAAGATGGCCTGTGATTTTTCCAAAAGATAAAAATAGATATAAAGATAAAATAAAGAAATCAACAAGATAAAAATATCCTTATATTTATCTTTATCTTGCTAAAAAGATAAAGATCAAGATATCTTTTACAACACTTCGCCCATACAAAAGCAGTTCTGAGAAGTTAGTACCACCTGTAAATCAAGAAGTGTTAACCAAGTTTTATATATTTCGCCTTGTGGTTTTTCTTTTAGAGTGATAAAGCTAAACGAAAAACGTTGAACAGGGTGATTTTCTCCTGCTTCCTACTTCTATTATACCTTAAAACTGTTTACGCCCTGCTTCCTACTTTAAAACTGTTTACGCCCTGCTTCCTACTTCCTGCTTCCTACTTCTATTATACTTTAAAACTGTTTACGCTGAGATCTGCAAATCTATGGAAAAAAACATTAGGAAATCGCTGCCAAAAGTCACTGAGACATTTTTTGCAAAGCAATGGAAACTTAGTTACTTAAACAGTGTATAAACAGATCATGCCAAAAAGTGCGTCAGTCAATGTCCTATTAGATATCTAATTCCTCAATTTTATTTATTAAAAGTATCAAAAAACTTTTCGCAAGACATTAGTTCGAATATTCAGGTGAGTCAAAGTGTAAGACTACGGTTTAGAAAAAACTGATGTGGTTGACACCTTGAACAAGAAAATCATGTCAGTCAGTTTTCTACTACATCTGAGTTGCGTCTCAAAAGTCATTGAAGAATATTTAGCGGACTTATTGTGACACAAGAGGTTAAATAGTTGGCTGAAGCATACTGTACAAGTCAATGTCGCATTATTTTACTACAAAGAGATTTCCAAATATTTTTCTATTAATTAACAAACACAATGTATTGTCAGAAAAGTTACAATTGGTCTTACTGACGTTTTCCAATATTTTTGATAAAAATACATAACAAAGATCATTTTTTATGCTCTTGTTTCGTAAGAACGTCATACGCTTTTGCTTTGTAAGAAATTCTTGAATATGCTCCATATATTTTGTTTTAATTGAAGAATGCAAGTTTTGAGGGCTAGAATAAAAACAATATTGAGTTTAAGAAATTGATGTTCTTGGCCCAGTCTGATTATTATGTGCAACCGAGAGCAAACTTTTGCAACTGCACCTACATGATATGGACAAATATTATTAGCCTATAATGAAAATGCAGGGAATATTAATATTACAATGTCTAACAAAATTCAAATTGCCAACATAGTCAGAATAATCGGTGCATAGGGAAACGAGGATTTTTTTATACCTTTCTCATTCAGCTGCTTTGTGAAATAAAAGACGAAAAATCTTTTGATTAAAATTCTGCCATGTTTCTAGAATTTCCTTAGGTGAAACCATACGTTTTTATGAAATTCAGAAATGGAGTATTTATTTATCATTCAAATAATGTTAGTTGGCGAACAATGATGCATTATCCTTGAAATTTAGGCGGATGTAACTTGAAAAATATAGACTTAGTTTTCTTTTTCGATCGTGATATTAGTTCTAGTGGGCTTTAAAATGCATTTTAGCGCAAGCACAAAACTATCTGCTAATTTATAGAGAATGCGATGCTGAGAAAAGCGATCTAAAAATTAATGTTATTTTAATAAATCATAGTCTGTTTCACAGAACTTCGGTCATAAAGTTTAAAACTAATTCCGACAATAAGCTGTCAGATTTCAATTATTGCTTTGATGTCAAATATAATTATCGTGGCCCTCGGCCTACTGTCAATGAAAATCCTTATGATTTATGCACGAAGTTGTCTGAAACAGACTACAAATGTTGAGCAAGACTATACAGAAGTCCACGCCTCCGTAAAAATTACAATGAACAATTTTTAGGAATCTGAAGTCACTTGAATACAATGCAAACAGCATTCAAGAGAGCAAAGGAGTCTTCATGAAACTTTCAACTTATTCGCAGAATTTTTGTTTCTCCAGTAAATCGTTTCAATTGATTCGATATCTTGCAATTGCAATTCGCATTAAGTGTGATGAGTTAGACTTGAGACTGAAGGGTAAGTTTAAGAATCTAGATCCCAAATTGAAAAATGGGTGGTTGTTGTGTGAAATGTAAAAAACCCTTCAATGAATGAGAATATATATCAGATAAAGAGCATGAATAATCCAGAAATTACGCGTTGTTAGTCATGCCTACTTTTAGGCCGTTTATACTCAAAAGCAGTTCTGCTGCTCATTATTTTCCAGCCAGCTGAATATAGACTACAGCTGCTCATCTTACTTGACATTTAAAGAACACACGACATAATTTTATTCTGGGTGTTTCTCTTCTTATCTAACCATTTTTCAACACAATACAAGGATACGATAAGAAAGGTCAAGAAACTATGCTGTTTGCCTGTACGATAAATTCCTTAGCGCCTATCTTTCATTAAATTCTTTCAGACGACCTAGGATCTCGATCTTGTCTGAGTCTAGATACACTAGGAAAGAAAAACGCTCCAATGGGAAATAAGGACGAATAAACTTGAAATCATGCATCATTAAGTACATAGGAGGAGAAGACCGGGAAAATTAACCAATGTATGTCTGTGAAAGCTGTAAGAATCTACTAGAAACTAGTTTTCCGCTAAAATGCAAAAAACCAAAGTATATATTGCAACCATACGTGGGCAGCAAGAAAATTCTGGGGGGTCAAGATTTTTTGAAGGTCAAAAAATGGCCTTAAAAATGGTGGTATGGCGATAAAAACACCATTTTTCGACGTTTTCTCATCAAGCACTATCCATTGGCATCAAAAAATTGCAAAAAAACGAAAAAAATTTTCAAAAATTGAATTCTGGGGGGTCTTTTGATTTCTGGGGGGTCTTTTTTGGTTTCTAGGGGGGTCCAGACCCCCCCAGACCCCCCACGCCCATGTGTGATCGCAACCTGCAGCAGGAGTAAGTTGCAACGACCAAATTATGTGAGGTCCGATGATGCTAAATTTAGAGGAAAAATAGCACCAAGAATTCAATTTCTGGAGGATCTATCGATTTCAGTGGAAGAGCGGCGGATTCTGGAGAGGGTCTAAATCTTTATGCTCATGTGTACTTGCACCTCCGACGTAAAAACAAATAACATGAATAGCTTATTTCTAGAAAAGAAGTGATCACTAATCCATAAATGATATAATATGCATTATTACGCTGCACAATTGCTAAAGGGTAGCAATTATCAAAATAGTGTGCTGATATTGATGATAAACTGAATCGATTATTAAAACGCATGAAAACTCCCTCATAATCTCTTTTTCTGAGCAAGTGAACAATGGTTTGCGAAATAAAATGCTTTCCTCAGAAGCCACAAAAATAGCTCAGATTTTTTGCGTGTATGAGGAAGCCTACTTTTTAGTAGATTCTTACAACTTTCACAGGTATGCATAGGTAATTTTCCTCTTGTTCCATCCTTTTATGTCCCTAATGATCTCTAATTCCAAGTGTATTTGTTCTATTTCTTCCATCATGACATTTTTCTCAACTAGTACTCTAGTTTTAATTGGCATGATTGGAATAAATTAGTCAGTAAACACATGTAAAATGCTACAATAATGACTGCAGCCTAAGACAGCAAACAGCAATATATTTCTGAACATGAGCTTATTTTTTAACAAGACCACCTTACGTAACTGAAATAAAATCATTGTTTTTAGCGCAAGCTTACCAAACTACTGGATGTGAATTTAACACACAGATTTATAATCCTGTTGTTAAATGGATTATAAAAAAACACATTTTGCAAGGGTGTGAAAGTAAAATTAATATTCAGTCTGAAGTTTACACAAATAATGGGTGTATAGAAAATATACAGTCAGATTCAAAATCCTTACCTTATGGAACATTTAATGAAAGGAAAAATTCACGTTTCACAACGCTCAAAGTAAAATAAATTTGTAGTGTAAATTTAACACACGAATAATAGATGAATAGTGTAAACTCTACACAACCAGTGGGTCTGGAGAAAACTAATAGTCAGATTCGTGATCCTAACGTTACATACAACAACTGAAGAAATTAAGCTTCCGCGAGGCTCTAGAACTGAAGTAAGCTTTCAGTGTTAACTTTCACAATCAGAGAGTTTAATGAAGCTTTAAGTCTGATTCGTTATCCTGATACTACTGTAATATTACGATCAATATTCATAAAAAAATTTGTCTTCAATGGTTTGAAGACAAATGAAAAGTAAGTGTAAACCGCTTAACATCACTGTAACGCGCTCGACTGACTTATGAAATTGGACTCCTGGTACATTTTTGACAAGTGAATATGTCGAGACTAATAACCGGAGAAGTTAGGAAAAAAACAAGACATAAACACATTCAACAACCCTGATTCTGGCTTTACACCATCCAAAAAAGCTCAATATTAATTTTTAAAAAACACAATTAGCTGTGACGCGTACCCCTTAAAAATACTCTATTTCTATTCTATTTGACTCATGCTGACTACTAAATACAGACTATTCACCATGTTCTGTACTTTTAAAAACCTGAAGCTGACTCCTCATCGCGTGCGAAAAAATTCGGCTTGCGTTAGTTTGTAGCCTTGAAATCGAGTATGTGTGTAAGTAAAAATATCTGTTCCGCATCCTATCGGAGGTATTGACCAATCAGGAAAGGTAAGAAGACGTGTGTTTCCGCCTAGTATTGCAAGCCTGATTTTAAACTTAACATTTCCAGAAGTGACTCAATATTTAAATGCACTATTCTTATTCTATTTAACTTGTCCCGACTTATAAGGGGAGAAGTTTGGCGGAGAAATCTAAGACTAAAACTTGTTTCTTGTTTCTTAAGTCGCTCACTACAGTATAAAGTTTAAACCCCTACATCTATCTCCGTGTTGGGTGTAAAAGAAGATTGCTGGTAATCCGAAGGTAGTCCTTCAATCTTAGTGCACTTCAATCAGGAAAAATTTTTTGGGACTATAACCGGAGTTGTTTTTCAGACAAAACGGGGTGAGAATGTGTTTTTTCAACCTCAAATTCTTTATACCCTTTTAAATGTCACTCTAAAAATAAGTCCACTTACTATGAAATGAAAAAGTGGTACAGAGCTTAATCAATTATCTACGTTTTAAAAAAGCCAGATCCAATAGATTGCAAAATTGACTTGGAAAAATTCGGTAATCCACTAAATTAAAAAAATTTGCAATAAGATAAGAGCAAAATTCTATCCACTCTTTACACACTGGGTAGAACTGTGAAAAAATAAATATTGGCTACATCGAATTTCTTATTAATCTTTTAAACAAACTGCACAGTACAGAAGTATTCCGTTATACTCGTTCCTGAAGGGGGTCATATTTTGGTGGTCTAAGTATACTATAGGTACGCATTAAGCGCTTGGCACATATGACTTTAGCCTTGTACTATCAATCACAAGAAATAGATATAAACTAACTTTGTCTGCACTTAAATTCAAAACTGATCGAATTTGGAGGAATCTCTGTATTCAGCACATATGGATTGCTTGTATGTAGCGTACATACATTTTGCGAATCAAGCATTTCCAAAAAATTGCCCGATAAACACAAAGCGAGTTTGAGACACAGAAGGACGCATTGTTGGAGATTGATCGTTTCTCTTGTGATGTACAGCGGATCTTGAGCGTGAAATCCCATAGTCATTTCAAATAAGCACAAGTCATTTTCTTCCAGCAAACCATGATGCAAATTTTTGGCTTTTCCAAAAAACGAACTGAGTTTGTCTGAGCTTGATTGCATGCTGATATAATCTTATAATTCAATCCCTTGTTTCTCCTGAATATTTTCAAAAATTAGCATATTTATTACTAAGCGCCAAAATGGCAGTTTCAAAAAAAATGATCAAGAGTCCATTATGCTTTGATTGTTTACCTTGTCTGTCTAACTTTAAGCAACATGCCGGTATAATGTGTTTCAAACTTGTAAAATGCGCTTAAAGAATTAAAAATACAAAATTTATAAATTGAATAAATTACTAAAAGTATGTATTTAAAACATTTTTAACTGCTACTCCTTGTAGTAAGCGGTGCACCACAAAACTATAACGGCGTTTTTAAAAAAAATCAATTTTTTAAGTACATACATAACTTTTGAGCCAAACATGACCCAATTGAGTCGTAGTACAACATAAGTCGAACATGAAAAAATACATATCACCTAGGCTTGAATAGCTGGAATTAGAAATCCTACGCAAAGATTACAAGAAAGAGAGCATTACGTGATACATCAAAAATGCTTTTTTCCCCGAAAAACACAAATTTTTAGGCCTTTCTCTGTCCTAAAAATGTTTATTTTTCTCCTGCAAAACTCGTACAATTTAATCTTTATTATCAAATCGACGGCTTGGAGCACAGTACAAAGCAGCTTATAAGCTATACCAAATTCGTTTAATTATTCTCTTGATGTAGATACAGACTGAGCCACCAACTAATTGCACTGTGTTAGCTATGCCATCCTTGGAGATGGTACAACTTGAATAGAGAAATTTCCAAATACATATTGTTTTTAAGTAAACTGGCTTACTTCTGAAGGTTATTGGAACAAATCAGTTGTTTTGGAAGCTACATGAAGATCACTAATTATAGTGTTGAAAATACTCCAGCTGTTACAATAAAAAACGAACATACTTGGGATTTGGCATAATTGAAGATATAAAACATGGCTAGGAAAAGATTCCTAAGCCTGAAAAATTCATATGAGAATTTGGGGTACTACTGTGCCTGGTGCACACCTACCTTTTTTGTATCCGAGTATTTTCTTGCGGCAAACTCAAATAGTAGTACTTGTTCACATATTTTATAGGTTTTTGCATGCGCTGATTCCATTTATGACTTTTTCGAAGCACAGTCTTCAAAACATAAACGAGTGAAATTTCCTCAAATGTGATAAAAGCTAGTACTCTGACTAAGCGGCGTTAGCAATGTCTTAGGCTTAGGCTCAGTTATATGCATTCACATTGATGCCAGTGCATGGCTGAGCCTGAGATGAATGGAGCAAAACTTGAAGAACGAGCAAAGCGAGCTGAACAAGTTTTGCTGCATTTATGCCTTAGGCTAAACCCATGTTTAGCATCAATGTAAATCCGCAAGCAAGAGCAAAGCGAGCTGAGCAATAAGAATGCACACACTAAGCCTAAGTCTATCGCATCAGTAACAGGAGTCAGAATAATTCTATTTTCCATGTTAATTCGCTGAAAAACATAACAAATAGCTGCATACAATCTTGAAATGAGCTGGTGTTGTCGAGTGGTTAAGACATCGGATTTCAAATCCACAGGTCCACATGTTGAGTCTAACATAATGCAACCTTCTGTTCTTTCATCTTTAGAAGTCTGACGTACTCTCGTGGTCAAAAAACTTCGATTCACATAGAATCAATATTCTCACACAAATGGTTGGTGTGCATCAGGCACAGTAATACTGACTTAGTACAAACTATACTTTGTTGCAAAACAATGGAATCTCACTCTGCATCCTCTGAAAAAAGCAAGGTGCCTTCTGAAGATGTGCATGTGAGTATGGGGTATAAGAGGGATTCCCAAAATCCAAAAAACCTAAAATTTAATTATTATGTTTGCATTTTTGATACACAAATTATACAGTGGTTTTTTGAATTCTGAATATGCAGTCTTCTGAATTCATCAATGCAAGCAATACACACGTATGACTTTAAATCTTAAAATCATTAGGTTTTTTAATCAATAGCAATTTTGACATTATGATTGATCACATGCAGAAACTCTTGCTATTTCAATATCTTCATAAAATCCTTGTGAATTGTCAAAAATGATCAGAGAATTGTTTTGGTCAGAAATTCAAGTATTCAGTCATCAAATAAAGGGCCAGAGTACTATAATCTTTCCGATTTTGTAAATTTTATAAAACAGACAAATGAAGATTTCCACTTCTAATTTTAATCATATGCACTGAATTATGCCACCTGTTTGCTGCAATGATATACTGAAGCACTCTGTCAGAGCCACTAATTTATTGATGCACCAAAAAAAAATAATTTTCAGCATTCAACTAAAGTTTTTTGCATTAAATTGCATCAAATTGAAGTATTTCGCACCAAATGCACTAAATTCGTACATTTGTTAGAATTATAATTGAAATTAAGGAAAATTAAGATCAAGCTCTCATAGATTTTTTTGAGTTATTATATTAAAGTCTGCTTGTGGTTTTCCCTTGACTTGTGCAATTTCACTGCTGCTCCTCAACTAAGCTTTAATAGTCTAGTAATCAATCTACGGATCACATTGTCACGTGTCTTGCTTTTGAGAACTACCTATCACAGTTGACTTCTTCACCCCCGGAATTCAATTTTAGGATTTTTTTCCTTTTTACCGAATTTGTTTTGATGCTAATGGATAGTGCTTGATGAGAAATGTTAAAAAATTGTGATCCTCCGCCATATCAGCATACGTGGGCAACAAGAAAATTCTGGGGGGATGCAAGATTTTTCAAAGGTCAAAGAAAGGCCTTAAAATGGTGGTATGAGGGAAAAAACACCATTTTTCGACTTTTCTCATTGAGCACTATCTGTTAGGATCAAAACTTCTGAAAAAAACGACAAAAAATTTCAAAAATTGAATTCTAGGGGAGGGCTATTTTGGTTTCTCGGAGGAGAGTGCATATCTCCTAATCCCTCAGGCACAGGTCCGCATACCACCATTTTTAGACCATTTTTTTGACCTTTGAAAAAATCTTGCAGCCCCCAAAACTTTGGTGGCCATTATCTATCATTTGCCCATATATAAAAACATAAAAAGCAGTTAGTAACTATGCAGAATGCTACTTTTTATCGAAGTTTTTTACAGTACAAACTGCTTTAAACCGATTGTATGCAAGGATTTGTGTTAGGATATATTGAGGTGCACGGTCTTATAACCTTCTTCAAATTTTGGTTCATGTAAAACCTGCATATTATGTACCCAATTACTGGATTTCTGCACCAAATTTCGCACCTATTTGTGCAAATTTTTATACCAAATTGTACATTGGATCTCTGATCTTTTGCACCAAATTTTGAAAAATGAGAAGTATGAGCCTTCATCATTGCTTAGGTCAGCCAAACTGAAAGAATTATTCCACAAAGCTGAAAATTTGACTTACGATTCGCCACAACAAGAAGATGAGCTGCATTTTTTTCGAAACGACTCATGGATTTTAAACTCGGGATTCATTGTATATGACAAGAGGCACATTCAATCTAAGACAATGTGTCCTTTTTTGTCTCATGCTCGCTGCTTTTTATCTGACAATTTTTTAGTTTTTTATGACTCTAAATTTGTGCATGCTTTAAATGATGTTGTAAAAGACGTCTTTATCTTTATCTCCTTGGCAAGATAAAGATAAGGAAAGACATCATTATCTTTATCTTGATGATTTCTTTCTTTTACCTTCACCTGTATCTCTTTAAAAAATTGCAGGCTATCTCTATCTTTGTCTTTTTGATTTGAATTCATCTTGCTAAAAAAGATAATGTACATACATAAGTTAGCATGTGATCCAAAATGCAGGTTTAATGTGAAATACATTTTGACGCATTCAAGTTTCACTGTTATACAAGAAAAGAAAAGAATACGATTGTTTAACCATATTTATATTGATATAAGTAAACGGAGGTGATACCAATCTAAGCGACAGTACTAGCACCCACCTAAATCTAAGTCTATGCCTAGGAAAAATAGAGAAGTTCGAAAAAAATCAATAATTGTTGGGACTATAATTTGTACAGGCACACAGAGCAGGGTTTCGATGCCTTTGAAAAGAAAGAAGTTACTTGCTGTCAGCCAGTAGTAGCAGTATGTGGGTCATTCAGATACCGCGGGTAAACCCCCAAACCTACATTTATGTGTGCTTAACACCTATCGCCTCCTTGACCTTTTCTTTAAAATTAGGGCATTCAGTTTGCTGCTTTGCATCACCCACTCTCATTTATTTCACTTCACATGCATCATTCTATTAGGTACAGGCGACCATATTTACACTTTATCTACATCTTTATCTTTTTTGTTCTTTTATCTTACAAATCATCTTTATCTTTATTAATTTGTTATCTTTTTTTATCTTCATCTTTATCTTCAAGATTTTGAAATTTCAACTTTATCTTTATCTTTCAACGTGCGAAAAATGTTTGTCTTTTACGACACTAGTTTAATACAAGCAATCCGTAAGCACATGCGTATCTTGCTTATGACAACTTTACTCTAATGTTTTGATACCATTACCATGGCAAAAAATTGAAAACGTTGATGCTAAAGTTTTTAATTTTGGCAGCTGACGTCAATATGAACTATATTTTTTTACATAAGGTCAACTTGAAATTAACTTTACCTAAACCACAAGACTACTAACTGCTTCCAATTTACTGTCGAAAGAGTTTAATGATTGGCACAGAAGAACAGAACAAAATGAAGCAAACCCACATTGTTGGTGACAACCTAGCAACATCCAGGAAATCAACATTCAATTTTGACTTCTCTTTTTGCATTAAATGAGTGTAAACAAGTAATAAGGATCTAACGCCTCGAAAGATTATTCTTAGAAGAAACTCAATAGCCGAAAACGATGCAAAATTAAGTATATTATGATGTCAGTTGCAATGTCTTCTACATGTGGCATATTGTCCTTGTAAGCTTGTGTTTATTCATCCTTACTTAAAAGTTTGGATGGTTAGTTGATCGAGTGACTGCCAGAAGGTACAGTTTTACAGTCATTGCTGACTTAGTCATCCTTTTCCCATTCCCAAAGAGATCTTTTTACCTTGTCCTGATTTTTAGCAAAATGTTGCATTTTAAGCTTGTTTTCAGATTTTGAGATGCCTTTTTGGCCAGAAATTGTAGGTTGTTTACTCCCTACTACCCAGTATGTATTTAATCATACATATCTGCGCGGATTCAAAGGGAGGGGGTTGGGGACTCGACAATGCAAAGACCTGACCCTTGGGTTGGGTTGAGTTAGCAGAATACTCTCAATCTCAGGTCACGGGTTGAGAGTTGTGGGTTGTCATTTACCAGTCATGTTGAAAACAAGATTTCCCATTTTTAAACTCCATGTATAGCCAAGAAACTATCAATAAATGTCTCAAAGTTACAAATCGCTAACAAAAAATAAGCCATGTATATACAGCATAATACATGAGTATCCAAATAGCTTATTCAACACTTTGCTGTGATGCAATGACAGCAGTGGATGCAATAATATCTGCAGTAGAATAGGAAAATCAAAGCGATAAGAAGTTTTTCCTTTGCTGCATGCTAGAAAGGAAATAGGCATTTATTTAAGTGACATCAAAATGTTTGACAAAGTAATTCTTTTAATTACTGACACATGACACCAGATGAGCATAAATAGCTAAATATGACTGTCTCTGTGTTCATGATCCCAGCATATGCATTTTCATTCATTGGACTGTTTTTCTTCACCACATTAGTTATGTATTTACGTTAATAAGAGTATGTAAGTAGTTAAGCATTTACCCATGGGGTGTGTACACAGTATAGGTAGTACTTGAGCATAGGCAATGCTTTAGCTTAGTCCTGTGTTTGAGCATAGGTTATATACTATTAATACGCCCCCTACGGAGAGTGACGTTCTCCGGGTAGGTCACATTATAGTTATCCCCAACTTATGGGTATGCTGTAAGTCTTCTTAAACTTGTGAATCACAAACAAAATTCTTACTGTAACTGATCATAGTTGGGGATAATAATGGAAGCCTAACTTTGTAGATTAGTTTAAAATTGAGGAAAAAGTTAACGAGGTAAACTGTAGACTAATCTACTTTACATTAAGCAAGAGTACGTACCTAATTCAGGGGGATATATATTACAAAGGGGGAACTATCAGAATTTGATTTTTGGTCGATAACTGAATTTTAAGGTCGTTCAAATATAAACAAAGCGATCACAATGTTTTAGTTGGAGATAATTATGAATACCGCTTACCATACTAAATGTAAACAATATTCTAATCTGCATAACACTTTACACTCAATTAGTCTACGCTACATCATAAAACCTCTATAAATCAAGAATTAATAATTGAATTGAGCTAAAACGTTCAGAATATAAATACTATTTGCCGAAAAGAGTGTGTATGAAAAATCGTATACTGGCTTACTTAAACTATGTTATAATACATATTTTCTTAAATAATAGTCGAATTAAGCCTAAATTTGAGAAACAGCATATACACTAGTAATAAATTGTTTATACATTGTCTCTCTGTAGATATACATATGCTTCCCATATTTTCTATATCTCACAAAATGACTGTCAAATAAAGCTGATACTCAACAGATTTGATGTATATGAGCCAAAAATGACATATGTAAAATATGGTGTATGCGTCACTGTAGGTATGCTACAACGCTTAGGCGCTGCATATGCTTCATCATTAGATTCAGGAACTACTTTCTTAATCCTATTATGAAAAAATTGCTTCGCCTGGCAAGAAAAAGTATTTAAAAATTTGTATCATAAAAAATGCTGCGCCAATGTGCATTATGCATCACACTGCTATGCCAATGTGCGAAATTATGATTGCTTCATATAGCCAATGTGCAATATTACTACCTAATTGTGTCTGTTTATAGGCTATTGTAATCATGATGCTTCAGTGCAGGTTAAATAGTACTACCCTCATGTACAAAAGATAGACGGACTGTCTACCATGGCATGACACAGTAGTACCCCGCTTCTACACGCACAACTTTCCCTCCATACTACTACAATTTTAGTATAAAAAGCTCAATTCGCAAAATTAAGACAACAAAATGTAGAGAACTGCATAAATGCTGCTGAAAAATTACTAGAATCTGACAAGTATATGATAGAAGACAAGATATTAAAGATACTAGAAAATTTGATTATTCACATTTCCTGAAAATAGACTCAAGATATTGTAAAACAAAAGGCTGTGATCAACAATGGAAATAAGCTTCGCAGTCATTTAACGTAAGAACCACACCTGTACGTGGGGGAGGGGTTTGAGTAGGAGGTATGCAACCCCAAGAAACCAATATACCTCCCATTCCAGAAATCAAAATACCCCCATATTAAATTTTTGAAATTTTTTCGTAATTTTTGATGCCAATGGATAGTGCTCAATGAGAAACGTCGGAATATGATGTTTTTTCGTCATACCACCATTTTTAGGGCCATTTCTTGACCTTCGAAAAATCTTGCATCCTTAGAATTTTCTTGATGCCCATGTATGGTTAGAACGCCTACAAAAGTTTTAAACAAATCTTAGGCAAGTAACTTTGTTTGAGCAATCTCACTATTTTCTGTCTATTTTTTCTTGCAGTGTAAAAAATTATGAAAATTTTATAAATAGAAGCGTAAACCTATCAATTGAAAAGTGCAGAAAAGATATAGACATCTTGCTAAGTGAATCTAAATAGAAGCTCTACAGAAAATATTTCTAAAACCAGCAAAATAATTCTAGGAATTATTATTTATTTGCAGTGAGGTATCCATTATTTTATGATAGGGGCGGAAATCTAAATTTCCCTAATAAGGTCATAAATTGTCAAAAAAAATAAATTTATTCAGCTAAAAGTATTACAAGTATTGGTTTTTGCCATCTTCTGATAGAGAATCATTTGTTGTCCAAAAACCTTATAAATCTTTGAAATAAAAAATAATTATAAGAACTTAAAAATCCTCATTCTATATTTATAAATTACTTACTCTCCTTCTGACCTAAAAACAAGATTTTATGAGCACAAAGAAAATCAGTGAATGGCCATCATGGGTCATGAAAAACTCTGAAAATTGTGATAGAAATTGCTAGATCAATCAAAAAATACACACTATTCTCTGTTGCGCCAAACTATTCTTTTGGGCGTAGAGATAAAAATTGGGTTGGCAGTTTTGACCCGCACACAACCTGCAAGAGTCAGAGGTCTACCCAACCCGCAGAGTTCAAGCTGCAAGCCGTACATGTCAAGAGTCTGTCTGACCCCACCTGACTCGAAAAACCCAAGACTTGAGAGCGCTTTTTACTGGCAGGCGTATTTCATAATTTTTTGACATTCTTAAGCATTAAACATCTAAGATTTTCTAAAATATTCCAACCAAAACATTACATTTAGCTTTCTATAGAAATAATAAGTAAAGTAAATTATTTATTGCAAAGTGATATATGTGAGTATATATATACCCACACTTATTTATGTAAATACAGAGCTAAATTCGTAAAGAAAAACAGTGCAATGATTGAAAATGCATAAGGCGGGATTCACAAACACAGTACGCTCATGTTTTGACATGTCTCATATAACATTGTTAGTCTAGCACAATGACTAACGTATAATTAAGTGAAATAGTAAGATAGAAAGGGTAAGTAATTAAAAAAATTAAGTTGTCAAACATTTCGATGTCACTTAAATAAATGCTTACTTCCTTTCTGGCAGAGGGCAAAGAGGAAATTTCTTATCTGCTCTTATCCTCTCTTTCTATGGCAGATATTTTTTGCATACACTGCTGTCAATACATCACAGTAATGTGTTGGATACGCTATTTGTATACCTAGGTAATACGCGACCTATGGCTTATTTTTAATGAGCAATTTGTAAATTTAAGACATTTACGATAGTTTTTTTTTGCCAAAAATGGGTTTTTAGAATCAAAAATCCTGTTTTCAATTTGACTATTGAATCTCAAACCACTTCCCTCAACCCGCAGCCAGAGGTTGTCAGTATTCTGCCAACTTGACTCAACCCACAAGTGCAAGTTGGGTCTTTGGGTTGGCTCGGGTTGTCAGGTCCCCGAACCCCTTCCTTTGAATCCGCTCTTGTATGTATGATTAAATACATACTGGGAAGTAGAGGTAAATAACCTACAATGTTTGGCCAAAAAGGCATCTCTTAATCTGAAAATAAGATTAACATGCAGCTTTTTGTCAAAAATCTGGACAAGGTAAAAAAGCCATTTGGGAATAGGAAAAAAGATCCCCGTGTTAGCCATGACTATTCAACTTCACCTCCCGCCAATCAGTCGACCAACTGACCAACCAAACTATCAAGTCAGGTTGAACAAAACGAGCTTATAAGGACAGGCCGCAACATGTAGAAAACATAGCGATCAACATCATAATGTACCTAATTTTACATGCTCTTGGCAATGAAATTTCTTGCAAGAATAATCTTCTGAGTTGCTCGATCCTTATTTCTTGTTTAGGCTCAGTGAATGCAAAAAGAGAAGTCAAAATTGATTACTGATTTTCTGAATCTTGTTACGTACTCACCAAGAAATTTTGTTTGTTTCATTTTTCCGTTCTTCTATGCCAATGTTAAAACTCTTTCTACAGTAAATGGCGAGCTCTGAAAAATCTTGTGGTCAAGGTTAAGCTATTTTCCCGTCCAGCTTACAAAATTGAAAACGTTAGCGTTAATGGTTTTAATTTTGGGCAACGTTAATGATATTATATGTAACATTAATGTATCCTTAATACATGTACCTACACATAAAGGATTCCTTGTTTGAAGCATGCAAAGATTTTGCAAGTCATAAATGTGTAAGAAATTGACAGATAAAAACGGAGAGAGCATGAGAATAAAAAGGACGCATTGTTATAGATTGATTATGCCTCTTGTGATAAACAACGGATCTTGAGCTTTAAATCCAAGAGTTGTTCCTGAAAAACACGGCTAATTGCTATGCAAATTTTCGGCCTTGTCGAATACTTTGTTCAGTGTGGCTGACCTCAAAGATGACAGCAGGCTCAAATTCCTTAGCCTTCGAAATTTGGTCCCGAAATATAACCGATCTGATTTACAATTTGGTATAAAAATTTGCACAAACGGGCGCTAAATTTGATGCCAAAAGTTCAGTGATTTGGTGCATAATATGCAGTTTTAACACAAACCTCAATATTTTTGAACGAAAATTCTTGCTTACAAACGGTTTAAAGCAGTTTGTACTGTGGAAAAATTTATTCAAAAAGCTGCTTTGTGCATTTGTTCCAACTGCTTCTTATGTTTTTAGGTTTGTGCAAACCATAGGTGGGTGCCAGCAATGTTCTGATGCTGAGGAAGGTGCAAGATTTTTGCAAAGGCCAAAAATGGCCAAAAATGGTGGTATGAAGAAAAACACAATTTTTCAATGTTTCTCATCAATATCTTCTATCCATTAGCATCAAAAATTGCGAAAAACATGAAAAAAAGATTCTGAAATCGAGTTTTGGGGGCGGGGAGGGGTGTATTTTGGTTTCTAAGGGGGAGCGCATAGCTATAGCCCCTACCGTGCTAGGTATCGTGCAATCTAATCCATATTTATGATGCCCATGATCAAGATATCTCAAAGCAAGATATGCTTGTCTCTGTCCATCTGTGACAGTGTGATCCACAGAATGATATTTTGCTACGCTTCCAAAGCTTAGTTGAGGAGCAACAGTCAAATTTCACAAACCAGACTTTGTTATAATAACAAAATTATGGTTTAATTGCTTCTTTTCTAAATCATCTATGAGAGTTTTATCTTGATGTTCCTTAATTTTAGTAAAAATTTATAGCAAATGTACCAATTTTGTGCATTTGGTGCAGATGTAACGAAATTTAGATCATTTTACATCTTGATTTGCAATGCATGCGTTATACTTTATGAATTCTTCATAGAAAATTTTACAAAAAACATTTTAGAGAATATTTCAAGTAAGTTTTTATAAAGATTCGAAAATAAGATTATTTCATAAGATTTATCGCTCTGGACTTTGAATGTGCGTCACTGAATTTTGTAGTTCATCTTTTAGCATCTAGCGCTAGTGTGTCAGCTAGCTCGTGATCTTCTGAACTTTTGCCTGCGTATAAAAACGCAGCGCTAATAATTATTATAAAATTATAGCTGCATTAGTATTTCGGTTCAGTGTTCAAGTTATTCGACCACCATTCGTGTACTCTGCTCGATATACAATCTACTGTTATATTTATATTCAGTTGACTAAAGCCATAATAAAAATATCAGTCAACTTTGTAATACATTATAAGAACCCGCATTCTACCTTACTGCCATCAACGGATTTTCTATACAAGGTTGATTCAATTTGATGCCAGAAAAAATAATAGTGGATGCTTCAATGCTGACAATATGTTTTTTTTACATTTCTCAAAATTCTAAACCTCATTTAAGGTTCAAAAATTTGGTGCGCACAAAACTAGAGCCTCTAGACAAGGTGCTATAGAATACCATAGAAGCAATCAGGTATATAGTTTGGTGCAAATACATAAAATTAGAAGTGTATATAAAAGAAAATGAGCAATCATCATTTGTTAGTTTTATAAAATTTTTAAAATTAGGAAGAATATAGCACTCAGGCCCTATATTTCATGACTAAATAATTGAATTTTTAACCCAAACAATTTTTTTTACATCTTTGTCGATTCACAAGGCTCTATTAGAAAAGGCTAAATAGCATGAAATGTCTGCACGTGACCAATAATAATGTCTAAGAAACATTCAATCGCTTTTGATTAACAAATCTGAAGATTGATTTAGGTTTACAAAAAATTATATGTGGGTATTGTTTGAATTGATGAATTCAGAAGAGTGCATAAATGATCAAAATTCAGAAAACTGCTGTATAATTTATCAGAAAGGCAAACGTGATAATTAAATTTTAGGGTTTTTAGATTTCGGGAAATTCTCTTATATCCCAGATCCAGACACTCACCTTTGCTTATAATAGACCACAACATATTTCAAAATTTTATTAAATGGAGCTTCTTTACCAACTTCCATCGATTGTCCGTTCCACTCCAAATAGTCCAGTTTTGCTTTACAGCTTATTACTGTAGCTTGTCACTTTATACAGGCTCTTGCTGCAATTTGTTTGATGTGCCACATGTTGAGCGAAGCACATCAAACATCGATAAGATGAGTTTAAATCAATGAGCAGCCACGAGAACTCAATTGAAGAAGCTATTAATGCAGCGATAATCTACACAGTAATAAGACTCATAGCAAAAACGAGCTGTTTGGAATAGAAGAGAATATATTTTAATTTTGGACTAATGATTATTATAAAAGTTACTTATAAAATGTTAAAAACACTACAAATATAATTCAGTAGACAAAATTTTCTGAATTATTTTAAAATATTTGCATGCTTTATTAACATCATTGAAATACTAATGTGTTCAAAATCGTTTATTATTTTTACTTGATGTACTAGCATTGAATAGAAGAACGAAAGAATAAAATAAAATGGTGAATCACATGAGCAACTGATTTTTATATATCTATACAGATTTAGGCATATGAATTGATCGACAGAGAGCAGCTTTAATTCAAAACCTAAAAAAGCAAACATGGTTTGCGGTGTCAGACAGACATTCAGAACAATAGTTGTGTTATAATCGCTGAATGAAGGTTTTAATCGTTTTATAAACGTCCACTTTTAGTTTTCTGAACGCTTATACGACTATTTACATATCTGTCTAACTAATCTAGCGTCTGATTACTTATATTGAGATTATCGCTGAAATAAAGTGGGCAACCCACCTAATAGCAAAAAAACGCTTGGATATGGATAGCTTTATCAAAGATTTGTTTAAGGAGAAGTGGGGTAGACTAAGAAAATCAAAAGTTTTACTCAAAAGAAGAAAAAATAAAGACCTAACGAGAACTATGTACGTGCTTTAAATTGGTCAAAAACAGTAGTTCAACATACTTTTTAAGCTGCTACAAAATTTATGTATGAAAAAGACAATGTATCAAAACAGGTTTGTGATGTGCGTCTGAGAATAGCATTTGATATTGCGGAAGTTTGACAAAATTTATTTATTTTCCTGTACACTATGATTTTTTTGCTTTTGATCACTTTTTATCTTCATTTTTTTAATTTTACCCTCCACATACCGAAGCTTATATAGGCATTCTAGCCAATAGCTTTATCAGAATTTTTCCTGATCTTTTTCAATCTGTGTTTAGAACTTTGTCTAGACTTCATTTTATGCCATTCTCAACGCTTAAGCTCTATGAGCTATTATATATCAGAAATAAATTATCGTTTCCTGGCATTAACATAGTGATATCAGTAGGATAGCCCGTCTCCCTAGACCCTTATCTTATAACGTTGTAGTGTTATAACATAGGAGTCTGACCTGCCTGGACAAACCAGGGCCTGTGTTGTATCATAGGATGCCAAGTGGAGCGGGGGCGGTGGACGAGGCAAATCTGCGCCCTGGCCTAAAATCGAGGTCGCGCCACGGCGCAAATGGCTTGGGGTCCTGAAAAGGAGGTTCCTCCGCATTTTATCGATTTTTTTACAGTAATAGCTGGTTCCAAAACAACTTGTTCTGAAACAAAGGCAATATAAGTTGCCCAGTCCTAGGGAGTATTGTTGTATTTTGTGGGGAGATGCTAGTGTAAAGTGTAAAGCTAGTGTTAAGTAAAGCAAGCTTAGGGAAAAAGTTTTTTCTAATTTTTAACCAATCTTTATGGATCAGCTTCAACAGCTTCATTTTTTCTTACAGTAACAGTTGGTTCCGAAAGAATTTGTTCCAAAACAATATTGTGTGTGTGTGTGTGTGTTGGGGGTAGCAGTCCCTGTGGGAGTCCACAAGCGCCAGCCCCACAAGTGCCACCAAGGTCAACATGCGCCACTTAGGTTCACTATAGCCATTATAATAATTTTAGTATGGGGTCCATTAAAGTTACGAAAGTAGTCAGCTATTTTGTCATCAGGTCGTAGCAATTATTATCTACGCGCAAATTTATCATTTTGCCTACCTTTGGCACTTGATAAAACAAAATATTGTCCGAGTAAACTTTAATTTGGTAGTCAGGTACCAGAACGTTTTGAATTTTTTCAACAGCATCAAGACCGTATTTTGCATTATCAGTGTTAAGATAAGCTTTGTGCATTATGTCTAAAGCTAGCTGCTTTTGTAAACAATGTAGCCCTTTATCGCCTTTCCTAATAGACTCCCATTTAGGGCTCTTGTTTTTAATTTTGCCGTCTAAAATGCAATTTTACGATAGTTTTGCCAAATTCAAAGGGTACAGGTTGATCTTAGTCGCTTTTAATATTTATTATGTTGTATGAATGTGACCAATTTTTGTGTTTTTCCGCACACTCATTGAACTCCGTTAACAAGGAGGGAGATAGGCAACCACTGTCTGAGTTGCGCCACGTGCCGGCTGATAGTTTTTGTTGTGCTAGCCCTTAATTTACCGTGTGTTTCCAGCAGTCGTTTTCACCATCTACTCGATTTTAGATCGAATCAATAAAATCAGATAAAAGTATATACATTTGAAAGCCCTTCTTTTCCGTTGAGAAAAAGGGAAAAACTATAACTAAAAAACCAAAATGGCAGCCTACGGCACATTTGAAAAAATCGATACGTCGGCATTCCGTAGCTCACCATAATGCTGCATTGAGCAAAGCGCGATACAGCATGACTATTACGGTCTACGGAGTCAGTTTAGATTCCTGCATGCACAGTAATAGGTACATAGGTGCATTATGTGCGTACGTATTTGAGTTTTACCTATGTATATGCCTAACATTAAAATTTCAAAAAATATTGAATTTCTAAATAACCGAAGCCTTCTACTTCATGAAACTCATAGAAAACGTGTAAAACGAGGAAAAAGGAGGATAGATGATGTTTCACGGCACAAAAATGAACTTAAAATGAAAAAATCAAGAAAAACCAGCATACTCGACCAAAAATCGAGTACACAGGAAATTAAGGGCTAGATTACGAAAGGGATGCGCGCAGCTTTTGTATGATACGCTATACTATTTAATCTTATGTTTAGTATTTTCTCTTTTCGTGCCTTGCTGTCCTTTAAACCGTACACCTCAAATTAAATCATTCTTTTTGTGTCAATCTCACCGAAATGGGCATGCTATTTCGATCTCAAAAAAAGTTCACTGTGTTTTACCCCAGCTTTTTGATAGTGCTGCTAAAAAGTGTGAATTACAATTTGGACACCTAGAAATAAACCCGCCGAAGCGTTTGCTGCTAAATGTTATCGTAAATCACGGACTATTTGTACGAATTTCGATTTTTTTGGATCTAAAGGCATTGTTAGTGATACCACTCACTATACCCCATCTTCTGTTTGGGAATGCAAGCGTGCATGGAAACAAAATTTTTAGATACTACCCCTTTGATTCAAATTCAACCAAATTTTTGGTCAACAAATAAATCATTAAGTATCTCTTTTGTGTGGTGTTGCAATTATCATTGTTTTACTCAAACTAATTTTATTTTGGAAGTCGGTCTGATATCCTCATATGACGGAAAAAAATTTTAAGTGACTTAGGCGACATGGGAGCTTGTCAAGCTCTGGTAGGTTATTGCAATCATACTTCTAGTACAATAGTATGGAATAAAAATTATTTTAAGCTCATCTTTTAGAGAAATTTCTTACAGTAGAAAAAGTTCAAGGAGTATTTACTCTCTTGTTTCAAAGTTCTCAATTTTACCTCACAAATGCGTTTGAGACAGCTCAAAATTTTGTAGTGCAATTCACGAGTTCTGATCCCATAAAAATTAATTTTACGAAAAATAAAACACCAACCTATGATTCTGATCCAGTGAATGCTAAATTACAATTTCTTTTCGATAAAATAAGAAATTTCGAATCTCAATTATTTAGAAATGTTTGGCTCGAACTCTGCAGATCAGCTGATCGATATTTTAGAATAATCTGGCAACTTTTACAACTTGATCCAACTTTAGGAGCTAGGGCTTTATTAGATCGCGATAATATTCATGCCTCTTTTGCAAGTGAAGCTCTCATAGTGTAGGACTGTTCCACGATCATTCCGAATGAAATTTTTTGGAATTTTACGGTTAATAATATTTGTTATTCTTTTTTGCCAATAAGCTTTCGAAATAAAATTTTATTTGTGATCCCAGGTAGCCATGATTTAGTTCCGCATTCTCCAACTGTTGATTGTAATCACAAATTATCAGGTATATTTGAGAAAAATAAGGAGTGGTATACCTCTCATGGATCAGTTCATGTTACTCAAGTACCTCTAGAAATCACATGGCATTCAAATTGGTCAACGTATACTTTCTATGCTTCTCCTTTATTTCATGAACGTTTTTTCGCTGAAATTTTTTAGTCAATAGGATTGATAAGAAATTATATGTTCAGAACAATATCTTTAGAAGATCAGTTAAATCGCTTAATGAATTATATTGCTGAATTATCTCTTAATCCAAATGTAATATCCGAATTTTTGAAGGGCACAGGTTCATTTTTATTTCAATCATCGGTAGATTTTAGTCACTCTTTAGAGAATCTCCTTGTTAATGGCACGCATACTATCATAGGAACCGCTGATAAAATCATCTCAGGACCGATTCAAGTAATTATAAATGGAATAATTATTGTAGTTTTGGTGATAGTACCTACTGTTGTGTTAATTCGATACCGCATGCTTTGCTCTAAATCTTTTCATATTTGCAGACGACCCCAGCGAAGACTATCCCAGGAGCGTATAAAAATTCGATGCGGAGGTCAATCTCTATACTTGACAAAACAAAAAATGGATAGCGACCCCAGTGATATCACCGAAGAAAATATTGTGATCGATAATACCACAACTAAGCCAAAAGACTATGATTGGAGAAGTTCCGCTCAAGTACGTCAAAACACCGATAGTAGTTATACCTATTAGCCTGGGGCGCAACGTTATAACATAGCCCATGTTATAAGATAGGCAGCTCTTGAATAAAGCATAGGCAGTATATCCGAACGCGGTACCTGTTTTGATAGGACCAAGAGTAGGAGCCGTGGTGGAAGGAGCAGCCCTAGGGAAAGGAGCAGGTCAGGGAGCAGCCATAGGAAGGGAGCCAACCTAGGGGATTGGTTGGAGGTTTAAGGAGCAGCCGTGGGGGTCAGGGTGCCGTGGGGAGCAGCCTTAGGGAGCAGCCGTAGGAAGGGACAGCCTTAGGGAGTGGTCTTGGCGGTAGGGAGCAGCCACAGGGGCAGGGAGCAGCCCTGGGAAAGGAGCGGAGCCATAGAATAGGGTCTCCCCCGCGCCCCTAGAAGACTGACCAGTGCCAACCGCCGGAATGACAGTGTTTATACTTTAAATATTTCCTCTAGTTTGTTTTTCAGGGCCGAACGCTGATGTACACTTTCCGTTGCACGCTATACCCAGCTTTACACTACTTTTCATTTTTTAGTAATTTTACTAACTTTACACTACTTTTCATTTTTGAGTAAAAAAAGTTATAAATAGCCTAAATAGGAAATGATTTTAGAGTAAGTGTATGCCAGGCTAATCAGTGTAGTGAATGTAAACTATATATTTTATTATACATTTTTCATCAAAAATAGCGTAAAAGTTTTGCTTTGATGTTCTGCAGATAGGGCGCGCAAGCAGTACACATTTTCACTAATTACTTTTATAAACGTGTGAGAGAAAATCTATATTTATAGTCTAGGTCCATGGCCCGCTGCGCTTGTAATCACTCAGGTGGTGAGCAGGGAGACCGTCGCTCTGGACTAAAAGTTCAACCCCCAACTTTCAAGCCGTTTTTCTTCAAAAATGCTTTAATTTTTCTTCTTTTACAAAACATGGCGGAAAAAATGGTGTTGTAATCGGACGGAGCATAATTGTACAGTCTTAACAAGCGTTCACTTTCAGCCAATTTCGAAACTTTACAGTACTGCTCGCCAAAATATCGAAATGCAACGAATTCGTAATAATATACAATATGTAGTAAGTCATTGAAAAATAATCGGAAATTCGCCATGTGCATAAATCGTAAATTGAACAAACAAAAATTGAATTTCAACTGCGAATTTTCAAAATTTTGAACAATTTCCCGAAAAATAATTCGCCGAATGTCCTCATTTGTTTTGCCGGCAAATTCAAGATCCAGTTCAGTTATTCAATCCATGGACCGCACAATATGGGTCATCGGTCCAGGGTAATTGCCATTTGACCGGATTCCTCTCAAAATCAGATGACGGGGGACAAAAAACGGGGCGCAGTCTTCAAATTCAGTTAAATTTCCATGAAAAATCAGTTCTTTTATTGGGAAATGGTCGCAGCCTATTAAGCAAATATCGTCGATATTGTGGAGCCACAGGCTTTTATTTTCGGGGCAGCTGTCCAGAAAGCGGCGCACAATATGGGTGCGGCCGATAAAGACAATTGATCCAGCTCTAATAAGGAAGAACAAAATAAATTTTCAGAAAGAAGAATAATAATAATAATAATAATAATAATAATAATAATAATAATAATAATAATAATAATATTAATAATAATAATAATAATAATAATAATAATAATAATAATAATAATAATAATAATAATAAGTTATAATTTAATGTTATGTAAGAGTTACTGAAATTACCCTAAACAAAAGTCGGAATTGATCTTTTTGTTATATAAACGGTCAAAAATTTTCCAGAAAATGTCATTTTTTGTAAACTCTAAGTAGACCTCTCTAAACTCACATTCGAGTTTTAGCGTTCCAGGATTAATCTCCTGCAATACTTGTAAGATTCGATCGTTGTTTCGCCATTTATTTGGACAGACGGTCAATTGAACGACCTTTAAATCTTCAAATGGGCGAGCATCCAATTGAGGGCGTTGGCAATTTGCTACTACGATTTCCGGCGCAACCGTAAGGGGCACACTCAGGCCTCTTAAGTGGAGCATGGTGTTTAGGGCGATTGGCCTTTGTTGGCCGGTAATTAGTATGGACCATTGAGGGCATACGCGTTTGCAGACGATTCGATCAAAAGGGTTAAGGAAAGAAAAAACGCGTGTTAAAATTTCGGCCGGCATGTGATCCATTTTGAAAAAAGCTCGAGAAATTGCCGGCCGGACTGGATATTTTTACGCCTTTATTAGTATGAATACAAGAATCGAAAATGGAATTTTAGAATGAAAAGCATTTGATTATCTATTTCCTGAAAACGATAAAAATATAAAAAGCACTCACCTCCTGAAAATGAAAATATTTAATTTTCTGAAAATGATAACAATTATTCAGGTACTGATGAAGAGAACCACTTACCTCCTGAAAATGATAAAATACTCACTTCCTGAAAACGATGAAAAATATTTATATACAGAATTACTACCTAAAAATGAAAATATTTAATTTCTGAAAATGATAACAATCATTCAGTTATTGATAAAGAGAAATACTCACCTCCTGAAAACAATAAAAAATGTTTCAGATAATTAACTCACCTTTCAGCCTGCTTACCTCAGGCTGCTCTAGGGTGTTTTTTTTTAATTTTTATTCTTCAAAATCATACAAATTTAAAATGCATGTAATACAAGTAATGTACACAGCAAGTCATTTTGACAACGCGATTGTGAAAACTTTGCATAATTCCGTGACGAATCGCACAGTGAATATTCAAATTTTCGTTACTGACGAATTGAACAGTCACCTCAAAACTCATATCAATTAAGTATAAATTATAAATTGTTAGTAGACGTGTGATCATTATAATGCGTTTTATCACAAGTTTCCATAATTACATTAAAAATCGATATGAGTATTTCCAGAATCAATAAATTCAATGCTTACCTCTTTCAAACAAGGCATAGACTGTAAAATCGTCGATAAAAGACCAGGGCGGTATCCAGCCTGACGTATTTTGAGGAGGGTGAGTCGCTCCGGGTCGAAAAACGGCACTCTTTGTTCCAATGAGTTGAATGTTCCCATGCCTAAGGAAAGATTTCTGATCGGACAGTTAAGCGCGTATTATTGATTCATCACAGCAATGCGTCAGCGGCAGTTCTTTTCAGGCGCTTATTAATAACGAGTTCAATTTCTCCATTATGTATGGTATCGTGTTCGCTGAAACGCAGCAACTTTCCGTTATAGAAAGCTTTCAGATTATTTGGGTTGACGCGTTTATGCAATTTTTTACACGACTTGAATGCGTATCATGAAAAATTGACACTTTTGAGGACCATGAATTTTTCTGCTTTGATAATCAAATAATCGTGAATTATTCTAATCGTAATTTCGGACGCGTCAAAATGATCAGCGAGTAGAATCGTACTTTCCATGATCTAAAAATTTATTTTTGAATCAATCAAGTTTACACGAACTCAAAATATTCTGAACAATTTCATCAGCACGAAACATGTCGTCACTGCGATATTTTGATCCGGTCACAAAAAATTTGCCCGAAGTATGATAACAGTGACACAATTATTTAACGATAATTTCAAACCCGGAAACAGTTCGGGTTCATATACGCATTTAGGGCGACATTTCTCATAAACGTTTCTCAAATCTACACGATGGCCGCATTTATTTGATCCGACGTAATTGTGAACCACAAAGTTTTGAGTTTTAATTTTCGGATAAATTATTTTCAGGAGGCAATGCATTTTTTAAAAAGTTTAGCGAGCTGCATCTTCGTTTTTAGTCCCTGTGCACACCAATTTGCCACAATTTGAACGCGAGCACTGTAGCTTTCGGTTTTGGAATTTCAAGCTAAGACCAGGAAAACGACCCGGCTAATAATTGACCCGGTCAGCATAGGTTGACGCAATAATGGTTAAATTGAGAAAGCAAGTACATCACATACTTGCAATGAGATTACAAATCTCCATAATGACAAAATTATTGAGTGTCACTTGTATTTATAGGGGTGCTTGTTGGCAATTTTCCAAGTCAAAAAAAAAGCAGTGGGGTATTTTTTCCGAACAGGTTCATTTCAACTTGTTAGCAAATCTTTTTTCAGTTTACCGTGCGGCTCGTACATGAAAAAAACGTCATCAGATTGAAGGTTTAATCTTTTCTTGAGTTTGCCACAACCCCCAATATCTAATTCGAAAAATTTTTCCTTCTTTTTCGGCGGTCTACCCCTTTTTTATCAACTGTAGGCGTAGGTATCACTTGATCGCTAATTGGTTTACTTGCAGCTTTTTGTCTTTGTTCCTCTAAAACTGTCTGTGTGTGCATCGCATCTACATACATTTTTGCTTTTTGCTCGTTGTCATGTTTTTTACTTTCGAGAATTTTTTCCTTCTCTGTTTCTAAATCTACCTGTGCTTTAACTAACGGATCTTCAGTGATTTTTGATTTTTTAAGTAGAGATTGGTAAAACTCATCAGGTATGACGAACATTTTGCGGGCATTCATTTTTCAATGCTTCTTGAAGAGCCGAAAATAAATTAGAAATAAATTACGCAGAACCTGTTTCCAAAACTTTTTGTTTATCCGTTTTAAGAGTTTTGGGCAATGCTAACAAGTACAAACTTGTTTCGTACTTTTGACAAAAATCTGATTGTTTGGCACAGAAAGTACTGTTTAGTAAATGTCTAACTGTTTGTGTAAGCACTGAGAAAAATTCTGTCGGCGTTTGCCTAATTAGCGCGACTCTTAATTTCTTCGATGTATTTTTGTCACCCAGTTTTTTTAAAGTCTCTGTTTTTGCTTTAGAAGTCATTTTTCGACTTTTTTTAAATTAATTCATATTTATAAACATGGACGCCATATAACCATTGGCCATTCATCTAGAAAAATATTGGTTCGAAGACGATCCTGGATCCGATTAGCGAAGACATCGACGAGTAGGTAATTATAAGGTTATTCTTCCATTGCTTTTTGATACGCTATTTTTAGCGGACCCTTACTTCCATAAAGCTGATGATTTAGAGTTTCAAGAACATTTAAATGGGTGGTTGAAATAAAATATTGCGTGTTTCTGTTGATTGTCATCGCCATTGGTCCTTTGAAAAACAAATTCTGGGTTATGAAAAAATTTACCATGTTTTTGTGATGACCGTACACGGTGAAAAGATGAGCAAAATCTTCGTTTTTGACAGCTGCGTCGGCTAAATCATCGGCTATACACACATTTACTTTTTTGTCGTCAATACTGTTTTCAATTTTTTCCATGTTTAAGCCTTGGGAAAATGTTATTTTGGGGAATTCGTTTAGAAAATCTTCAAAAAGGGGCTGCCAAATATGATGAAAGTATAAAATTTTCCCCCTTTTTGTTTTAAATGGCCACTGCCTTAAGAGTTTTAGCAAAAACCATGTCTTTCCGCTCCCCGTTGCCCCTGTAATAACAAAATTGGCAGGGGTCCTATCAACACAGGTACCGCGTTTGGATATACGCCTATGCTTTATTCAAGAGCTGTCTATCTTATAACATGGGCTATGTTATAACGTTGCGCCCCAGGCTAATAGGTATAACTACTATCGGTGTTTTGGCGTACTTGAGCGGAACTTCTCCCATCATAGTCTTTTGGCTTAGTTGTGGTATTATCGATCACGATATTTTCTTCGGTGATATCACTGGGGTCGCTATCCATTTTTTGTTTTGTCAAGTATAGAGATTGACCTCCGCATCGAATTTTTATACGCTCCTGGGATAGTCTTTGATGGGGTCGTCTGCAAATATGAAAAGATTTAGAGCAAAGCATGCGGTATTGAAATAACACAACAGTAGGTACTATTACTAAAACTACAATAATTATTCCATTTATAATTACTTGAATCGGTCCTGAGACGATTTTATCAGCGGTTCTTATGATATTATGCGTGCCATTAACAAGGATATTCTCTAAAGAGTGACTAAAATCTACCAATGATTGAAATAAAAATGAACCTGTGCCTTTCAAAAATTCGGATAATACATTTGGATCAAGAGATAATTCAGCAATATAATTCATTAAGCGATTTAACTGATCTTCTAAAGATATTGTTCTGAACATATAATTTCTTATCAATCCTATTGACTAAAAAGATTCAGCGAAAAAATGTTCATTAAATAAAGGAGAAGCATAGAAAGTATACGTTAACCAATTTGAATGCCATGTGATTTCTAGAGGTACTTGAGTAACATGAACTGATCCATAAGAGGTATACCACTCCTTATTTTTCTCAAATATACCTGATAATTTGTGATTCAACGATTGGAGAATGCGGTACTAAATCATGGCTATCTAGGATCACAAATAAAATTTTATTTCAAAAGCTTATTGGCAAAAAAGAATAACAAATATTATTAACCGTAAAATTCCAAAAATTTCATCCGGGATGATCGTGGAACAGTCCCACACTATGAGAGCTTCACTTGCAAAAGAGGCATGAATATTATCGCGATCTAATAAAGCCCTAGCTCCTAAAGTTGGATCAAGTTGTAAAGTTGCCAGATTATTCTTAAATATCGATCAGCTGATCTGCAGAGTTCGAGCCAAACATTTCTAAATAATTGAGATTCGAAATTTCTTATTTTATCGAAAAGAAATTGTAATCTAGGATTCACTGGATCTGAATCATAGGTTGGTGTTATATTTTTCGTAAAATTAATTTTTAAGGGATCAGAACTCGTGAATTGCACTACAACATTTTGAGCTGTCTTAAACGCATTTGTGAGGAAAATTGAGAACTTTGAAACAAAAGAGTAAATGCTCCTTGAACTTTTTCTACTGTAAGAAATTTCTCTAAAAGATGAGCTTCAAAAACACCGCTACTTGTAAGGGGACAAAGCGACTTAAAATAATTTTTATTCCATACTATTGTACTAGAAGTATGATTGCAATAACCTACCAGAGCTTGACAACCTCCCGTGTCGCCTAAGTCACTTAAAATTTTTTTCCGTCATATGAGGATATCAGACCGACTTCCAAAATAAAATTAGTTTGAGTAAAACAATGATCATTGCAACACCACACAAAAGAGATACTTAATGAATTATTTGTTGACCAAAAATTTGGTTGAATTTGAATCAAAGGGGTAGTATCTAAAAATTTTGTTTCCCATGCACGCTTGCATACCCAAACAGAAGAAGGGGTATAGTGAGTGGTATCACTAACAAAGCCTTTAGATCCAAAAATCGAAATTCGTACAAATAGTCCGTGATTTACGATAACATTTAGCAGCAAACGCTTCGGTGGGTTTATTTCTAGGTGTCCAAATTTTAATTCAAACTTTTTTAGCAGCACTATCAAAAAGCTGGGGTAAAACACAGTGAACTTTTTTGAGATCAAAATAGCATGCCCATTTTGGTGAGATTGACACAAAAAAGAATGATTTAATTTGAGGTGTATGGTTTAAAGGACAGCAAGGCACGAAAAGAGAAAATACTAAACATAAGATTAAATAGTATCGCGTATCGTACAAAAGCTGTGCGCATCCCTTTCGTAATCTAGCACAACAAAAACTATCAGCCGGCACTTGGCGTAACTCAGACAGTGGTTGCCTATCTCCCTCTTTGCAAATGGAGTTCAATGAGAGTTTGGAAAACACAAAAATTGGTCACATTCATACAACATATTATTTGCGCTACCTTGGCAAATCTCATCTTCCACTTCAACAGTAGGCTCGACATCATCTTTATCATCATTAGCAAGGTCGGACACAACTACACTTAATGTCCTCATGGTGGGAACACCGCAAAAATGAGAGTTTGTTTGAAAAAGGTCTGGGTCAGCACAATGTAACATTTCAGGAGCCGAAACCTGATGGCTTTCTCCGCAACTCATTCCAACACCTTTCTCATCAATATTAGACCCCTCATGCTCCGCATGGGCTGCCCGAACAAAATTTCCTTTTGGTTGCCTACTAGACACATGGGGCTGGAATGTCTGGCTTGATTGAAACCAACTTTGAAAAGGGGGTTGTGAAAAACGAGTGTTCTGATTATTTCGGCAATTTGGCTGATTTGAGATAAACCGGTTATTCTGCTGAGATTGAAAATTATAACGAGAATCATACCGAATCGGATGTTCATGATGATTAGCCCTTTGTTTTCCTCTACAGTTCACTTCCCTATGCCCTAACTTACCACAGAAAAAAAACAAGTAATGTGCGCATCCCTATTCAAAAATCTTACAGGTACCTGGTTTCTATTTAAAGAATTTCGATTTTGGCACTGGCTGAAATACTGTTTATCCATAGGGGGTTGACTGGCAATCGGTTCACAAAACTGAGATTGTCTCTCGCCTGAATTACTTGGAAATGATACGTTATTTTTATTATTTCTTGTATTTTTGGGATCCGTAGCAGAAAATCCTGAAAATAATAAGTTTTCTGGCTTCGAACCAATGGTAGGAGTACTAGTGAGATACTGATTATTGTATGTCTGATTCACTTCTTGCTTATACGCTTCAGAGACAGCTTCTTCAAATGTTTTAGGGGATGCATTACGAACCCATACTCGGAGATGCGGCAAAAGCTTAGAGATAAATTGACTTTTAATGAAATCGTTTTCGTCATTTCCTGTCTAGCCAGGCTGGGCTCTTTTAGCTAAACGTCTTATGTCAGAGGCATACTGTAAAACAGATTTGTGAGGTAAGTGACATCGAACAACTAACTGATCGCGTTTGATATCTATATGTTGATTATCTGGAAACCTTAATCAAAAATTTTGAGAATATTCGTCCCATAATTGGAGAGGTGGTTGACGATGCGTTAAATCTTGAAAAAATGTGAAAGCTGATCCTTTTAAATACATAGAGAGAAGTGCAATTTTTCTTTCTAGTTGAGAAGCCCCGGCCAAAATGGGGATATTATTAAATTATTTCTCCCATTCACTCCAAATTTGATTTCCAACTTCACTAAAAACTGATAGTGGGGGTCTTGTTGCAACAGAGATTGGACGATGTTCATACAATTCTTCAATTTTTGAGACAGTTTGCTGCAACAAAGCTACAGCTTGAGCATCCATTTCAATATTTTTCTGAGATTCTTTGATTTCTACAACTTTTTCAAATTTTTCAACCTTGGGAATAATTGAAAAGGGATTATGGTCAATAAAAGTATGAGGTTTTAACTGATTAGGGGAATTAATTGAATTTTTATCAAAATTAAATTGTGAACTACTCCTTAAAATAGGTGCTGAGGTACCTTTCTCCACTTGATGTTGAGCTTTTGCTACGATGTCCTCGAATTCATTTGATAGTGAGTTTGCCGTCGTTAAATCACGCAAATACAACTAATTGAGATTTAGTTTGAAAAAAATGCGCAAATAATTCAGGATAATCGATGCGACTGCTGAAAAAATCTGTCATGTGATAAAGAGAATAATCAAAACACAGAACACGACATTACAATGGAGATATCATTTGATTTTTGTAACAGTTTTCAAAAAAAATTTCATGAGATTTGGCTAACGCACCAGAAATGTAGAGACGTTGGTTATAGGTTCAATGGCAGAAAACGCAAGAGACAATCCGAGAAAACTATGATAAATTAATTTAGAGATTATCTTAAGAGAAATGACGATGCACATTTAACTTTATGATAGCCGGTCTTAATAGTATTGCTAAGTTTAATACACGTAATAGAGATAACATTAATAATAATGAAATGTAATGAGTTGTTGGGCGCCCGCATTCATTTACAAAAATCGGAGATAAGCAACGAGCACGTAGTGCAAATAAAATGCTAAACAAGCATAACGTACTAAAAAATAACACAAAGCAAAACGTACTTATTGAGAGATTGGAAGGCGGAACATTCTTTTTTTAGCCTTAGATACCAAAAAACTGTGAGATAAGTCGTGTTTGATTCGCGGTACAAAATATCGTGGCTAAATGAAAGTTCAAAGTTGCCAGTGCTGAGAATTTCTCGACGATAGGAACGCATTTTGCAAGAGATGGAAAATGAGATAAAAAGATGACTTGGGTTGTTGACATAAAACTTGCTGAGATAAGAATTCAATTGACGCACATTAGGATGAAATGAATTTCGAGACCATAGAAACCTTCGAGATTTTAACTATGTGTGGTCTTAAGAGAAAACATAATATTAATGAGATTTGCATAGCTAATGAAAATCAACTTCTTTACACAGGTCTTAAAGATCACACAGGCCCCTATGGGATAACGGAGCTGCAGGCCTTCCAGCAAGCCTTACCTGTCTACCAAATAAGGTTTTTAGCGCCGATTTCTGTAATGCTAGTGTTTGAAGGGCCTTCAGCTTGAAAGGTCCTTCATTTATGTCATCATAACGGTCAATTTGATGTTATTGGTAGCATGCCTGGCTTTATAAATCAAAGCTATCTTTGCGAAGCCTGCAACAAGAGATACAATAAGAAAAACGAGCACCGCTGCTCCAGAGTTTGCCCTTGCTGTCATGGGTATACTTGTCCGAATGTGTCACTTATAGGATGCAGTGACCGTGGTCGACTCTTCAGAGGCCAACAATATTTTGAACATCATGAAACGGTTGGGAAAAACAATTTTTTAATATTCCAACAAATGAAACAATGTGATAAATGCGGTCAGCATATTAGCAGGCTTGACAAAATTAGGCGGCACAAATGCGACCACTATTATTGCAAGATTTGTAAAACAGACGTCCTTAAAACCGTTCATAAATATTATATGGAATTAATAGAAATTGAAAAGGATGCAAAGAAAAAAAAACAAAAATTCATGTTTTTTGATTTCGAAACACGCCAAGAAAAGATCTGTGGAAATTTGAAGGCAGAACTCCAATTAGAGCATGATCCTAACTTATGCATAGCGCATATAGTATGCAGGAAGTGCAAGGATTTATCAATTTGGAATTCGCGAATATTGCGGCAGAAATCACCGGATATTTTATTGAAAAGACTGCAAGAAATGAATTTTGCTTTTTTTTATTGGCCTAGAAAATAGAACAGCCATTGCATATAGTGCAAAAGGCTTTGACGGTAATTTTATCCTAAAACATCTTTTCAAATAGCTTATAGTACCCACAATAGTCAACCTGCTGCAAACTACAACATGCAGCGCGAGTTTATGGGGAAAAACAATCTTCCTTCATCCTATCCTTAAGCATTGCCTATTCTTAACTATACAGTCCAGACTGCCTAGTGATGTAAAAGATCCAGATTTTTACCTAGATCCAGATCCAGATAAAGATCGGGTTCAGATTTTCTGGGAGATCCAGATCCAGATCAGATAATCAGATCAGAAAATAACCAGATCAAGATCCAGATCGATTTGCCAGATCAAAATATAAAAAGATCCAGATACAGATCCAGATCCAGATAAAAATATTTTTGTGCAGCAATTTGTATTGCTAAAAAGCAGGGCATAAAGCGCCCAAGCCCGCATGGATTCGGGAGTCTCGGATGGCAGGACTAATATAACAGCCCTCAGAGGGGTCTGGGCAGAGCCGAGGAAAATTTGCATTTTAGAGCATTTACATAAAAATGATATCAGTAAAAATAGCTTAAAAAGTAAAAACTAACGAATTAAGACTATTACCAATGGGCATGAAATTGAGGCATGAAAGATGTAAAAATTATTACAACAGGTTTAATTGACAATTTTATAAACAAAACGGCATTAAATTTTACTTAATCAGTCGATCATCTGGCAACAGGGGATGCAGCCTTAAGAGAAAATTTTATGGACGCTTGACCTAAAACGCCATGATGACCTCATTTGATAATCAAAATTAATTATTTTACACTTTCTTTATATGCCTTTGCACATTTCTTTTGTTCTCCTCAGTCCCCGTGTTTTCGATCTGTCAATAACCATTCCTTTAATGTGTCCTAGGAAGAAATCATAGTGAATCACTTTATTGACATTTTTCTCTGATCATCCTTATCCCTGTGTCTGTAACTTTGTCAGCCTTGTTTTGGCTCGAGTTACATCGTTTCGTTTTTAATGGTTCAGCTCGATGAGAAGTTATAGATCAGCAAGAAATAATCATTTCTTGACCTATATGCACTGATATTACAAAAACTTAAAATTAGAAAATGAGGCTTCAATAAAAAATTTAGTAGATTATCCCCTATCAGCTATTCAGGTATATCCTCTGGTTGTGTTTACCGTAACAGGATTCTGCTTCTCGTTTTTGGATGGATGTCCACCAAGTGCCTATTCTTATGCACTGCAATAGTTTTTAGTTCTATTTCTCTAGAAATTATTTTCAGAAAAAGTAACATACATATTTAGAAAGAGCCCAAAATTGAAACGTGAGACAAGACGGCATTAAATTTTCACAGAACGTGAGATGTCTGGAATTTATCATCATTGTGGTAAAACAGGAGAAACAAATGCTTCTTTCGATTGCATGTAAGAAAGAGGGGATGTTTGATTTCAGAGGGTCATTGTCAAATAACAAACGATACATTACCTAACAACACAAAATCCATACTATGAAGGAACCTGTCTAATTTCAATTCAACAAAGAAAAACGCTTTTAAAATTCATGAAAAATGACAGATGCACCTACTAAATCTATACATGAACAGCATAGAAATTCTGGGGGGTCAAGGTCAAATTATTTTCAAACATCAGAAGAAGCGATAAAAATGGCCCATGGGCACTTAAAACATTGTTTTTAGACGTTTCTCAATTTCGGCATCCACTGAAACAACTTTTAAAACAAAAAAGTTTTAGAAAAATGTCATAATTTTCCCATTTTTAGGCAAAAAGCCTCTCAAAGGTCAATTCTGATGATAATTTATGTGAAAAAAACAACCTTTAATACATTTTTCTCACTTAAGTTACTTTTCTGCAGAGCTAGGAGCTTTAAAAATTTTTCTAAAACCAAAAAAAACTATGGGTGTCAGCGGCACTTTTTGGCCATTCTAAGGTGGTGGGGGGCGGTCAGCACGGATCTAGGGGTGTCAAAATCTCCAGCAGACCCCTCCCCCTACCCCCGCGTGCATGGGTGATGTCCACACCTGGGCGTGGAGGGTTTGGGGGTATGCAACCCCTCGAGAAACCAAACTACCCCCTCCAGAAATCAAGATACCCCCAGAATTTATTTTTTAAATTTTTTTTTCGTTTTTTTTCGTAATTTTCTGATGCCTATGGATAGTGCTCGATGAGACACGTCGAAAAATGTTGTTTTTCGCCATACCACCATTTTTTGAAGCAATTTTTTACTTTGAAAAATTATGCACCCCCAGAATTTTCTTGCTGCCCATGTATGGTGATGTCTCAACAGCCCCACCAGTCCCAACAGCCCCACCATTTCAACAACCCCACCGTTTCAACAGCCCCAACAAAAATCCCAACAGTCCCATCCGTCCCAACAGCCCCGCCAGTCCCAACAGCCCTACCGTTCCCAACAGCCCCACCAATAATCCCAACAGCCCTATCAATCCCAACAGCCCCACCAATCCCAACAGCCCCACCGTCCCAGCAGCCCCACCAGCAATTTCAGCAGCCTCACCATTACTGCAATTGCTATTATATAATATAATGTAATCAGGCAGCTCGTGGGACTGGAAGGGCTGTTAAGACGGTGGGGCTGTTGGAACGATGGGGTTGTTGGGACGGTGGGACTTTTGGGATTGGTAGGGCTGTTGGGATTAGTGGGGCTTTTGGGATTTGTGTGGCTGTTCGGATTATTGGTTGGGCTGTTGGGACTGGTGGGGCTGTCAGGATTATTAGTAGGGGCTGTTGGAGACTGGTGGGGCTGTTGAGATACAATCCGTGCATGTAAGGCTACAACTAATTAGATGACCTGCCTACAGTAAATCGTAAAACAGTAAGAGTACCATCGTGCAAAAATAACTTTCTGATCTGTTTAACCACATATAACTTGACTAAACAGATCCAGACCCAGATAAAGATTGGGTTCTAATTTTCTGGCAGATCCAGATCCAGATCAGATATCCAGATCAGAAAATAACCAGATCCAGATCCAGATGATCTGGATCTGGATCTGAATCTGGATTAAAACATCAGATCCAGATGATCTTTTACATCACTAAGACTGCCTCCGTTTACTGCCTTTGACTTATCCGGACCCTCCTCAGAATTTCGCTGTTGCACATGTATGGTGTGGACACCCCTATGCTTGTGTGGGCTTTGGCTAAACTCACTACGTTCATTTCTGGTCTTGACCTTACCCTCTCCTATAGTCCGTTTCATTAAACTTTAAGGTTTTTGAAAAAAATTTAGTGCCTACACATGTGTTTTAAATTAATGCTGTATTTGTAATATTAAACAGTATATTGAGGTATGGTCAGATGTTTGCCAATGAAAAAGTGCAATACTGTATAGAAGTTTTAGACCACTTCCGTGGCCTAATTCATATTTCTAAAATTCAGTAGAAAACTGCAAAGCTTAATGAAATGATCTATAATTACTTACCTATGTGCGTATTAATACATAAATTTCAGGGTGATTCTGGTGGCGGACTCGTGTGTACTGAAAAAGAAGACAGTCCGTCAGTACTGATAGGCTTGATAAATTGTCAAAAAGTTAATGAATATAAATTGTATAAATTTAGTCATAAAGCTTACAATTATTAATCTTATGCAAGTTTATGATCAGAATTCATGGGTTGGATGAATAGAAACGTTAATTACAAATTATAGAGGATTGACTTGTTCCACCTGTTGGTATTAAAATTGCAGCATGCCTATATGAATAGTAATTCTTTGATATCTGTAAAAATACGCTTGAATTAACTAAATACATACATTTATATTTTAAAGTCGCGGATTTTCGGCCCAACTTTTACACTATTTGCTAGGTCAGAAAATTATTTCTACTGAACTTCGTGTTTAGTCATACATTTACTCGCTTTTTTGTTGCATTTAGCTTGTCATTTTTCTGAAAATACTCGTTAAAACGTCAACAAAATTTTAAATAGAATATTTGTCAGGCAAAAACTATATGACAGAGAAACCCATTCAGCATAGGTTAATCTCTCTCTGCTTTATATACTCTGACACTTATAAATTTTATTTTGTGTGATTTTTACAGCTCTTTCTGAAGTATGTGAGTGATTTTTAAGCAAAAATTATTTTTAGAAGATTAACAATTTAAAAAATCGCAATGTTTACTCTCTATACTGTATAAATTATTGTTTCTTGGCTGATTGTTAAGCAAAAAATGCGTAAATTATAACAAACTTGTGGTTTCTAGAATCATAATTTTATGAGCTTTGAGACGATACCTTATTTATCATATCGGAATAGGAAAAACTTAATTTACATGCAGAAAACTGAGAAATCTGGAAAAAGTCAGAAAACATCAAAGATTTCAACCTCAATTGAAGATTTTTAGAGATTGTAGGAAGAATCACTAACTGTTATTACTATGCAAAAGGTATGCAAAACGTATACTTTTTAGTAAACCTTTTTTAAGCGCAACTATTTTGCTATATTCAACGCTCATATCGTTGAAAACTTCAAGGTTTTTAACGTTTTAAGTCACTGATTCGCACCTTTTTAAGGGTATATGGTAGAAATACGGTTTTTAAACATTACTCTTGAGTGATGAAACAAAATTACTTATTTTATAGCGAGATTGTTAGATAATTTTATGCTCTTTTGTTTAAGCTATTGCTCATCTTCTAATTTCTTTTTGTCCGCAATCTCATTACAAAATGCAGGGAAGTTTTAAACTGCAAATCAGAAAGCAATCTCCACTCTACAGTGAAAACAAAGTGAAACTACTGCAATGCGTAAACATGGTCACCTAGTGGACATCAATGCTAAAGGGAGAAAAAAGATGTCTACTCTTGAAAACAGTCATGGAATGCTGTGTATCGTATATCTGAAGAAATACTTTACTAGATTTTATATTAGGAGCCTATTTACTCAATTAAAGTTTTTGTGATATCACTATGATAATGCCAGAAAATGTTATTTTCTTACTTATAGATAATAGCTCATAGAGATAAAGCGTTAAAAAAGGTCTAAAATAAGGCTTACACAAAGTTCTAGGCGTAGAATAAGGAAAGATCAAACAAAAATCAGATAAAGCCATTGGATAGAATGCTAATATAAGCTATGGTATGCGGAGGAATAGATTGAAAAAAATTAAGACATAAGAAGCGATCAAAAGCAAAATTAAAATATACAAGAAAACGACTTAATTCTGCTCAACTTGCTCAATGTCAAAAGCTGTACTCAGATGCACATCACTGACCTGTTTTGGCATTGCTTACGGTTCACATCAAGCGTATCTATCAACAGTCAGGAAGCTTTTTTGATCCATGGTCTTCTTCACATATAAATGCTGTAGTAGCTCAAAAACTATGTCAAACCACAATGTTTGATCGATTTCAAACGATTCTACAGAAAAGTTTTAATTTTTTTCAGTAGGTAAATTTACAATTTTCTCATTCTACTTTACTCCTCCTCATATTCTGCTCTGTACTAAACCGTCTAAATTCAAGCACATATGTTCATGCTATTAGGTAAGTAACCAGTTTTATTTCAGCGCAAATCTCAATATAAGTAATCAAATGCTAGATCAGTTAGACAGACATGTACATAGTTGTATGAGTGTTTAGAAAACTAAGGGTGGACGTTTATTAAATAAACAAACTGAAAACTTCTATGGAGCAATTATAACAATGCTATTGTTCTGAATGTCTGACACTGCAAATCATATATGCTATCGAAGGATTTGATTTAAAGCTGCTCTATGTCGATCGATACACCTTTTGAATCATTTATGTAAACATTTTGAAAAAGTTAATAACATTTATTATAGTTAAACATTTGTGTATAGTCTTTAACATTTTGTAAGTTACTGATGAAATAAGCATACATCTTAGATTAAAGTATAGTCTGTTCCATTCCAAACAGCTCGTTTTTACTGGTAGTCTTATTTCTGTGTTACTTTTTCATTGCTCTAATTGCTTCAAAAATTATGTTCTGGTGGCAGCTCGTTGCTTTAAACTCTTATCGCTGTTTGATGTGCTTTGCTCAACATGTGGCACATCTTCTAAAGTGTGGAGACAGCCCGTTCCGTAAAAAAACATGTTAAAGTAATAAGCTGTAAAGCTAAAATGTCTAATTTGGAATGGAACAGACTATAGATGCAACTCGATAAACATTTTAATCGTTTAATGTTGCATTGGCTGCTGCCTCAAATCTCAATTTTGTAAAATTTTGAAATATGTCGTGTTCTTTTGTAAGCAAAGATTATTGTGTGAGCCTGGAATACACGAGAAATTCTCGACATCCCAAAATCCTAACATTTAATTATCATCTTTGCCTTCTTTATAAATTACTAGTTGAGCTGCCCGGCGTTGCCCGGGCTGAACTTAGGCCTGATAGCTATATGGAATTATTATGTCTCTTGTATTTTTTATTTTTCAAGACTTTTGATGTTTTTTGGGATATTTCTAAAAAAATTGTTGGTAGAAACCATATTTTATTTTTTGGATTTTTTGAAAATGTCTTTTGTCAACCATTCTTTTGATCAAATCCATATTTTTGACGTTACAGAATGGTTTTGAAAATTGTTTAGCCATAATCATATTTTTGATGTTCTGGGGTGTTCTGGAAATTTTTTTAATAAAACCCATATTGTTGATGTTTTGGGATGTTTTGGAAAATTTTCTTCGTCAAACCATATTTTTGATGTTTTAGGATGTTTTAGAAAATTTTTTCAATCAAATCCATATTTTTGATGTTTTGGGATGCTTTGGAAAATTTTTTTTGTCAAACCATATTTTTGATGTTTTAGGATGTTTTGAAAATTTTTTTCGGTCAAACCATATTTTTGATGTTTTAAAAATTTTTTGTTTGTTGTAGCAAAGGGTGTCATATATCACGTGATATGTTATAGCTGATGGTATCTCCTATCTTATGTATATCACTGCATGTTATGGCACAGACAGGGTATCTATACCAAACCTATCTTATAGCATTGCCTATCTCGTAGCACAGGGTATCTTATATCCCATACTATCTTATAACATTGCCTATCTTGCAGCTCGGGGTATCTTATATCACTTCCTATCTTATAGCATTGCCTATCTTGTAGCACGGGGTGTCTTATATCACGTCCTATCTTATAGTATTGCCTATCCTGTAGCACAGAGTATCTTATATCACGTCCTATCTTAAAGCATTGCTTATCTTGTTGCACATAGTATCTCATACCATGCCTATCTTATAAACTTGCCTATGTTATAGCATCATTTGGTTAAACCCGTATTTTGATTGATGTTTTAGGATGTTTTGAAAATTTTTTTCTGTCAAACCATATTTTTGATGTTTTAAAAATTTTTTGTTTGTTGTAGAAAAGGGTGTCATATATCACGTGATATGTTATAGCTGATGGTATCTCCTATCTTATGTATATCACTGCATGTTATGGCACAGACAGGGTATCTATACCAAACCTATCTTATAGCATTGCCTATCTCGTAGCACAGGGTATCTTATATCCCATACTAACTTATAACATTGCCTATCTTGCAGCTCGGGGTATCTTATATCACTTCCTATCTTATAGCATTGCCTATCTTGTAGCACGGGGTGTCTTATATCACGTCCTATCTTATAGTATTGCCTATCCTGTAGCACAGAGTATCTTATATCATGTCCTATCTTATAGCATTGCTTATCTTGTTGCACATAGTATCTCATACCATGCCTATCTTATAAAATTGCCTATGTTATAGCATCATTTGGTTAAACCCGTATTTTGATGTTTCACAGTGCCGATCAATGCTATAACAATGTACATAGTGTCGCCAGGCATGCTCCTCTTGACCGGGGTATCCCTATACAAACAGTATAAACTAATTTTTGAAAAAATAGCAAAAAATCGGCCATCTCCCGAAATCGTGGAGGCTTATAGCACAGGGGCCAAACCCTGCTCCCTCCCTGCCCAGGGCCAATGGGTGCGTTTGTCGAAATTTCAAGATCGCTACGGCTCCTTCCCCCATTGGACCGACCTCGGCCCAAAATATCAGCCCACCAAATTTCATTGGGCCGGAGCCAACCCGGCACAAACATACAAACATACATACATACATACAAACAAATAAACTTTCAAAAATATATAGTAGATACAGCAATTGTCTGAATTTTGAATATTTATGCACACTTCTGAATTCATGAATTAAAGCAACACCCATGTATGATTCAAAACGTTTAACAACCTTTAGATTTGTTAATCGAAAGTGATTGAGTGTTTGTCAGACATCATTAGTGATCACATGCAGAAACTCCTACAAGATCTTTGTGGATCGACAGAAAGGATCAAAAAATTGTTTTGGTCACAAGTTCAATTCTTAAGTCATAAAATAAAGGGCCTGAGTGCTATAATGTTTCCAATTTTGTGAATTTTATAAATCAGACAAATGATGATTATTCATTTTCTTTTATATCCACTTTTAGTTTTATGCACTGAATTATGCAACATATTTGCTGCGCTGATCTGCTGAGCCTATCATCATTCTTTCGGTCAGTCAGACTGAACGAATTATTTGACAAGGCCGTAGATTTGACTGAAAATTTGCGAAAAGGAGCAGATGAGCCGTGCTTTTTCGAAACGTCTCAGAGATTTCATGCTCAAGATCCGTTGTACATCACAAAAGGCAGAATCAATCTACAACAATGCGTCCTTCTTTGTCTCAAGCTTGCTTCGTGTTTATCAGGCAATTTCTTAGAAATATATGGATCGCAAAATATTTGCATGCTTCACTCAAGCAATATTTTGCTAGTAATTCTTTCTTGAACATATACAAACATCGAAAAGAAGCTTCATTGTATAATGCTTCAATGTCAATAATATAGCAATTTGAACTATTACAATAAAGATTAGTTAACTAAGCATGTTTATTTGGACATCTGTCATTCTTACCTTTATTTGTATAATATAAATACAAACATAAATTGGAAGTAATAATCAGTAAAAAATGTAATTATTCCTTGGTTGCTATGCTATATTTCTGCCATAATCAATGATTTAGCACACTTAGAACCTCCCTTTTTTCCAGAATATGGATGCATCAATAGAGAGTTATTTCGATATACTAAGGCGAATTAAAACATGAAATTGAAAAATGCGGGTTTCTGCCCAATATTGTTGAAAATGCAGAGCATAAAAATACTCACTTCCTTCTTGAGGAAAAGGACTAATTGTAAAATATACGAGATATTGTGTAAAATCATAACTTTCCAGGCTTTTTTATTTGCAGTTTTCTGCCCATCACCCATGTTTCAGATTAGAGGTTTTTTGAACTCTGGACTATAAATGTTTATATTCTAAACAATTGGAATATTAATCTTTGAAATAGGTATCACACTTATATTTGTTATCTACATGGCGAAATCAGGGGCTGAAGTAGAGATTTGGCTGTACAGTCTGTGTTTTCATATGAAATGTAAGATTTATGTCATGGTTTTACCTTTTGCCTCACTGCAAACCAAGGTCTGGGAGCATAGGTGGCAAGGAGGACCCGTCTGGGGGTCAAAATTTCCGCTTTTTTTGGATTAATGGCCAAAAAATGGGTGTAAACGCTAAAATAAGGTTATTACCATGTAAAACCATGGTTTCTGATCACTTTTAGGCATTTTTGGAAAGATTCTTCAATTTTCATTCAGTTTTAGTCCTCAGCTTGCCTCAATTGACCTGGAATATTCCCATTTCTTCCATTCTGAGGTGGTCTTGACCCCAAATCCACAGGCTTGTCAGATCAGGAGGCCTGCTAGGATTTTGCAGTCTTGAGAGCTAATTCTTCGAGCCTTTTAGGGATGAAATGGCCACAAAAATTGACTGTGAGCATCAAAATAGCATAAACTCCAACTTAAGTGACAGTTTCTGCTTGATTTCAAGATTTTTGCAACAAAATATGATTTTTGTCTGGTTTTGGCCTTGATTTTACACTATTTTTGACTAAAACAGACCTTAGTCTAGGAGATTAAATGGGCACAAAAAAACGGGATTTAAAGCTTAAATAGCGAAAAAACCATGTAACTCCATAGTTTCCGTACGGTTTTTGATGTTTCTAAACAAATATTTTAATTTTCATTCAATGTTGGGTTATATTTTGCCTCATTTTTCCTAGAAAATCTTCACTTTTGGGGCGAAACCCCCAAACCCTCATGTGAGTGTCTGGCCAGGAGGCCTGGGAGGATGAGGCAGTCTAGAAGTAAATTTTTCGATCTTTTTGGGACTCAAATGGCCCTAAAATTCGTAAAAACAACCGAAAAGTTATCTCAACTTGCAGTTTTCAGCTGATTTCAAGCACTTTCTCAACAAAGCTGCAATATTTGTATCTTTCTGGCCTTAATTATACATTATTTTTGCCCAAAGCAGATCTTGGTCTGGGAGGGTGAAGTGGGCAAAGAATTTCTATTTCTATCTGAAATTGTGTCTCAACCCTCAACCACTGTGCACATGGAGACCAAACTTTTCCCAAAATGTTCAGAATGATTCTTAAAACACAGTTATCTGCCTTTTGCTATTCGGTGCTATACATGATATCTATTTTAGCATAAATTTTTGATTCTTTTTTCCTAGAGAACTTCCGCTGGGTGCAAAAAATTGCCTTTCTGTACGGGAAAATTCTAGAGTTTTAATAACAAGCACTATTTTGTGCAATGGAGTGGAACCACTCAAAAATTGCGAAAAATTCGAAAATTTCCTAGAAATGCATGTACATTTTCTTTATTTTCATGTTTTGGAGACAGAAAAGGTGGCTATCCCTACTATCAGAAACTGTTCATGTTTTATTGCTATCAAAATATGCTTATTTTCTATGTTTATTTTCATTTTCTTCAGCAAAAGCACGTGTTTTTAGCCGAGACTTGTTGAAAAATCAGTACAAAATGTATGTTTTAGACAGCAAAATAGTCGCATAAAGGTAAAATCCTTCGCACATACAGAAAGATGCATTCCATATACAGATATGAGGCTTTTGCGTTGAGAATTTCCCGTGTTTTGAGCCATATTTGGCACAAAACTGTGTTAAAAATAGGAAATTTTGGCCTCTATGTTAGCCAAAACTACATAAATTTGTTGTAAAGAAAGGGTAGTTTTTGATCGTGGTCAAAGTAACACATAGCCGTAACAAGAGGACTAAATATTTTGTTCATTTGCAGGAATATACAGGACAATTTGTTTCATATTTATTAAACCTGCTCAACCTTAACCTCCTTAATTTCATTTTGTAATGATAGATTACCGAATCTTGCAAGTTTTCCATGTTCGGATGAGAAAATTGTTTTTAGATTTCTAAAAAGTTCACAAAAAGCTCCTCTGTATCCCCAGATTTCTCAATGTTTTTCAGAAACAATCCAAGAATACACAAATTCTGCAAGAAAATTCCAAACTCTGCAAGAAACTTTTTGGTTTCTACAAGAGGAATTCCGGTTTGTGCTTGGAATTTCTATAACTTTGAAAGAAATTTTATAAACTTACAGAAAGTTTCCAAATTTTACAAAAAAAATTCCAAATTTTACAAAAAAGTTTCCAAATTTTACAAAAAAGTTTCCAAACTTTACAAAATAATTTCTAAACTTTACAAAAAAATTTCCTAACTTTACAAAAAAAGTTTCCAAATTTTTCAAAAAAGTTTCCAAATTTTACAAAAAAGTTTCCAAATTTTACAAAATTCCTATGCTTAAGCACGTAAAAAGGTTTCCAAATTTTACAAATAATTTCCAAATTTTACAAAATAATTTCCATTTTTTACAAAAAAGTTTCCAAATTTTACAAAAAAGTTTCCAAATTTTACAAAATAATTTCCGAATTTTACAAAAAAGTTTCCAAATTTTACAAAATAATTTCCAAATCTTACAAAATATATCTGATTTTTTTCGTTAAACCCGTATCTTCATGTTTTATTGTCTCATAATCTTATTAAGTATTATGCACGTTTTCAGTGTATTCATACAAAAGATCTGCAGTCTACAGAGTGATCCTCTAGCTTTAGGTTGGGAGAGATCTGTGCGAGACTGTGGACCCTTTGTAACCTTTTTCACAACCACCTTTTCCACACTATGGGTTACTAAATGTTGCTTATAGTAGTCCTGTGCACTGTTCTATCGTGTTTGTTAAATCTCTCAAATTTCCAGCTCGGCGAATTAAAAGATACGTGTTGTAGCATACCTACAGTAACCCCATGCACTATATTTTGCGTACGTTATTTCTGACTCATATACATCTAATTTATTGAATTTCAGCTTTATTTGACTGTTAGTTTGTGAGATATAGAAATTCCAGAAAGCTACAGTATACGTACAGTAAGACAATGTACAAAGAATTTGTGTCTCGCGTATATGCTGTTTCTCAAATTTAAGCTTAATCCGGCCATTGGTTCAAAAAATACGTGTTATAAGATAGCTACAGTAAGCCGGTGCACGAATTTCCATATACAATATTTTTAGCATGTAGTCTTTACATTCTGAACATTTCAGCTCAATCCGGATATTGGTTAATGATTTATAGCGGTTTTATGATTTGGTGTAAACTACTCGAGTGTAAAGTGTAAAGTGGTCAGGTGATACCCGAGTTAGAATATTGTAACGATTTAGTATGGTAAGCGGTGTTCATAGTTATCCCCTAAAGAATAAAATTCTGATAGATTCCCCCATTTTTTGTATATCCCCCTGCATTAAATAGGTACTCTTGCTGTAGTGTAAAGTATGCCTGGTTGACTTGATCCGCAAATTTAAAATAGTCTCCAGTATACCCCATAGTTGAGGTTAACTATAGTGTGACGTCATCCTTTAGATCGCAACACAAAACATAGTTAACCTCGACTATGGGGTATACTGGAGACTATTTTAAATTTGCGGATCAAGTCAACCAGGCATACTTTACACTACAGCAAGAGTACCTATTTAATGCAGGGAGGGATATTCGAAAATGGGGGAATCTATCAGAATTTTATTCTTTAGGGGATAACTATGAACACCGCTTACCATACTAAATCCTTACAATATTCTAACTCGGGTATCCTGACCACTTTACACTTTACACTCGAGTAGTTTACACCAAATCATAAAACCGCTATAAATCATGAACCAATGGCCGGATTGAGCTGAAATGTTCAGAATGTAAAGACTACATGCTAAAAATAGTATATGGAAATTCGTGCACCGACTTACTGTAGCTATCTTATTACACGTATTTTTTGAACCAATGTGATTGAGCTTAAATTTGAGAAACAGTATATACGCGATACACAAATTCTTTGTACATTGTCTTACTGTAGGTATACTGTAGCTTTCTGGATTTTCTATATCTCACAAACTAACTCTTGCTGTAGTGTAAAATATGCCTGGTTGACTTGATCCGCAAATTTAAAATAGTCTCCAGTATACCCCATAGTTGAGGTTAACTATAGTGTGACGTCATCCCCTAGATCGCAACACAAAACATATGTAGCCTATGCTTCAACACAGGACTATGCTTCAACACAGCCTATGCTTAAGCACTGGCTATACTTTGTGTTGCGATCCAGGGAGACACGCTTTACTACTTATATGGATCGCAAAATATTTGCATGCTTCACTCAAGCAATCCTTAAGCGTATGCAGCAACTTTTCCAAACTCAATAGCGTTTCAATTCAAGTGCAGACAAAGTAAGTTACAAAGTGTATTCCTAGAGTTGGTGTAAGTTTTTGGCAGAGTTTATCAAGACGTTTGAACGTGTAATTAATATTTTCTTCTTTCCTACTTCTATGTCATAGGTAGCGCCTAAGCGCGCATATGCTTAGGTGACCCTAAGAAATGCGCACCCCTACAGCTGCAACGGAAATTTTCTGGGAGGGCGCCTTTCTATAAAAGATAGATCATAAAAGATTAATTGCCGGCTTTTGCATCTTCCTTCACACTCAATACTCAGCTTGTAAGGATATAGTTATATAAACTTTACATCGAACATTAGATTTAGTGTCAGAGTGTTGAAGAAGCTTTTTCGCAAAATGTTGCACGTAACTTCAGAATTACGAATCTGAGCGTAATTGTTGTTTACACCCAATATTTGCATAAGGTTAATTCTAAAAATCTCTGATCTATTCAAATAAGGTAAGGCTCTCTTATTTAATGAATGTAATGCTGAAACTTGTGTGTAACTGACTATCGAGAAAGCCAGCATTGTTCAAAATATTAAAAAAGTGTTTTTGCTAGGTAGCCATAGCTGGCAGATGATTCTCCGTGAGAGTCTGTACATAGTCCGAAGTAAATGAAGAATATGAGTCCCATCGGAAATCAGTAAAATGGGTTCAGAATCCTCGGATTTTTACCTGGTATACTGAAGTCGTAAAAATAAGATGCGGAAAATAAGTCTGATCTTTCCGTAATATTTTGGATTTTACTGCTGTATTAGTGTTTTTCTTAATTTAGCACTAAGATGTAAAATTCGTGTCTTTTAAGGTTTTCTGCTAAAAAGTAATCTGTTGTGTTATATCCGATATGCTGATGTCGAATTTACTACACTTTTACTTTAAAAAATTTCTTATAACTTGATATGCAAATTGAAGTAAATTTTGACTTAAACAGCTAATGCTGACCTAAGCGGGAGTATTACCGGCCTGATCTTTCAATAATTGTTGTCGCTGCCTGCCTATTTCAACCGGAATAAGATTTCTAAATGTCTAAAGCAAGCAGAAATTCTTAGTTAGATATTTAAAAAATTGATTTTCTTCTAAATTTTTTCATTGTATAAACTTTTGACTGGCGTTTCTGAGTTTTTGAGTTTTATCACAGATGGATGTTGGCAATATTGACAGTCGGCAGATGTCGATATTGCTGCACTTCTTGTACTTAGATAAAAAATTTAAATTGAATTTGCATCTAAGCTTGCTACAACAGTGTGTTTTAAGCAGCAGAGTAATGAGAACAACAGCGGTTGACAATCACATGGGGGCCTTAAGCAGTCTAGACCTTACATGGACATAGGGAAGATTGAGGGACCCCGAACATTGATGGACCCTTCAGAATTAAACTTAGGCAAACTTTTCCACTGGTTTTACACATCTAGCACTCTAGAATTTTGCTGAAGTCTGCAAATAGTTTGGACCACACTTGGGCATGGGAAATCTGGACCTCCTGAGATAGTGGTATTTTTGGCGATCTTGCCTCATTTGACCACCAGCATTCAGCCGCAGCTCATGTATGATATGAACTTCTGCAATAATCTAGTTGGCCCTGCCTATCTCCCAATATAATTGATCCCTGAAATCTAATTTTTGAGCTATTTTCCGGCGATTGTGCACCAATCAGACCCCCATCATATGGCTGCTGCACATGTATATCTACGATGTCTTGAATTAGGCAGGATAAGTGACGTTGACTTATCTATATGTTTAAAAGGGCATGCTTGATAAATTGTCAGTATCATGACCTGCTTGCTTGCTTGTGTATTACGCTGACCGTTTTATCGACAGATATGTTTCTTAAGCAAAGAAAAATACTCCGATGGAACAAAAAAGTAAATATACTTGAATTTCTTTATTGTTAAGGGTGTACAGGAGAGGACTAAGGTAAATTTCACTATTTGCACTGAAGCCACAGTAATGTGCTAAAGAGTTAGACTTCCCTAAATCACGCAAAAATCGAAGTATATTGAGCAGCATGTGAAAAATGAGGGTGTAGTCACAAAACGTTCTCAAGTGTTTCGCAAAAGAGCATTAAAGACACTTCCATGACTATTGAATAATCAATGTGTTATTTATTAAATGAAATGTTGATCTTCCACAATGCTCAGGCGTAAAAAAATTAGTGTAAACTTTTCACCTATATGGCCTAATCAATAGTTTGCATGAAAAACCACAAACAATTTCTTTAATTTTTCCAAAATAAAGTAATCAAAATAATAGCCATTGTAATCGAGATTAAGACGGAAAATCTGCAAAAACGCGCATAGGCCGCAGAATATACTTCGATTTTTGCGTTGTTTAGGGGCAATCAAACTCTCTAGCACATTCCTATGGCTTCTGCGCATATAGGGAAAATTTCACCAATCTCCTCCTTTTACATCCTTAAAAATGAAGAAATCCAAGTATATTTACCTTTTTTGTTCCATCAAAGCAATTTTCTTTGCTAGCTCCCTTCTTTTATTAAATATTTTAGGTCACATATCCATAGGTGGGTAGCGCCGAAATTTTGGGTGGGCAAAGAGCTGAAGAAATTTATTTTTTCGTTTCTAAACCTTTACATTAAAATGATTACAGATCAAGAAATATAGCATTAAAAGAGAAAAAATTTTACCTTTTGTGATATTGTAAACATCTACATTATAAAACGAATTGGACTGCTCAGAAACCAAAATTGAGCTAATTAAGCCTCAGGAGAGGCTAACAGTGAAAAACACATATACTTTACACTTTTGTGCAAGAATCATTGAGTGTAAAGAAATTTTAATTTCTGATTCGTAATCTACAACTCAGGGACTACATTTGTTAAAAAATAGCCCTCCGCAAATTGATTAATACCCAATGCTCTGGGCAGAAAAGTGCTCATCAGTATAAACTTTACACTCGTGCTAATAACGCAATATTGGGCGTAAAGAAACAAAATAAACTAAGATCTATAACGCTAAGGTCAGGGCACATTTTAAACAATTTCGTTTTTTGTCTTGAATTCTTTACACTAAAACGATCACAGATCGAGAAATATTGCGTTAAAAAAATTTTCCGTTTTGAGAGATAGTAACCCCCTACATTATAAAACTAATTGAACTGCACGGAAAACCAAAAGTGAGATAGATAAGCTTCAGGACTCGCCAAGAGTAAAAAACTCGTATACTTTACAATTTTGTGCAACAACCAACAACCATAGATTTTAAAAAATTAAATTCGCCCTACACAAATTGTTTGATACCCAATGCTCTGGGCGGAAAAATGCTTTTCAGTGTAAACTTTACCCTTGTGCTAATAACGCATTATTTTTTTATAGAAACAAAATAAACTAGGGACTGTAACGCTATAGTCAGGGCACATTTCAAGCATAATTAGCATGTTCCGCTTATTTAGTGGAGTAGAGAAGAAATTTCGTTTTTCGTCTCGAAACCTTTACACTAAAACGATCACAGATCGAGAAATATTGCGTTAAAAAAGGAAAAAAATTTACGTTACAAGATATTGTAATCCTCTATACTATAAAACAAATTTGACTGTGCAGGAAGCAAAATTGAGTTAGATAAGCTTTAGGACACGCTAACAAAAAAAATCTATATACTTTACAATTTTGTGCAACAACCATCGAGTGTATAGAAATGTTAAGGTCAGATTCGTAATCTACAATCCGGGGCGAATTTCTGAAAAAACTTGGCCCTCCGCAAATTGTTTGATACCCAATGCTCTGAAGCTTGGTTAGCCATTTTAATGTACAGTAGGAGGGTTTGAGTTTATAATTTAACATACGCATAAAGCCGGACTTGGCGCAGTGAGGATGCTGATACTTTAGAACATTCTTATTGTTCATGTTCTTGGACTGCCGTCCTCCTTTTGATGTTTCTCGTATGATTATCAAATAACTAACTTAAAACATGCTAATTAAAAGTAGAGAAGTAACAAGGAAATATACTCCAATAGAAGAAAAAAGTCTTATATACTAAGGGTTCATGAAATATTAAGGATGTGAGAGGAGGGGACTAGGAAAAAGCTGCCAATGCCTATCGAAGTCACAGAAAATACTCACCTCATGCATCATGTCGTTTTCACTATAAAAATGAATAATTTTAAGGTTTTTTAACTTTCCTGAACAAACTAGACGGATTCAGAAGATGAGACCTAGCACATTAGGAGAACCTTAGCATTAGAAACTCATAAAATAATAGCTCAAAACATCATAAGTTACAGTATGACAGCCTTTCTGGCGGCCATATTGAAAAACTAAAATTCTTCCGTAAATCAGACAAATAGGACATCATTGAAAAGAACTTTTTTATTCTCTTAAATATTTACAAACATTGAAAAATATGAAACATAGCGCGAATAAAATGCATGCCCAAAATTAAATTGAAATTGCAAAACCTGTATACTGAAGCTAGCACAACTTTTATTTTGGCAAAATATTTTTATTTCAATATTATCTACCAAGAACACTTCATTTTATAGAAATCCATAAGGTTTTAGTTGATGTATTAATCTTAAAAATTGTCATTCCACTTGACAGCATCATTCGAATCTAAGTAGGTATACTTGCATCGGCCTGCAGCTATACTGTAGTTGCATGGTGTAATATAACTTATATTAATTTTAATGAAGCACAATGAATGACAATTATTTATTGTACTTAATTTTTTCGTAAAGATTAGTGGATTAAAAGTTGTTAGCATAAATGCACCAAAATTTTCAGTATTTGTGAAAACGGCGTGGCATACTAGCCTATGAATGTCATAACATATGCTTACAATCACACTTCTTATTAGCAAGGCAGACATGAAAGTATTTTCTGCGGCCTCTGCGAAAAGAGATCTAATTAAAATCTCAAAATAATTTCCATTGAACAATATAATAGCTTGTAGGCATATTATTTCATGTAAGAATTGCTGATTGCATTTATTTCTGAGTTGCTTCGTACTGTGACTGATAGAAAACAAAATGAAATGCTTTTAGAAAATGCATTATTGACTTGATAATTCATTATTACTAACGTAACAATTCACTGAGAAGATGCAGCATTCTAGGTGTCAAAGTGCAGGTAATATGCACATTAAATTTCTATTCCATTTTCATCAGCTGTTAACCTATATAAAGCGCGTATAACCTTATTTAATTTACGACATAAAAGGATTCCACTATATTTAATTTACACAAATCGGGTTGTAAGTGTTCATTAGAATTGTGATGCAGTTTTTCCACTGTGCAATGGGAAAGTTCAGCATTAACTGCTTTGGTAAGACTGTAGGATTTCAGTATATTTAATTTATTTAAAATAGTTAGATTTTTGCGTTGCTTACAGTGTAATGTTTAGCACAGTTTATGATATTTGTACGCTTGGATGCCAAAGCTGAGCACATTTTTCCCTTTTACATCCTTAATAATCCATAATCCCAAGTTTATTCAACCTTTTTTGTTCTATCGGATCATATTACTCCCTGTTAGTTTTTATTCTGCCCGACTTATCTGTTGAGTGCAAACCGGATTGTAGCCTCTAGATTATACTGCACATATATTTTAAAAATTTCAGCTCCGCTTCCTACATAAGATATTGACTAATCATCAAGTGAAGTAACTTTGTTTTTCGCTCAATGTTTCACCCCTGATTTTAAACTCTACACCTGCAGAGGTAACGGAATATTGAGTTTTCTAAATGCAGTTTGCTGCGACATGTAGCCAAAACATACTTTATTTTTAGTTATTTGAGTTGCCTCGACTTTATAACCGCTTAAGTTGGCGGAGAAATCTGAGATTATCTCGGTTTTTTCACACCGTTCACTAGAGTGCGAATTTCAAATTCCTAGATCTTACTCTATCTCAGTTTTGAATGTAAAAAAAATTGCTGAATAACAAAAAGTAGCCCTTGAGTCGTAGCACATTTACATTATATAAAAAAATTTCTTGCGACTCATAACCAGAGTTGTTAGCGGACATGAACATGACGAAAAGAGGCCCAAATAAGTTTTTTCAACAACAAATTATTACACTCTTTGCCATACGTGCGCAGCGAGAAATTTCTGGAAGGGGGAGATTTTTCAACGTTCGAAAAATGGCCTTGTAGATGGTGGAATGGCGAAGAAAACACCAATTTTCGACGTTTCTCTTCGAGCACTATCATCGAAAAATTGCGAAAAAACAAAACAAATTTCAAAAATTGAATTCTGGCGTGAGAGATTTAGGTTTCCGGGTGGGGTTTTTTGGTTTCTCGGGGTAAGCGGGGTGGTGCATACCCCCGAATTCCCCACGCTCAGGTGTGCTCTTTACGCTCTACCGCCAGGAGTAAGTCACTTTTTGAAAAATAGTTCGATCCACCTTATTTATTTGTCTACAAATTAAAAAAAATCGCTCTAAACAGAATGCAAAACTGAGTTAGATAACATGTGGGACAGACCATAATTCTGAAAAACTAAATGTTTACATTATTGTGAAACCTTACACGCTCATAAAAGGGTATCTATATAGTATGAACGAAAAGTGTACATTCATAATTTTCTATTTAAAAAACCGCATAATATTGAAGTGCCCCGTGGAATAGCTGTAGGGGGTCGTCTTGTGTGTCCAAGTATATTACAGGTACGTAATAACGGGCTATTCATAACATCTAAGACTGCTGCACCTTTTAGTCTATGCTCGGAATCAAATAAAATACAAAAATAATAGAAAAAATTGTTTAAATGCTATGCCTTTACTCAAGTTTTCGTCGTGTAAAGCACAGTATCACCATGAATTGAATATTTTGGTTTTGTCAATTCTCCGAGAGTCTTTCGGAAATTCGGAGAGGGCAGGTTCGAAGACAATGAAAATCCGGATTTATAACGCTTATGAGCGTTCAACGCCATATATCGTCCTTACGAGGTATATTATACACCGAATACTTTTTTATTAATTATTGTTGTAGAACCACAAGTCAAAACTCGATTGGTGAATAGCATGCCATATTTCGCGGGCTGTGGAATAGCCATGAGCAGAACTGAAAGGGACAATGACCTATTCTTGCTCCAATACCGAAAGAAACGAATTGTAGGCGGTTTCGAAACAAAATTTTACTCACAACTGTGGCACGGTTGTGTCTTCGAAAAAAAGAAAAACGTTTGTGGAGCGACTCTCATTGCAAGGCAACCGAACGACAGATCTACCAATTGGGCCATAAGCGCCGCTCATTGCTTTGTTGTGATAAAGAAAGGCGGTCAAATGTAGGATCCTTTTGTTAAATTTTAACTTTTTTGCTTAAATTGCAAGTGACGCGGCCAGGCTATAAGTTGGGAAAATTTTTCATTTATAGCTACATTCAAGTAAAGTTTTCTACAAGTCTAATTGTACGTCAGTTTATGTCCAAGTTGATTTAACTTAAACTTAATTACGTTGCATGAAATATTTGACCTAATCTCGAATAATTCCTTGAAATAACGTTTGTTTGAATTCTTCAGCTTTAAATTTGCTTCTGCAAGGCAAGAAATCTTATGTGACAAGCTCGTCAGTAATCTCTTCTTTATTGAAAAACTTTTTTGAATCGGCAGGATAGATAGCCGTTTGTTAGAGAGGTGTTATTTTTTTGATTTAATAACGTGTGTTGCATGCCTCCCATGTAACTTCATTCATGCATTCTTCTCTATAAAATTTCAATTTTACGTGCAGTTGATAACATTTTAAAAATCTTCATTTTTTTCGCTAGCAGAAGCGCATAAGTTTACAGACTTTCGTTAATGCACTAGATAAAGGATCTATTTGATATTAAAATATTTATGTGTGACAAACCATATATTTTTTCCGAATTTCAAACTTATAGTTAATAGTGGCTTTCGAGTCTTTTTTTCAGAACGAAAGCCTAGATTTGTAGTAAAAATTTCACAAAAGCTACAAACTTGACGTAATTTCTTAAGCCCCAATAGTCCATTGCAACCGTATTAAAGACTGATGCTAAAAGGTTGGAGAATTTTAAATAGAGCTACACAAATTCTCCTCTATTCACTGTGGTTTCGCGCTATTCATAATCATATAAGCTAATCTCCTTCATTATGAATTATTAACTCAGCCCTCTCGATTTGTTTCGTATATCATGATTTTTGTGTAAGCAATTATTTTGAGATAAATCATAAAAAAATTTACGTACTTTTCAATTTAAAGTGCTATTTTATTAAAAAATACGGAACATAATATGTAGGTACTTGACTATTTTTTTGTAAATATCAAGAGGACAATATTCGTATGAAGAGTGCCGCCTATACTGAAAGAATATCGATTTGTTTTCGGCCTTCAAGACACAAGAGTACACACCCCTCACATGATTTACAGAAAGGCTAAAAGGATACTGTGGCCTGATACATGTGGTAAGAAGTCTGAAACATATGACATTGCTTTGATCGATTATCTGAAGAAATAACTTTCAATATGTTTGTTTTACCGATTTGTCTATCACAAGCAGGGCCGGACTAAAACGATTTTTTGGGAACGGCATCGTAGGTAACTCAATATATTTTTCAATTCTTAAGGTAGTACTAGACTAATTTTAGAACGGCTGATTCTCAATTCATTCATATTGCACATATAAAGGTGTTGGCCTCTCTAGAATTTCATTTTTCCTATTATTTCTGTAATTGTCTCAAAAGCATAAAATTTGACAGCTTGCTTAAAAGTTTTTAGGTTCGTCGGGCGCACATACTTGTGCGCTTGTTTTCTTTCAAAGCGTAGGATCTTTTTGAAACCACCTAATATTTCGCTATTCTAAATATCCTTTTTTCCTGTAAACGTAAAATACTCATGTATGATCAAGTAACATTTTCCCTTTAAGATCGGTTTCCCTTGACGCTTACAGAACAGTCTAATAAGCTTGAACGAATGCACAGCACAACATCGCAAGCAAGAAGACACTATTATTTCGATTCAATCATACGCAAATCGTCAACTAGCATGGACTTCAATGGTTTTAGTAGAGTAAACATTGCATACCAAAAGGCTGCCAACATGTGCTGATTTCGAATTTAGGGGAAATCTGTGTGGGTCAAAAAACCCCAAGCAAACGTCAAGATTTTTTAAGGGGCTCTTGGTTTGAGATATTTTTAATTTCAAGGCCAATATCTAGGTAACTCTTGGACATGCAAAGTGTGATCATTCATATTCGACATAATAGCAGCAAATACAATTCATATTTTAGTCCTCTCAATCGATGTTTGTAGCGGTAAATCGCCCCATAAAACTCGCTCTTATTATCACATTTGCTGTATTTTGTATCCTTTCATGAGCGCCTAAATTCTGGAAACTTTGAGTATCTGGAAAATGTCAACTGGTATAAATAAGCATACACTTGTCCAAGCTTCTCATGAAGCTTTCTTCATTTAATGCAAAAAAATCGCTCAAAAATGAAAAGATTTCTGTTAAAAATCCAATTCACTGGGTCTTTTATATTCAGGGTCCTGACGGGACCCTTTTATATCCATGCCATATGCACATTGTCAGATTAGTGAGTGAGATGTGAAATTGACAGTCTCTCTTAGAGAGCAGTAGGTATGTAAAATACCGAATTTTTGACACAGATAATTATATTTACAGTGACATGCCAAAATCCTTTAAAAATGGGCCCACATGTTTGGACCAAAACCGCTAAACATTACACCTTACTTAAAAATGCTTCAAGAAAACTAATGATCATACGTAGGCAGCTACTGTATTCTGAGGAATTGAGTGGTGTAATACTCGCATAAATCCGAAAAAAGCCATGTCAAAAGTTTAATTCTTGTTGGTTCATTGAGATTATGAGGTTTACCGGTCCTTGAGGAAGGAGGTGTGAAATCCCATCAACCCCAACTCCACCCCACCCACGTTTGCTAATAACCCGTCTACTGCTCTCAATATGCTTGTATGCCCCGCTCTGTGTACCATGTGCACGCACCTACTCAAACTTTAGGGCGATTCTGGTGGTGGATACGTGTGCAAAGGAAACAAAAACAGTCCGTTTGTACTAATGGGCGTAATAAATGGCCGAAAGGTCGATCATTACTATCTGAATGGATTTGGTCGAAGAAAGTTATATTATTATTCTTATTTAGCTTTTGTACCGGAATACATGAAATGGGTGTATCAGAAAATTGATAGTACGAACAATAATGATGAATTGACTAGTTCCACATTTTGGCAATAAAATTGTACAAAGCAAATGTACATATTTTAATCCAGATGAGGTCATGACAGAGAAAGTGGCTTTTTATAACTAATAATGATTAAACTTAATTTTTAGTTTCTTATGCAGTTGATCGATAATTTTCTATGCAGTCAACGCATTTCACAATACATTTAATGGTATTGAGGCGGGATGACTTAATTCATACAAGCAAATTATTTTACAAACCTCTGAATCAAAATTTTGACTACTTTTTTATCACACATAGTGCAATTATTGCATACATCAAAAAGAGAAAAATTCAATTTTTTGCAAGGCAATTACAATCAAAATAGAAACCGTAAATCAAGGTAGTCCTTGCTCGGTTTAAATGTTTATACGAAGTTTTTAGAATATTGCTTAAAGTAGCCCTCCGGGGGCCGTTTTCTAAATAAAGGGGCTATTAATTGAAGAACCAACTTCACGCAGCTTATAATAGAACTTGGCTATCTACAATATTTTTTAAATATTCAAGTCCTTTTTCATAATAATTCTCGATATTGTTCCATCCCTTACATATGGGTTTTGAGACATTTAGCACTAACAAACATGAATTTCCAGTCTTAACCCTCCTGTTACCAAGGGGTCACGCACTCTAGACTTACCAATGTCTAGATCAAAAGTCTAGTCATTGCGGAAGTAACAAAAATGAATAAAAATACATATTTCTGGTAGCCAAGAGCATGAGAATTTCAAAAATGTCATTAAGTTTGCACAAAATGGAAAACAATTTGAAAAAAAAAACGTTTTGAACATTCAAAAATGTGCAAGAAATATGATCTGCAACACGCGTAACACATGTTATAAAATCATGAAATCAAGCTTTTCTAAAAAAATATATGTCAGTACGTTTTCTTTTGCTCAATAAAATATGTGTTTCAGTAAAAAGAGGGTACTGAGAAGCTTGCCACATAAGAATTTATGGCCTTACAGTAAACTACAAAAAACAGGCAACTAGATCACGGATCTAGAGCTCGGTAGAAGTATGGTTAAATTCAGTGTGACGTATACGGCCATTATAATTAATTGTGTACAAGGAAACTCATATCTGTAAGGAAAATTATGCGGCAAATTATTAGGGCCAACTTATAGCACCTCGAGATAGTTAGCCCCTCTATTTCAGATACGCGGGCTAAAATGGTTAGCCTTATGTCCTTTGACCTAGCGTCATGGATAGCTCAGCTTCCTTATTTGGTAAGCCGACCAGGCATGCGGTGAATCTATTGTATTGAGCAATTGTGCTGATAATATTTAGAACGTGGATTATCAGGATCGTTTTTAGAGAAAGGAAGGAAAAATGAAGGCCAGAAATGTATGAAAATCGAAATTTTTCAGGTAAATGTGTCTGAAATAAAGCATCATACATAGCTTTTAGCAATATGCGCATTCAGTTTCTGAGGCTACTTCGGCTAAGAAATGCTTTTGGAATAATCGGGCTAACCATCATCATGTAGACCATGCTACGCAAAAATAGGCGAAGCACCCCCAGAAGGCCGAATCCCTCCAGAAACCTAAATACTTTTTTGGATGCTAATAGATAGTGCTCAATGAGGAAGGTTTAAAATTGGGGTTTTTCGCAATACCTCCATTTGCAAGACTATTTTTTGACCTTTGAAAAACCTTGAAATCCTTTAGAATTTTAAGCACCTGATCTATCCAGACAAGTGTTCCGATAGTTTGTTTCACATCTACCAGTACCAACCTGAGTTTAACTTATCACTTAACGATTTAAAGCCACTGTTAAACAACAGCCCTATGAAGCGATGATTAGATGCACATTTACCAAAACCTGCCAGTTCCCATCAGCTAATGATTCTTCAAAGAAAGCCACAAGCCTATTTCAGTAGACTTATAGAGCCTGAAATGCATATCTGAGTTGCAATACGCAAATTATTGTGTCTAATTGTCTTTGCATTGAAATTTTTGGTTTATTTCAGTAAATAAATTCCATGTTCCTACTCCTCTTATCACATTTTTAGTCTACCAAGCAATGCTGACCTCAGAAGGTGAGCCTGTGTAACATTCTATTATGTAAATACATATTAAATTTGTTATCATTATGTGCTTTCACTGACTATAAATATTCATTTCATATTTATCCGGTTTATGTTAACTCCAAGCATTGCATTGCATGTCAGGGTTTTAGAATTCATTCCAACAGCTTTTTAGCTCATTATAGTTTCAATGCGAAAGCAATATATACAAACCTCTCTTCAAAGAACTTATAACAAATGGAAGACGCGTCACATTCTCACATCAGAACTGACCCTACATAATAGAAACTTGCTGATAAATTAGAGAATCAAAGTAATAATAAAAGCCTCTAGGTATTTGGCTATTTCTATATCAGCAGAAATTTATATCATGTGAAACAGGGTTGACAGTGACATCACAAGGAGTTTAGGGCATAGAAGAAAAAAGTTCCAAATTTTTATCAAATCTGATTAAATATAATAAATCCTTACTTGGCGATCAATAATATGACATTTGTTTTATCAAAGTGCAGTAGTTTTTTAATTCAAATTTCAAAAAAGTTTAATCATTATTCCAGATTTTTTCAATTCGCTTTCAAATCTAAACTCAACTTGTTATTTCAATGTATTCTGATTCAGTTTCGATTGAGGATGCATTATGATGCCAGGCATAACATGTGCCCGAGCAGAGGTAAACAAACGAGTCACTTACCTCACTTGCTCCACTTACTCGTCCGTTGAGCTCAATATAATAATACGTTCAATGTCTTTTTGTACGTCTATCGAATTCTATAAATTGATAATCTACTCGACCTATCCATCAGGCGCTGACTGTGAGTTCTATTGTAATCATCATTCGGACTGAGCTATCTAAGTATATGTCATTCAACAACATGTATTATCATGCATATAAATACTAGCAAAGAAAAAGATTCTGTTGGAAAAAAATGAACAAATATGGTAGAGATGACGCATCATTAAGAAAATTAAAAGAGAGGACTATGGAAAAGTTACCTACGCCTGTGAAGGTTGTAAGAATTTTTTAAAATTGGTTTTTTGCTGAAACAAAGCAGAAAATCGAAGTATGCTTATTCGATCTGTGGTCTCTAAAAAGATATGCCTTTACAAAACATTGTTCAATCGTTCACTAGCTGAGAAAAAGAGATTAGGAAGGAAGTTTGTTATGTATGTGTTAATAACCAAATTCCTTATCAATATCAAATTTCTCTTTCAATGTAGATATAACTAAATCGTAAAGGCTTTATGAATGGATTATGACAAGCATACTATGCTGTTAATTGCAGCCAAATAGCAATGCAAGCGTTTCTTTGCTGGAAAATGCACAATAAAGTAATCACTTTGCAAGGAATAAGATAGCAAGTTATTTATTATTACGACCAATTTGCAACCAGACATGCACGCAGGAGAAGATTAGGCGAGTTAGGACCATAGGTGGGCGGCGCCTAAATTCCGGGGTAGGTGCGAGGTTTTTTAAACGTCAAAAATGGCCTCAAAAATGGTGGTGTGGTATGACTAAAAACAGCATTTTTCAACGTTTCTCATCGAGAAATATCAATTGGCATCAAAAAATTGCGGGAAACAAATTTTTTTTAAAATTGAATTCTAAGGGAAGGAGCAAAAATAGGCAAACTGATCACCAAAAATGGACGAAAGCCAAACACTTTCTCCAAATAGCTTTTAATTGATGAGAAACTGTGTGATAATGTAGTTTCGAGCCTGTTAAAACGCTTATAGTAGTATTCGAGGTAATTTTGGCTCAAAAAACATAATATTTGACCCCATGCAGACCGGCAATGCTGTTCAGCTTTCAGTAGAATATACTGCAATGTTTGTTTTGCGTTGTTTAGCAAGAGTCCAATTTTAATCAGATTGTTACACTTCTCACATGCGTAGGGGACCTTTTCCACTTTCTCTTTTATGTCCTTAATTATACGTCATCATAGGTAGCGTGATAGCTCCACCTATAATATACTTCGCCACCTTTCTATTCTTATATTTTTATTTCAGCGAGTGCTAATTTTGTGTTCCCTATCACAGCAAGAATGGCACACAACTAGCAGATGCGGATTTTTCAGTCGATAAGTAATTAAGAACTAGATGTTTGTTTTGTTTTTGTTTACACTGAATACCGAATGAGCAATGTTTGTAAAGTGTAAACCAAAAATCGAAAAAAACTGCGGAGGGTCAATTCTTTTTCAAATGTTGCCCCTGAATTGTAGATTACGAATGTGACCTTAAAATTCCTTTACACTCAATAGTTGTCACACCAATGTTTCAGGTATACATATTTTTTACTCTTTGCATGTCATCGAGCTTACATAACTCAATTTTGGTTTCTGCGCAGTCCAATTAGTTTCATAATGTAGGAGGTTACATTATCTCAAAATAAAAGTTTTTTCTTTTTTTAATGCAAAATGTTAAGGATTCGAGACGAAAAGAGAAATATCTTAAGCTACTCTGCTAAGCAGGCGAAACATACCGATTATGCTTAAATTGTGCCCTGACCTAAGCGTTGCAGATCCTACTTTATTTTGTTTCTATACACGCAATATTACGTTATAAGCACAAGTGTAAAGTTTACAGAGCGAAGCACTTATCCGCCCAGAGCATTGAGCATTGGGCATCATACAATTTGTGGAGAGCCAATTTAAAATAAAACTTTCCCTTAAGTTGCAGATTACGATTCTGAGCTTAAACTTTCTCTACACTCAATCGTTGTTGCACAAAAGTTTAATGTATCTGCGTTGCCTTACTCTTTTGGTATCCTTCAATTTATTCGACTCAATTTGGGTTTCTGCGCAGTCCAATTGGCTTTATAATGTAGAAGGTTGCATTATCAGAAAAGCAAAATTTTTTTCTTTCAAGGCAATATTTCCCGATCTGCAATCGTTTTAGTGTAAAGGATTCGAATCTAAAAAAAACTTTTTAAGCCTATTCCGCTAAGCAGGCGGAACCTGCTGATTATGCTGAAAATATATGCTTACCTATAGTCTGCTCCGCATAACTACATAAATTAATTCGAAGAATTTTCGTTGACAGGAGGCCGAGGGTTACTATATTTACATATCAGAACATTGCTAAAATCGCAATCTGTCAGCTTATTGCCATAGATAGTTTTGAAATTTATGACCGAAGTTTTGTGCAACAGACAATAAGCGTTACAGATCCTAGTTTATTTGGTTTCTATACACCCAATATTACGTTATTAGCACAAGTGTAAAATTTACACTGAGAAGCACTTCTCCACCCAGAGCATTGGGTATAAGACAATTTGCGGAATACCGATTTTTTCAAATGTTGCCCCTACATTGTAGATTACGGATGTGACCTAAAATTTTTTTACACTCAATGTTTGTTGTACAAATGTGTAAAGTACATGGATTTTTTATTCGTTGAATGTCATAAAGCTTATCTAACTCAATTTTTGTTCCTGCGCAGTCCAATTAGTTTTATGATGTGGAGGGTTAAAATATCTTAAGAGCGAAGTTTTTTTGTCTGTTTTTTGATTGTTATATTTCTCAATCTGTGATCGTTTTAGTTCCAGCTACTCGGAACATGCTGATTATGCTTAAAATCGGCCAGCGTTACAAATCCTAGTTTATTTTGTTTCTATACATCCAATATTGCGTTATTAGCACAAGTTTAAAGTTCATACTGAGAAGCACTTTTTCGCCCAGAGCATTGGGTTTAAAACAATAAGCGGAGGGCAATTTTTTAAAAATGTTTCTTCTAAGTTGTAGATTACGAATCAGATAACTAATGTCAAAACTAAATTTATAGTTGTGGATGCAGCAAAGATCATTAATGCGCCGATTCGCAAATTTTACTGCCTGCCATAATTCCTGTTAATCACTGTTTTTTTAAAATTAATTCTACTATGTGTTGGCCACATACATGAACAGCAAAAAAATTCTGGTGATTCTGGCTAAGTGGAATCGCGCTAAAGTGTGGTTGGCCTACTAGTACGTTTTTTTGCCAATTTCAAAAAAATAAGACTAAGCACATGCTTGTTATCCTTTGATTGATCACACATTCAGATTAAGTAATACAGTAGGTGCATAGGTACCTATGATCTGTTTAACGAAACCATGTGCATGTATCACACTTTTTGATAAAATGCAAATTGATTACAAAAGAGGTTAATTTAAGTAGCAATCGCGATATTGTTCCTAGCAATGAATATTTTGATGAAGTTCTATTATGCAAAAGTACGCTACGGTGAGTTGCATAGAAACCACTTTTGTAGCTGTTCGCTAACTCGTTAAAAATTGAATTCCATACACGAGATTCCATGGAATAGACTATACATACATAACCACAGTCAGTTTTTCAGACTGTGAGTGCATGGATCTGCTCGAAAAACATTCTAATTACTGTAGTGCTCGATTTTTCACTTGCTCGACAGAGTGGGTAACAAATTTTTTTATACATATGGCGGGTCATGCGATGAGAAAATCGGGTTTTTGAGAAAAATGATTTGCTGGGCGACTTTATGCACTATAATGTGTTCCATTCAAAATGGCCCATTTTCAAAGAAGTCTTATTACCAGACTGCACATGGGGGTCTAGATCACTAAAATGGAAAAAAGAGAATTTTGTGGGCATATGAGGCAGAATGAAGGAGCTTTAACGGTGCCTAAGACTGCACCCTCAATTCCATCCCGTCACCTGATTTTGAAAGGAATCCGGTCAATTGGCAATGACCCGGGACTAACAACACATATTTTGCGGTCTATCGATCGGATAAATGAAGTGACCATTGAGTTTGCGGGCGAAGTGAATGAGGACATTAGCGTATAACTTTTAGAGAAATCGTGGAAATCTTTAATACTTCAAAAATAAAATTCAATTTTTGTTCATGCAATTTGCGGTATATGCACAAGTCCAATTTCCGCCTATGATTTTACTGCAAAATGGTCATTATTACGAATGTTGTGTTCGTATATTTTGGCCCGCAATATTGTAAAGTTACGAAACTGGCGGAAAATAAATGTGCCTTAATGCTATTAAATTGTGCTCCGTTTAATTAAAAAATGATCATAGAATGTATAGCTTCTTAGATCAAAAAAACCTATATCAAAAAGAAATTTGATGAAAAGTTGGATAGAGCAAAAAGGTTTAAACTTTAAAAACTTTAAAAATGTCATAAAACAAAAGAAGAAAGAAATTTAATTATCTAGAGCTTATAAATACAAAGTGTTAAGTTCATTTCGGCCAAAAAAACTACTATGAAAATTGAGGAAAACGTCAGGACAAAATGAAATGTCGTTGTTCCAAAGAAGTCATCCCTTCATAACCCAAAAACCTGAAAAACAAACTAGAAGGAATTAGATACAAACTAAGTCTAAAATAAGAATTTTAAGTGTAAAGTAAAAGCTGTCATTGTTCAGCGTAAACACATTAAGCTGCTCCGCCTCTATGCGGCTGATAGCTTGGAGCAGTCTTACCTGACATCAGGCGGTTGTTCGGGCATCTGGCAGCAGTCGATTGGTCCTTCATCTGCAGTTGTTTCGTCGGTCGCTTCGGTTAGGTAGGTTAGGAGCATGGGATTTCCAGGTGGAGGACTTCAGCCCTCTAGGTTCCTTCCTCCTATGGACACTCTCTTCCCTAGGATGGCTGCCTTCCTCACGGCTGCTCTCTTTCCAAGACTGCTCCATTATTTTAACAATCTTGTGTAAACTTAAACGATCTTCCTTGTTCTACATCTTGCTTGACTGGCTAGTACAGATATATGGCCTTAAGTACTAAATAAAAGAAGGGAATCAGCAAACAAACATGCTCCAATGGAACAAAAAAGGTGAATAAAATTGATTTTTTTAATTGTTATGGATGTAGAAGGAGAGGAATAGTTCAAATTTCCCTATATGCGCAGGAGCTATAGGAATGTGCTAAACAGATACACTTCCTCTAAACAACGCAAAAATCGAAGTATATTCAGCAGCCTGTTAAAAATAACGGTATTGTGACAAAACTGTTCAAAGTGTTTTGCAAAAGAGCATCAAAGACACTTTCATGACTATTAAATAATCAATGTATCATTTATTTTATGAAATCCTGGCCTTATACGATGCTCTGGCGTAAAAGATAATGGTGTAAACTTCCCGCCTATATGGCCAGCTCAATATTTTGCATAAATAAAGTGATCAAAATACTCGCCATCATAATCGAAATAACTATGGAAATTCCGGAGAAACGCACATAGGCCGCTAGATATACTTCGATTTTTGCATTGTTTAGGGAAAGTCCAACTGTTCAGCACATTCCTATGGCTTCTGCGCATATAGGCAAATTTTCCCTAGTACCCTCCTTTTACTACCTTAAAATGAATAAATTTGAGTATATTCACCTTGTTTGTTCTACCGGAGCATTTCTCTTTGCTTTGTAAGCATATTCGTCTTTTTTAGTCTATCAGATCATTTTTCTTAGATAGCACTCTACTCTTTTTGATCAGAAATATTGGAATAAATCAAACAGCAAACACGCACAATATGTCAAAATAAAGACAAGAGTACAGGAACAGGGAAAACAATATTGTTATGAACATCAGCTTTATCTTTTTCAAGCAAGACAACCATATGTTATTTAAATTGGTCAAACGTTTTTAGTGTGAACTGCAAGCAATCAATAGGGTTCAACGAAATCAAGCTTTTGCAATGCTCTGGAAATGAAATTAAATATCAATGAAAGCCTTACGCTGCTTCTGCATTAAGAAGAACATGCCAGATTCGTAATTCTGACGTTACAAAGAATATTTTGAAAACATTTACTTATGGCAATGATCCAGAGATAAAGTTAATTTTCAGCATAAGATTTACACAATTACAGGATTTATAGAAATCTTACAGTATCCTAACGTTAATGAGAAAATTTCGGAAAAATAAGCCTTTGCCGCGCACTAGAGTGAAATTCTAATTTGGTGTGAAGTTCACACAAGTACCAGGTGTAAAAGAAACATACAGTCAGAGTTGTAATCATACCTTAGGTAGAACATTTTGAAAAATTCATGTTTTTCAAAGCTATGGAAGTAAAATTGAATTGTGATTTAAATTTCAATCCTCTACATTAACTCAGTAGTGTAAACTTTATATAGCTACTGGATGTCAAGAAAATTCACAGACAAAATCGCAAAGCCGACGATAAGAAGACATTATGAAAAAATCAACGTTTTGCAACACTGGAAGTAAAATGATTTCTATGTGTATGTTCTACTCATCTATTATGAGTCAACCCTCCTGTTCCCAAGGGGTCACGCACCTAGACTTACCAAGGTCTAGATCAAAAATCTAGTAATTGGGGAGATAACAAAAATGAATAAAAATACACATTTATGGTAGCCAAGAGCATGAGAATTTCAAAAATGTCATTAAGTTTGCACAAAACTGAAAACCAATTAAAAAAACGTATTTGAACATTCAAAAATGTGTAAGAAATGCGATATGCGACACGCATCACACATGTTATAAAATCATGAAATCAAGCTTTTCTAATAAAATATGGGTCAATACGTTTTCTTTTGCTCAATAAAACATGTGCTGCCGTAAAAAAGAGAGTACTGAGAAGCTTGCCACATAAGAATTTATGGCCTTACAGTAAACTGCAAAAAACAGGCAACTAGATCACGGATCTAGAGCTCGGTAAAAGTGGGGTTAATATTTGGTGTAATTAAGCACACATGTGTGCGCCTGTGATCCTCAATGCATAGCACATCTTTATAATTATAATCATGTCACCATGAGAAACTAACAGACAAAAATGAATGTTAGAAGGTCTAAAGTCAAATAAGTATCAGATGTAAACCACTTATTACTACTGTCGAGTGTGAATAAGCATGCCTAACTAACATATGACATTTGAATTATGGCACATTTTGAGATTTCATTTCGTGTTCTATGTTCAGATTCATCACCGGAGAAGTTGGAAGAAAATAAGCAAGACAGAAACATGCTTAACACCCAAATCTTTGACCTTACTTTTCCAGAATTGGCTCAATCTTGATGTATTAATAAACACAATTTGTTGTGATATATACCTTCTAGAATGTGCATTATTTCTATTTCATCCCACTTATCCTGACTTCTAACCGGAGAAATTAGCAACCAAAGAAAAGAAGAAAAACGTATTTTTCCATCATCCAATAGCAAGTAAACTTCAAAAATGTGAAAGCAACTTCTCATTAGTGTAAATAAATGCAATTTTGGTCATTTAGTAGCCATGATCTGTATACGTTTGGGTTTGAAAAACTATTGTGTTGCATCCTACGTAAGATATTGACCAATCAAAAAAAAGTAAGAAAATGTGTTTTTATGCCATGATTTCAAAGTTTACACCTCAAGAAGTAATTAAGTATTGGGGTTTTCAAACGTAGTTCGCTGCAACGTCTAACCCTTAAAACGCACTTCAGTCTGATTTTTTCAATTGTCCCAGCTTATGACTTTGGCAATATTTCCATGAATGGCCCTGAGCAAGGCACCCTATTTTAATCACGAATGAGCCCCCGATCCAGAATTATTTTTGGTCATTTCTAAGAAATCTAAAATGTTTACTGTAGATATACGATTTTTTGAACATTAGTATGATTGATTCAACGAAATTAATCGATTTATAGCAAGATAGTTAGATAATTTCATGCTCTTCCATTTGAGCTATTGATGGTCAGCTTCAAATTTTTTGGATCAGGCTGCAATCTTATTAAGAAATGCAGGGAGTTTCTAACTAGCGAATCAGAAATAAATCTTCATTGTACAGTGAAAACAATGTAAAACTACTGAATTGTATAAGCATGGGCAACTGGTTGATATCCATGTAAAAGGGAGAAAAGTCGATGTCTGTTGTGTTTTACACAACTATGGAATGCTAGATATAGTATACAATAAAGGAAATACATCACTAATTTTCTTAGAAGCCTATTTTCACCATTAGAGTTTTTGTGATATCACTATGATAATGCCAGGAAATGCTAATTTATTGCTGACATATAATAGCTATAGAGCTAAAGCGTTGAAAAGTATTTAACTGGGCCTAAAATGAGACCTGTATGTACGAAGTTCTAGACACAGATTTGAGGAAGATCAGGAAAATATTCTGATAGAGTCATTGGCTAGAATGCCAATATAAGTCATGGTAAGCGGAGGGTAAAATTAAAAAATGAAGAGATACAAAGTAATCAAAAGCAAAATCGAAATGTATAAGGAAATAAATAAATTCTGGTCAACTTGCCTAATATCAAATGCTACTTTCAGATGCACATCTCTAAGCTGTTTTGACATTGGTCTTGGGCATATCAAGCATACCCACCATCAATCAGAAAGCTCCTTTGATCAATGGTCTTCTTCACACATAAATGCTGTAGTAGCTTAAAAACTATTTAAAACTACATACATTGTTTGACCAATTACAAGCACTTCTACAGGAAAGTTTTAATTTTTTTCTCATTAGGTCTTTATTTCACCTTCTTTTTAATAAAATTTTCAATTTCCTTGGTCTACCTCACTTCTCCCCCATTTTACAACTCTGCTCTAAACCCGTCCAAATCCAAGCACTCATGTTTTCGCTATTAGGTAGGTTACCCATTTTATTTCAGCGATTATCTCAATATAAGTAATCGAACGCTAGATTACTTATACAGATATATAAACAATCGTATAAGCGTTCAGAAAACTAATAGTAGACGTTTATAAAATAAACAAACTGAATATTTTTATTGAGCGATGATAACAAAACTATTGCTCTCAATGTCTGACAATGAAGATCTTGTTTTTTTCACAAAGTTTTGATTTAAAGCTGCACTCTGTCGATCGATTCACACGCTTTTATATGTATAGATATATAATATATACCTATAAAAAACAGTCGCTCTAGCAATTCACTTTTTTATTTCATTCTTTCGTTCTCCTATTCAATGCTAAAGCAACGAATGAGTTATAACAATTAATAATTAGGACAGCTTGGTATTTTATTAATGTTAATCATTTATGTAAAGATTTTGAAGTGATTCATAACTTTTTATATATACTAACATTTTTGTAGTGTTTTAGCATTTTGTAAGTTATTTTTAAAATAACCATGCGTCTCAAATTTGACTATGGCCTTTTCCATTCCAAATGATTTGTTATTGCTGGAAGTCTCATTGCTGTGGCTTATTACCAATGGCTCCTTCAATTTTGGCTCATGGCTGCTCCTTGCTTTAAACTCTTCTTATCGATGCTTAACGTGCTCAACATGTGGCACATCAAACAAACTTCAGCAACAACCTGTACCGTAAAGTATTATATTACAGTAATAAGCTGTAAAGCAAAATTGAGCCGTTTTGAATGAGACAGACTATACATAGATGCAACTTTATTAACGTTTTAATCGTTCAATGTTGCATTGGCGACCACCTCAAATCACAATTTTATACATTTTGGAATAAGTTGTGATCTCTTGTAAGCAAATATGAGTGTGTGGGCCTGGCATATGAGAGAATTTCGCGAATTCGAATAACTCCGAAATTTAAAAATGACTTTTTGTCATTTTTTGCATTTGTGATAACTTATACATAAGCTTCCTGAATTTCGGATATTTATGCCTTCAGATCTCTTAACCAAACGCGATTGAGTGTTTGTTTGACATTATTATTGATCATATGCAGAAACTTTTTGCTATTTCACTTTCTTTACAATATCCTTTTGAATCGCAAATATGATCAAAAAATTGTTTTAATCCAAAATTTAACCATTTAGTCAAACTGCTTCTAACCAATTGTGAGCAAGGATTCTTGTTCAGAAATATCGAGGTGCATGATGTAATCACGTTTATCAAATTTTGTTCGTGTAAAAACTGCGTATTATGCACCAAATTACTGGATTTCTTGCACCAAATTTCACACTTATTTGTGCAAATTTTTGTAGCAAATTTTAAATCAAATCTGTGATTTTTTGCATCAAATTTCGGGGGATCAGGGATATGAGCCTATTATCATCAATGAGGTTAGCCGGACTAAACGGATTATATGACAAGGCCGAAGATTTGCATCACGATTTGTTAAAAAAAGAAAGGGAGCTGTGCTTTTTTGAAACAACTGATGGATTCCAAGCTCAAGATCCGTTGTACATCACGAGAGGCACAATCAATCTACAACAATGCGTCCTTCTTTGTATCAGGCTCGCTTCATGTTTATCGGGAAACTTCCTAGAAATTTATGACTCGCAAAATATTTGCACGCTTCATGCAAGCAATCCTTACGTGTATGCAACGACAACTTTACCAAGCTCGATGGCGTTCCAATTAATGTGCAGGCAAAGTAACTTATAGAATGTATTCATTGAGGAATTGTGACTTTATAGCTGATTTTGTCAATCCTTTTGAATGCGTAATTATTTTTTCTACTTTCTACCTCTATGTCATTCACACTCATAGGTAGCACCTTAGCGTGTATATGCTTGGGTAATCCTAGGACATGCGCATATCCTGCGGCTACAACGGAAATCTTCTGGGAGGGCGGCTTTCATCGACTATATTCAGCTCAGACGATTTTTAAGCCAGCTTGTACATAACTCAGTATAAATGCTTCGTACAATTACATGGTATAAAATTGTAGAACAACATTCTCTAGAAAGTGACGCACTAGTTCTTGAGTGAAGACGTAATGAGTGCTAAACTTAAAGGTCAAAAGACAGATTTAAGTCGCATTTTTCTACTTTATGCATGCAAGGTCTAGCAATTTAAAATTTATACTCTGTTTGATGACGAAAAACACATTTTTACGCGTGTTTTATTTTGTCAATCACGCCGGATATAAATCAGGGCACACAAAATACTTTAAAAATAAGGTACATCTTAAGCTTTATGCATCGCACTCTGACACAATTCTGTACACTCAATCAATAAGTGAGTTAAATAAGTTGTGGGATAGACCATAATTTTGGAAAACTATATGCTATAACAATACAGTAAAACTTTACCCGCTCATCAAAACGTAGCGAACAAAAAGTCTACAAATTCCTTATAAGGTATCTATTTAAAAAACCCTACTATACAGAAGTGTCCACTTTTATAGCTTTATAAGGTCGTGTCATCACTTTTTAGAAGTGTCCAAGTATTTTACAGGTACGTGCTAAGCGAACGAGAGCATGGGAGTATGCATCTCCCACCAGGCCGAATATTCCCCCTCTTATAAATCTGATTACCGCCCATAATTCAATTTTTTAAATTTTTCTGTTTTTTCGCAATTTTTTGATGCCTAAGGATAGTGCTTGATAGAAACAATGAAAAATAGTGTTTTTTCGCCATACCACCTTTAAAAAAATCTTGCGTTCACACAGAATTTCGGTGCTGCTCCACCTATGGTGCTAACGCGCTACTCATCATATCTAAGACTGCTGCTCTTTTTGGTCTACGCTTGAAATATAATAGAGTACGATGCTAATCAAAGAAAATTGTTTAAATGCAATGCTCTTACTCAAGAATTCGTCGTGAGAAATACAATAGCACCATAAATTGGATTTTTGTTTCTCGCAATTTTTAGGTGGTCTTAAAATTCTCGGAGGTGGAAGGGCCCATGTCTAACGCAGATCGGCGGTTAAAACCATATATCCATACGTGGGCAGCAAGAAAACTATGGTAGGCGCAAGATTTTTCAAAGGTTGAAAAATAATCTTTAAAATTGTGGTATGGAAAAAAACACAATTTTTCAACGTTTCTCATCGAGTATTATCCAGTGGCATCAAAAAATTGCGAAAAAAAATTTTAAAAAATCGATCACTTGGAAGGGGATGGGTGTATTTTGGTAATTGCGAAAAAAATTTTAAAAATTGATCACTTGGAAGGGGATGGGTGTATTTTGGTTTCTGGGAGGGTATTTTGGTTTCTCGGGGGGGGGAGAAGGGGTGAATACCCCCAATACCCATCCCTCTTCACACGCCCAGGTGTGCATATATCGCCCTAACAACGCATATGAATGACTAACTGAATACTTTTTTATAATTATTGTTGTAGAAGCACAAGTCAGAACTCGATTGGTGAATAGCATGCCATATTTTGCGGGCTGTGGAATAGCAATGAGCAGAACAGAAAGAGACAATGACCTATTCTTGCTCCAAAACCGGAAAAAACGAATCGTGGGTGGCTTCGAAACTAAATTTTACTCACAACCGTGGCTTGGTTGGGTTCTCGAAAATAATAAATACGTTTGCGGAGCGACTCTCATTGCAAGGCAACCGAACGACAGATCTACCAATTGGGCCATTAGCGCGGCTCATTGCTTTGTTGAGATAAAGCCCGACGGCAAATCGTAGGATCCTATTGTTAAAATTCAAGTTTTTCGCTAAAATTGCAAGTGACACGGTCAGATTCATTTGTGAGCGGCATATAAATTCTGGTGGGTGCAAGGTTTTTCAAAGATCACAAAATGACCTCAAAAATGGCGAAAAAACACCATCTTTTAATCTTTCTCATTGAGCACTATCAAATGACATCAGAAAATTGCGAAAAAAAACAAAATAATTTAAAAATTGAATTCTGGGGATGGTATCTTGGTTTCTCGGGGGGGGGGTGCATACCCCTTGTAAACCTCCCACGCCTAGGTGAGGTCAGATTACTCGTTGACAAAATTTTTAATTTTAAGCTAAATTCAAGTAATTTTATGTGCAAGTCCAATAGTAGGTCAATTTATATCCAAGCTGATTTGACTTAATCTGAATTATGTTCCATAAATATTTGACCTAATCTCAAATTATTTATTGAATTTACATTTATTTGAATCCGCCAGCTTATAATTTGTTTTTGCAAAGCTTGAAATCTTATGTGACGAGCTTATCAGTAATCTCTTCTTTATTGAAAGACTTTTTTTAATCAACAGAAATAATAGCCATCCAATAAAGAGGTGTCATTTCTTAATTTTATAATGTATGTTGTATGCCTCCCATACAACGTCATTCAAGCATTATTCTCTGTAAAATTTTAATTTTACGAAAAATTGATAACATTTCAAAAATCTTCATTTTTTCCGCTACCAGAAGCGCATAAGTTTATAGACTTTTGCTATTGTGCTACATAAACCATCTATTCGATATTCAAATATTTGTGCGTGACAAACCAAATATGTTTTCAAATTTCGAACTTATAGTCAATGGTGGATTTTGAGTCTTTTACTAGAACGAAAAACCCAAACTTGTAATAAAAATTTCACAAAAGCTACAAACTTGACGCAATTTCTCCATCCCCATTGTCCATTGCACCCGTATTAAAGAATGACGCTAAAAGTTTGAAGAATTTTGGAAAAAGCTGCAATCATTCTCCTATATTCACTGCGGCTTCGCGCTATATATTTATAATCATGTATGCTAAAGTCCTTTGTTTTCAATTAATTACTCAACCCTCTCGATTTGTTTCCTATATCATAATTTTTTAGGTAAGTAATTATTCAAAGAATTGATCATAAAAATTTTATGTACTTTTAAATATAAAGCGATATCTTAATAAAAAATGACGAGTATTATATACAGGTACCTGACTATTTTTTTGTAAACATCAAGAGGAAAATATTCGTTTGAAGAATGCCACTTATACTGAACGATTATGGATTAATTTTCGGCCTTCAAGACTCGAGAGTATACACCCCTCACGTGATTATCAGGAAGGCGAAAAGAATACTGTATCCTGCTAAATTTGGTAATAAGCCCGAAATAAATGACATTGCTTTGATCGAATTCACTGAAGAAATAACTTTCAATATGTACGTTTTGCCGATTTGTCTACCACAAGCAGGGCCGGACTACGACCATTTTTTGGAATCGGCAACATGTTACGTTTGTGGATATGGATACACGAAAGGTAGGTAAATCAAATAATTTTTCAATTTTTAGGATAGTACTAGACTAACTTTAGAACGGCTGATTCTTAACTCATTCATATCGCACATAAGGTGTTAGCCTCTTGAGTATTTCTTTTTCTCTATAGTTTTTGAAATTGTCTTAAAAGCATAAAGTTTCAAAGTTAGCTCAAAATTTTAGTAGTCCGGTGGGTATGCATAACTTCACGCTCGTTTTCTTTAAAAACGTTGAATCATTTTGGAAACGCCTAATATTTTGCGATTCTTTTCCCTTTAAGATCGGTTCCCGTTTACGCTCACAGAACAGTCTGGTAGGCCCGGTCGAATGCACTGTACAACATCGGGAGCAAGAAGACTCTATAATTCCGATTCAATCATACGCGAAGAGTCAACTAACATCGACTACAAGGGTCATAGTAATGTAAGCATTGCATACCAAAAGCCTGCCAACATGGGCTACTATGGATTTTAGGGGAAAGCTGTGCGGGTCAAAAAACCCCAAGCAAACGTCAAGGTTTGTTATGGGCCTCTTAGTTGGAGGTTTTTTTGATTTTGGAGCCAATACCTAGGTAAGTCCTTTACTTGCAAACGTCATTCCATCATATTCGACACAATAGCAGAAAATACGAATCGAATTTTATTCCCCTCAATCCGTGTTTATAGCAATAGGTCGCCCCATAAAATTCGCTCTTGTTATCACATGTGCTGTATTTTGTATCCTATGACGAGCGCCTAAATTCTGGGAAGTCAGGGTGTCCGGAAGATATCAACTGTAAAAAATGCCAAAAAAAACTTCTTAGAAAAAATAAGCAAAAAATAGAAATAGTAGAAAGCCGTACGGCTGAATCCAATCCTGGGGGGGGCATGCCGCCAGTTCTGACCGGAGTGACTCGAGCAAACAAGTTAGCGACCCGAGCGCTCACTTTAGTAAACAAAAGTGCGCAATTAATCATACAGGGCTGACCTCGTTGGTCGACCATTTATGCGTCCGGTACTCACAGTAATGCGCCCGACTAGCGTAGTATTTTTTCTGGACACAATTTTTTTACAGAGCGAAAATCAAATTTTAAATTCTAGTTTTTCGAGCTCATCGTTAAAAATGGAGCAAGAAAATACATGATATTACAATATTTCATTCAATCTGGAAAAAATTGACTTATTTTAAATTTTGATTTTGATTTTAATTTTTTTAAATTTTGATTAATTTTGTAAATTTTGTTAATTATGTCAATTTTGTCCGTAAAACTAGAATATTTCAAAATAATACTAACCCACAGCGTCAACATGAAAAACTACCATGATTTGTCAATGAATATTATACATAGAAGCAAACGCATCGCAAAAATCGTTGAACAATCGCTTCATCGAATCAAACTTGCTGCGCCAGATGTATTCGACCAGAAACCCTTCATAAGTCGCCATATCTTTTTGGAAATTTTATAAAACAACAAGCAAAAACATTCATAATAAAATTTATAATATGTGCTTATGCCGAGAAGTCGAATGTTACTTATAAAACTGCCTTCTATTAGTGCTCTCACAATGGAAATCAGTTAACTTTTTCCAGAGTGAATGAAATGTTGTAAAATTATATATTTTCATGCTCCATTTTTTACGATGAGCTCGAAAAACTAAACTTTAAAATTTGGTTTCGCTGTGTAAAAAAATTTTTTCAAAAAATACTTCGCTAGTCAGGCGCATTACTGTAAGCACCAGACGCATAATTGGTCAACCGACGAGGTCAGCCCACCATAATTAATTGCGCACTTTTGTTTACTTAAGTGTCTTACAGTCAGAACTGGCGGCGTGCTCGAGTCTTACGGGTATGTGTCGAGTGCGCTACCTGGTTCGAGTGCGCTGCCAGGTCCGAGAGCGCTGCCGAGGTCAGGTGAGCTGCCATAGTCGAGTGCGCTGATAGGGCCGAGTGCGCTGCCAAATATACATTTAAAAAAATATATATTTGATTAGCCAAATATATATTAAATTACTGAAAAACGATGTTTTTCCAGTAGACTACTTATGTAAACAGTATTTATGTACCTGCTTCTGTTGACAAACCTCCAAAAGAAAGGAGTAAGTCGATCAATAAAACGAGTGTAAAACAGGTGACCGCACAAAGGTTATGCACTAATTACCTCATTTCGGTCCGATAAAGGTCATTGTCTTTTTTAATTCGTACAAAACGACACCTATGTATCAGTAATATTAGATGTTTTGATTAATTAGTTGATGATTGCTGGATTTTGGGCAAGCCGATAACGTTCTAAATTATAAGCTGGAAAAATCATTGATGAAATATAATTCGATAATAAATCCGGAAAAATTTTACCAATATCGTCAAAAAGCTACGAAAATATTGTTCTCTGGTGAATTGAACGAGTATTGGAATTGTATCACATGTGAAAAATTATTGAAAAACGATGGTCGTGAACAGGGCGAATCGTATTCTATTATTACGGTTCAGAACAACCGTTTTTACGTAATCCGGACATTGGGCATCACTCACGCTGTCCCGGTTTCGATTTCGGCGAGTTCCATGCGAAATCCATGCTGCGAAATTTCGATTTGAAGTAGCGACTGCGCATTTATGGAATGTTCCTAATTTCGACATTGGCGCTTTGCAAAATCATGAGTTTCAGCTTCTGATGACTGAAGTACATTATTATCTGAGACAAATGCGTCATCTCATAGGAAAGAAAAGTCGAGTAGTGCTAAATGTAGAATGAAGAGCAAGTGTTATGTGTTTTTAACTAATTTCGCTAGACTTATCGCTTAATTGAATGTTTTGTGTCATTTATCACAAGAATCACTCGTTAGCACGAACAACAGTTACGTACGTTTGTCTGCATGTGTGTACATACATACCTACTTATCTCTGTGTACAAATTCTCAAATTAAAAGTGTTGGCGGAATACAATAATAGATATCTAAGCTAAATGCAGCATTGGAATAACATAAGTACATATTTCTTACTAACAATAAGGATGCCTAGAATAAGGTACAACTATGTATGTAAAGCTTGGGAATTCTGGTGGATTGGTCTGAAAAATTCTTTTTTGTTGGAATCAGCCATGTTGGGGTTTTGATCTTCCTTCAAATCTCCTCAAAAACGCTTTTGGATTCCACTGTGATCAATTGTACCTACTCAGAGACAAAGTGGTAGGAAAAACATAATTGTACAGATGTACCTATGTACTTACGAACTTGAGTAACTATAGTCTGTTTCATATAATTTTGTGCATTAATTATACGAATTTCCAGTGACAGTAAGCCGTGGGTTACGATAATTATATATCAGATTAATGCTATAATCGCAATCTGTCAGCTTATTGTCAGAGATAGTTTTAAAATTTATGAACGAAGTGTGTGAAACAGACTATACATGCTGTTTATTTGGCAGCGCACTTGGCCCTGTCAGCGCACTCGACTATGGCAGCGCACTCGGACCTGGCAGCGCACTCGGACTTGGCAGCGCCTCGGACTAGGCAGCGCACCTGGCCCCCAATCAGTCTTACCGGTCAGAACTGGCGGCGTGCCCCCCAGGATCGTATTCAGCCGAAATAATAGTAGAAATAAGCAAGAAACGCTTGTCCGAAATATATCATCAATCTTTCTTCATTCAATGCAAAAAAATCGCTCAAAAATACAATGATTTCTCTCAAAAATTAAATTCTCTGGGTCTTTTATAATCTGGGTCCTGACATGATAACCCCTTTCTATACCATTGCCATATTCAAATCGTCAGATTGGTGTAGGAGATGTGAAGACGTCAGTCTGTCTCAGAGAGAGGTATGTAGATTACCGAATTTTTGCCACAATAAATTACATTTATAGTGACAAGCCGAAATACTTCAAAATGGACCAACTATATCGGACCAAAACCGTTAAAAATTATACCTTACTTTCAAACGCGTCAAGAAAGCTAATAATCATACGTGGTCTTTTGACTTTTGAAGTCTACTGGCTCTTAGGGGAGAAGCTGTAAACCCCACCAACCCAACCCCGCCCACGTGTGTTAATAAACCCTCTACTCCTCTATATGCATGTACTATGCCTTGTGTACTATGCGCACGCTCCTGCTCAAATTTTAGGGCGATTCAGGTGGTGGATACGTGTGCAAAGAAAAAAAAGACAGTTCGTTTGTACTCATGGGCGTAATGAATGGCCGAAACATCGATGAATACTATCCGAATGGATTTAGTCGAAAAGTGTACTATTATTATTCTTATTCCGCTTTTTACCGGAATACATGAAATGGGTGAATAAGATAATTGATAGTGCAAACTGTGATGATGAAGTAACTTGTACCACATGTTGGCATTAAAATTGTACGAGACACATATTTATTTTTTATTCCTGATCATGTCACGACAAAAAAGTGGCTTTTTATATCTGATAATGATTAAAATCAATTTTTAGTTTCTTATGAAGTCGATCGATAAGTTTCTATGCAGTCAAGGCATTTCACGGGTAATAACATTGAGGAAGGGATATTTAATTCATACAATCAAAAAATTTTATTTTACGGATTTTTAAAAATTTTACAGACCTCTGAATCAAAATTTTTGAGAACTTTTCCATCACAAGCAATGCAATGATGGCTTACGTCAAAAAAAGAGAAAAATTCAATTTTTTCTGTGATGGGATTACAATCAATCTAGAGACTTTAAATCAGGGTAGTTCTTGTTTGCTTTTGATGTTTATACTGTGTTATGAGAGTATTGCTTATAAAAGCCCTCCACTACCGGTTTCTAAATAAAGGAGCCATGAAAAAGGGGCTGACTGCATTCAGCCGGGAGGCCAGCTAGCCCCGGGGCAAAGTCAGCCCTAGGGCTAACTTAGCCCTCGTTTCTGAATAAAAGTTTCTCATCATGGGGCTAGCTAGCCCTAGGTTCAAAAATTAGCCCCAGGACTAATTTTTATTTGGGTGAAAACCATATACATATATAACTGTAAGACATGAGGACGAAACGGTTTTGATCCCTTCTTATTGAAGCGCTAGGACGCATCACAGTTTTTATTCTTTGTAATTTTAACTGACTTTGAAATTGCATATTATGGAGTCTCAATGGTTTATCATAGAACTTGGCTATTTACTATATTTTTTGAAAACATTCAAGTCTTTTGTGTAATAATTCTCGATATTCTTCCATCCCGTACATATCGTTCTAAGACATTCGGTAATAGCAAAAACGAATTTCCAGTCTGAAATTTGGTGTAACGAATACGGTCAGTATAATTAATTGTGTACAGGGAAACTCATCTCTGAAAGGAAAATTATCTGGCGAATTAATAGGGCTAACTTTTAGCACTTCCAAGCTAGCTATCCACTTCATTTCAGAAACTTGGGCTAAAATAGTTAGCCTTATGTCCTATGACTTAGCCTCACGGATATCTCAGCCCCTCATTCAGAAAACGGTCCCAATTATTTAGCCGACAAGGAATGCGGTGAATCTGTTGTATTGAGCGATCGTGCACAATAATTATTTAGAATCTGGATCCTCGCGATCGATTTTTATGAAAGGAAGGAAAAATAGAAATTTAATTTTTCTAGTGAATGTGCCTGAAATAAAGCAGCATACATAGCTTTTAGCTATGTCCACATTCAGTTTTTAAGGCTACTCCGGCTAAGAAATGCTTTTGGGCTTACCACAATCATGTAGACCATGCTACACAAACGTGGGCGTGGCAGGACGGCCTTCAGGGGGAATGCACCTGCCACATGCCGAATCCCTCAGAAACCAGAATACCAACCTTCCCAGATTACAATTTTTAAATTGTTTTATATTTTTTAGCCATTCCTGAATGCTAATAGATAGTGCACGATAAAAAACGTTGAAAAATGCATCACCATTTGTAAGACTTTTTACCTTTGAAAAATCTTGCACCCCCTTCCTCCCTCTGGATTCGGTGCTGCCCACCTATGATGCTACGGTGTATCTGATCTATCCAGACCAGAGTTCCTATACTTTGTTTCACATCTACCTGCATAAGTTTGAGTTTTCACTTAACGATTTTAAGCCACTGTACATTAACAACAGCTCTATGACGCATAGAATTGATGCATATTTACTGAAACTTGCCAGTTCACGTCAGCTAATTGCTCTTTGAAAGGAAGCCGCAAGCTTATTTCAGTAGACTTATAGAGCCTGAAATGTATATCTGAGTTCCAATACGCAGATTAGCCTCTAATTGTCGTTGTATTGATTTCTTTGTTTTATTTCATTTAATAAATTTCATGTTCTTCCTCTCCTGATCACATTTTCAGTTTACCAAGCAGTGCTGGCCTCAGAAGGTGAGCTTGTGTAACACTCTATAATGACAACAGCTATTGAATTTGTTATCATCATGTGCTTTCACTGTCTATAAATATTCATTTCGTATTTATCCGGTGTTCTGTTTACCCCGAGAACTGAATTGCATGCCAGGGTTTCACAATTCATTCCAACAGCATTTAAGCTAATTATATTTTTGATGCAAAAGCAACACTTACAATCCTATATTCAAAGAACAAATGAATGACGCGTCACACTCTCATTTCAGAACTGATTCTACCTAATAGAAACTTGCTGATAAATCAAAGAATCAATGTAATAATAAAAATCTTTAGCTATTAGCCTATTTCTATCTATGCAGAAGTACAAATCATGCGAAACTTGGGTTGTTAGTGACGTCACATAGAGTTTAGTGGATTCTAGTGAATAATTTAAAATTTTTTCCAAATCACATGAATCAAGATTATGCAATCCGTTTTATCAGAGCACAGTAGTTTTTTATTTATTCAAATTTTAAAAAGTTCAATTATTTTTCCAGATTTTTCAAGTAGCTTTTAAATTTAGACTCAACTTGCTATTTGAAGTTATTCTGATTTAGTTTTGTTTAAGGATGCATTATGATGCCAAATATAACCTGAGCCTGAGTAGAGGGGAAACAACCGTGTCACTTGTCTCACTTGCTCGCCCTTCGTGCTCCATATAATAATACATTCTATGTCTCTTTGTACGTCTGTCAAGTTTCATAAATTGATAATTTACTCGACCCATCCATCAGGCGCTGACCGTGAGTTTTATTATAATCAACATTTCGACTGTGCTTTCTAAGCGTAAGTCATTCATACCATGTTTTATCGTGCATATATGAACCAGTATAGGAAAATACTCTGATGGAACGAAAATGAACGAATATACTAGGGATGACGAACTTTTAACCCTCCATTTACCGTGTCCTATGCCAGAGGCATAATGAATCACTTTCGTGGCATTTTTTCTGTTCAACCTTATCCATGTGTCCAAAACTTTGTCTAGCCTCGTTTTGGCTTCGGTAACGCCGTTTTTAATGGTTTAGCTCGAAGAGGAGTTATAGAGTAGTAAGAGATAAGCATTTTTTGGACTATTTACAGTGATATTACAAAGACTCAAGATGGGAAAATAAGGTTCTAATGAGAAAATTTAGTGGTTTATTCCTTTCACGCTCTTTAATTGCATCCCCTGGATGTGTTTAACACAACAGAAATCTACTTTTTCTTGCCTTTGCAAAATGTTCAACAATACCTCTTCATATGCCTTGTAATAGTTTTTTAATTATACCTCTTTCAAAATGATTTTCGCAGAAAATAACATACATATTCAGAAAGAGCATAAAAGTTGCACTACATGAAAGTAATAGCTGTCAGAAAATGTTAAGAAGGCATAGCTCAATATGCACCAGGAGTTTATGCTATGAAGGTACACTTCGACTGCAGAAACATGATGGAAAACGGAGGGTTAATAACATAAAAGGAGAGGACTAGGGAAAAGTCACCTATGCTTTGAAAGATGTAAGACGTTGCTTATAATTAGACTTTGAATGAAATAAAGCAAAAAATCTAAGTATATTCCATCTTCGGCCTCTACAAAAACGTGCCTTCACAATACATTGTTCACTGGCTGAGAAAAAGAGTTAAGGAAGACAGTTTGTTATGTGTTAATAACCAAGTTTCTTATCAATATCAAATATCTCATTCAATGTATAATTAAATCGTTAAAGGCTTAATAAATAAATAATGACAAGCATGCTATGTTGGCAACCAGACATGCACGCGAGCTGAGATTTAGCGGGTTAGAACCCCCTTTAATAGAAGAATTTGAAATTTTCTCAGGAAAAGAAGGCAAAATAAAAGGCCAAAAGAGGATGAAAATCAACCACTTTCTCACAAATAGCTTCACATTGACCGGAAAATGTGTTATAAAGTAGTTTCAAGGCTATTATAAGGCTTTTAGTAGTTCTTGAAGTTATTTTGGCTTAAAATTTTTTTTGATCCCTTCACCAGACCGGCAATGCTGTTTGGCTACTTCTGACCATAGAATATACTGTGATGTTTGTTTTGCATTGTTTAGTAGAAATCCAATTTTAAGCAGATAACCTATGACTCTCACAACCTTGGGTGACCTTTTCCTAGTTTCTCTTTTTTATGTCCTTAATTTTACGTCATTGTGATATTATTCGTCCTTTTTTAGTCCATCGGATCATTTTTTTCGCTAGTAATCTACTCTTTTTAATAAGCAATATTGGAATAAATCAGACGGCAAACATGTACGATAACATGCCTAAAGACAACCGTCCAAGAACATGGAAAAAAAGATTGTTCTGAACATTATCAGTACTAATACACGGTACCTGGGGTATATGATGAAGGATGCTTACTAAGTGCACATGCCTAAATACAAAATTAAGCCGTATTATGATCCTAACATGCAAGCAAGCTGACGTCATTATACCCCTGCAGTCGTGCTGTTAATAAGGTACCCACATTTATCGGCTTTGCGCCCTTTTCCTATCCATAATTAACATAATCATGGCGGGGCATCAATAAATCTGCCCCCTGAATCAGGATTAGTGGATAAACCAATTTTGTTGCATGGAGCTAAAACTTTGTACATACGCGTTTAAGGACCGCTAAGCGATGCACACCTTCCCACCCCATAATGCGAAGAAAAGCCACTTACAAGAAGCAATTGAGCTAAAATTACGTACATGTACGTTTAATGACCACTAAGCTTTCTGGCCCATGGATCAGGATTATCGGATAAATCAATTATGTTGCATTGTGCTCAAATTATGTACATACACGTTTAATGACCACTAAGCTATGCGCCCCTTATCGCCATAAATTAGCATAATCCGGCGGACCGGCGTCTATAAATCTATTCCGTGGATCAGGATTATCACATAAATCAATTTATAGGTCGCATTGCGCTAAAATTATGTATGCATGATGCTGTCACGCCCAAATTTCGCGTCACTAAATTATTCGCTCCTTATAGCTAAATTTCACTTATTTATCTTCAATTCTTCTTATTGAAGTTTGCAAAATTTACCGTAAGCTAGGGTCGGGGTTGATTCTCCTTTGTATTGAAGAGAAACAACAACAATTTGAAAATTTGTGATTTTATTGAAAATCAAAATTTATACAATTTCTGAATACATAGGTGCGAAACGCGCTCCAAAATAATAGCGAATTTAAGGCGTAACTTGTAGATTCGAATTGCACTAGCTATGATAGCTAAAGCGTCATAGATTATGATCTTTGTACATATGCAATAATGCTGACACCGGAACTTCAGGCAGGGACAAGGCAATGACCAGACGCTAACACACTAGTAGGAAGAGCCAAAGCTTTAAGTCGCGCCGCTTTTATAGTAAAATCGGCGGGCGCACATGGTGTTGTTTTGATGACTCATTTTTGGATATATTCTGCTCACCTGTTCTCACGTTTGCATTTGTCTGCATATATGCGCGTTTTTCGTCAACTTACATCTTATGCTTTTGACCTCAAGTAATCTTTTCGATAACTTAATCACATGACCTAAAACTTAGTAAACAATGTCAGTTGTTTAGGTATGTTTTGCGCGCAGTCTCGTGTTTTCTGATATTCTAAGTGTGGGAAGCTTAATTAATCTGAACTTTCCATTCGTGTCTGATGTCTGTCTGCTCTGTCTGGTTCATAAAACCGGTTTTAATTGGTTTTGATCATTTTATTGCATAGAACCGCTTTGTTAGCCTTCAATTTTGCCTTTTCGCATATTTACATAACCATGAACGTTAACAGTTTAATTACAATTCTTGGAAAAAAATATAAGACATTATGATAAGCGTTTTCGAAAAGTTAGCGATTTATATTACAACATTGGATTTTGCGAATATTATAATATGAGTAAAAAATACAGAGAATTTTTGAAATATTATCAAAAGATCATATTATATTAAGAAACAATGCTTACGTATTCTATTTGTACATATTAGATACTTAAAATCGCGTCGATCGTGACAATGCTTATGACTAATTGTATATGTGACCCCCAATTCGGATGAAAACTAAATCGTCACAGCACATATCACATAGTTTATAATCATGGGCGTGAAAATTAAATCCCCGAAAATCGTTAGACTCCCAGAACTTGCGAAAAATGTTTATAAGGTCAGAAAGCACAGATAACACAAAATCTAAAAATTTCTTTATTATATTCTAGAAAAGATGGGTATTATGCATACTAATACAGAATGAAATTGTTCAAATTATTAAATTAATAAAAGGTTTTCGAGAAAAGCTGAATTAGTAATATCACAATTACAATGCAAAGAAATGCGTTAAATAAAGCCTGATATCTAAAAGATAATTGTAGTCCACTGATTTAATTATTTATTCACTGCGTAGCATATTGTTGACGATTTTTAAGTAGAAATGCTAAATATGCAGCGTATAATATCTAAATATATAAATTTTTAGTCTGCTGATTTAAATATATGTATTGGTTTGTTGCTCTACGTACATCAAAGAAGTAAAAATTAGCAAATAATACTAAAATTCTTATAATTTGGCGAGTAAACTATTCAGCGCCTCGCCTCGCTGAAATATACAAATTTAAGATTCACCATCCACTACAACGAATATGGTTTCATTTTTTAAAAGCCTTGCCATTTTTTGGAGACATTTCTGAATCAGAATCACTAGAATCAAAACTTTGTGCATCCTTTAGGAATTCAGGGTTGTCGAACGTACCAATAGTCACAATATTTTTGATATTTTCAACTGGATTGTGCACCGCTAAGTTATCGTCAGGCGAGTCTAATGGTCCGACTAAAACTAACATTTTTCGAGAAAAAATCTTTAAAACTCGTAAAATTAAACGCGCATATTTGATTATTATCATTAGAAAAAAATGTATTGATGTAATAAAATTTTCAATTTATAAAACTGAACTCGCTATAACCTTCTTGTGTAATCTTTTATATAAACTTTTTTCACGCACAATATAGCATTTAATATAAAAAATTTATGAATGCATACGATAGCAAGTTTTAAGGTCCGGATTTTGTAAAAGTGATAAAAAGTATTTAATGCTTCAAATTCTATAATTTATGCTGATGTTTTCATATTTAAATCATATGAATCACGTACTTTATTGTATTTCTGGCAAATTTTCTTGCGATTCAGTGCGCAATTTTGTATCCGCATTATGTAGAGTCAACAACGTTCTCTTATGGGGCACCGGCGCATAAGGCTCATTAAAATTAGCTTTATCAAATTTACGTGCAAATACATACCTGTATATTTTCAAAGCATAATCTGTTATTTAATTTTTGTAATATTTAGTATATCTTATTTATTTAAAAAATATAAATCAGAATTAACTTTCATAAAACATTTATTTATTTTATCAATACATATATACCTGAAGCGTATCAAGTACCTCCAATGCAAAAAAACATCAGAGTGCGTAAAAAATTTATGCTACAAAAACCACGAAAATAAAAAAGTATAAAGTTTACGTGTTTCTCGAAGCTAAAACTTTTTCTTACCTCTCAGTTTTTCGATAGCCTCCACGATTTTGCCTCGTTGTCGCTACTACTCGTAAAATTGCTCAGGCGTCAACACAATTTAATGTCGTTTGTCCGAGTTCTTCAGGAATAAAATTTTTTATCAAGTATTCCTGTTTTGACCGAGACTATCAGACCGTTCGTCAGGTCAATGGAGTCTAAGCAAAAATTAAATAACAGGCACTCAAAATCAACGGCGAAGCGTAAACCAAATTCTGGTACAGCCGACTCATTAGGATGACTCCTTGACGCGTTGGGTATAAGGTTAATCTCGTACGGTATTTCTTGCATATCATGAATCTAATATTCGTGAAATCGTTTCAAGTAGACACCAAGCAGTAAAGGTTATTCCCAGAGATCAAAATCATAGCGCATATTCTGAGGCTCGTTCATATTCGAATAGTACCAGAAAAAGCGTCAAGCGGAGCAGTAATGCAAAATGGAAGTTAAAATTGAATAACATAAAGCTATTTTTTTGTTTACTTAAAAAATGAAAAAAACGGAGCTAGGGTCACGGAAAGCGCGCTACATAAAATAAGAAAGATAATAAGATCGAAAGAAACTGACGTAATTGCGAAAAAAGTAAGTATTCATTAGTTTCTTCAAAAGCATTGATACCCCATCGTTTTCTAAAATTACAACGGTTGCTTCACGATTTTGAGTCAACATGACCTTGTTTATAAAAATGAAAACCGCCTAATATGAGCTAAACATTGGCACGTTATTAGCTGTTTCATTATCAGTTTATTTAGTAGATGAGAAATAATGTGTCAATGCTTGCATGTGTTTCGTACACTATAGCAGTACAAATAAGCGATAGTAGCTATATTTGCAGAAAAATGATGATTTAAAAATTGCATGCATTTATATAAGCGATAAAATGCAGATCTTAAGCGATACGAGCTTTATCTAGTACTGCAATTTTCTTGTAGGATTATCAAGGCCTGTTCAGAAAACAGTATATTCTTCGCTTAAATTCCCAATCGCCTTAAGCTAAGCATTTTAACAACAAAATTTGAGGAAGACGAATTTTTACTAATAACTTTGTCATTGCCCATAGTAGAAGATTACCGCTTCGTTTTTGGCGTTCAAGACTCAAGAGTATTTACTCCTCATGTGATTCTTAGAAAGGCGAAGGGGGTACTGTGGCCCGCTGAATTCGGCAATAAGCCCGTCATAAATGACATTGCCTTGATTGAATACGCAAGCCGGGCCGGACTATGAAGATTTTTTGGAATTGGTAGCATGTTACGTATGCGGGTATGGATACACAAAAGGTAGATATTTAATCGTCTGGAAAATATATAATTTACAGAATATCATCAAAAGTTTTATACTTTGGTCTCCGGTCAAAAATACATTTGCGCTCATTATTCCGATTCGCTATACCTCCTTCTAAATTTCATAAATTATCAAGGTCCTACCAATCATTTCTATATAAATAATGGATACAAAATATTGATTTATGTTAAATACTGTTTTTCTATTAAGATCGTTTTCCTTTTACGCTCAATCAAGCATCACATATACCAGAGAGAATGCATTGCACAACATCAACAGCAACACGACAAGCTATAATTCCGATTTGGTAATACACAAAATATCAACTAACATAGACTACAAGGGTTTCAGCCAGGTTAGCATTGTGCACTCCAAATAGCAGGGTCAACAGGGAATAAACGGAATTCTATAGAGACGATCAGAAATCACAAAAAACGTCAAGAATTCAATTTTAAAGGATGGAGTAGGGGCTGCTGGGCCTATTTTAAAATCTAAGAGTACAACCTGCTTATCTCTTTTTACGCTTATGTGAGTTGTCGTCAGCCATAGGACAGGCAAGGAAGCATCCAGTTGCACATAGATCTTGATTAGGTTACACTCACAGGTGGGCGGCACCAAAGTTTTGGGGAGTGCAAGATTTTGTCAAAAGTCAAAAAATGGCCTTTAAAAATAGTGGTGTGGTGAATAAAACACCATTTTTCAACGTTTCGCATTGGACACTATCCACTGGCATCAAAACATTGTGATAAAACAAAATAATTCAAAAATTGAATTCTGGGGAGGTAGGATTAGGTTTCTGGGAGCGGTACTTTGGTTTCTGGGAGCGTGTATATCTTCCCCCAATCCCCTCCCTCACGCCCAGGTATGGTTACAGTGATCGAGGACAATTTGGCTTAGAAGTTGACAGTTTCATTTGTCGACAGGACACGCTTTTTTGGGACCTTTAACAATGCATGATTCAAGTCAAAGTAAATTCTACCTTTTTCTGTTTCATTGGAACATTTTCTAATGATAACCATAGGTGGGCAGCACCGAATATTCTCGGGGATGCAACATTTTTCAAAGGTCAAAAAATGGTAGTATGGAGAAAAACACACCAATTTGGAACGTTAATAATCGAGTACTATCTATTGGCATCAAAAATTTGCGAAAAAAAACGAAAAAATTTTCAAAAATTGAATTGGGATGGTATTTTGATTTCTAAGAAAGGGTATTTGGCCTTCACGGCCACGTGTGATGATGACACGTGAAAGCATTGTTTAGCTCTGATCCGACGAGCTATATACTAAAATGATAGTCTGATTCACACAACTTTGGCCACAAATTTTTACAAAAATGTTCAACAATAAGCCAAGCGTAATCTGTTGGCTATCTCTCGAGAAAATTCTTGAAATTTACGCTCAAACTTACATGAAACCTTTAATGCTCCTAAAGTCAATTTTTATAGGCAAATTATCTGTTTGTCGCCATAATTCAGAGTCGGATTTCAAGAAGGTAACAGACGATGCTAATTTAAACCTCACTGTCTATGATAAAGTGGTGACGCCATTAAAAACTTCGCACTCCTTGATCACATGAATACACATGGTGCCCGGGCTATATTTTGATTTGATAGGTCATATGTAAGCTTCAGCGGACGTCAACATAAAATTTAAGGACCAGCTGCATTAGATAGATAAAGATGTCTTCATTCAAACTGCGTCAAAAATTTGGGCCAGCTGCCAGCAGTCCGTGCAGTACGGCAATTTGCTAAAACCGTACTTTGACGTTTTTTCAACCCCAGAATTTCTGCATCGCATCAATTACTGCATATGTAGGTATCCTTTTTTGACATCTTTACCAGTTATTCCAATCACAAAAATTAATTAGCAAATTTTTTAAATCCTGCGAGTAGATGCGTTCTACTAAGTGCAACAGATCTAGGATATCGTCAAAAGAGGATGCAAATTGATGGCTGGACCAATAATGCTATTCACCGTTACACAATATTAAAATAGGATGTGCGTAAACTGCAGTAGGGCCTATAACATGTCATTTGGCCTAAATTTCTTTACACGGCTCAAAAGAACTCACTGTTATCCATCTAATGCAGCTTGTCCCAAAGTTTCATGCCCACATCAACCGAAGTTATGATATGTGAAATCGGGATGCAGCTTTTTTATGGACAACCTGCAAATTATACAAGTAAGAGCTTGAAAATTTAGAGGAAGGGTACCCGGCCAATTTTACAGGTAACCTTCAATATTTGGCCAGAAACGTTTAAAAAACACCTAAAAATGGTCATAAAATTAGAATTCGATTTGTTCCTAAAATAAGGGGGTCAAAACTATTTTGGCTTTAGGAGGATGGGAGATAGCCGAACCACAGGTGGGCGAAAGATCCCCATCCCCCTGTTACATGTATGCTGTATATGCAAGTGTACCCTTACATGAACAGTGCCCGGACTTTTAGAGAATAAATGTCCAAAAATTTTCAAAAGAAATGCTTACGAATTTATAGTAGGAGGAAAAAGTTAATGTTAAACGTTTCTTATTGTGCTGTCTCCCTTTGAATGGAAAAAGATGTAATGTTTGTGCAGAAACAAATAAATTTGGGTTTTATATGGATTTTAGCCTAAACTAGAGCACGCAAAACTAACGCGCACCTGTGTGCACGTATCTATATAAACTTCAAGGTGATTCTGGTCGGCAGATACGTGTGCAAGAAAAACGAAGAAAGTCCTTCAGTGTTCATAAGCATAACGAATGGTCAAAGAGTCGACGATTACAATTTGCATGAATTTGGTCAAAAAATTTACTATTATGATTCCTTCTCTGCTTTTCTACCGGAATACATGGATTGGGTGAATGAAAAAATTGGAAGTGCAGTCATTGATGATAGAGTGACTTGTTCCACATGTTGGCATTAAAACGTGAGAAATATACTTCTTCATTTTTTCCGATTTCAAGTCACAATAGGAATGACTACTTATCGCTAAATAATCATTAGAATAGATCTACATTTGCTAGAGACTCGTTTAATAACTCTTTATGTGTCCATAAAGCGTCATCTCAATGTGTGTGCGTGATATGGGTAGCAGAATTGGACCTTCTAAATTAAGGAACCCAATAAATTGTCAGAATCGAAAGAATCGCGGCACGGCCGATCTGTATGGGCTTCAGGTGGGTCGAGAAGACCTGAGAACCCTGTTATAAGCGTCAAAACCCATTACTACACAGTTTATGGACAATTAAAGCTGTTTTAAAGGAAATTTCTAATTTTCATCCGTTTTTGGTCTCCGATTTTCCTCATTTTCTCATCTTATATTTTAGGGTCTATATCCGCCAAACTACTCGCCTCTCCCATGTGCATGTCTGGTGAAGACCACACATCGGCTTAAGGGCTGCAAGAGGGGCACATGCTACGAAAGTTGAATAGATCTATTTGCAAAAATGAGAAAAACTTCGGTTTTTGTGTTGCATAGAAAAGTCTAATTTTTTAGCAGATTCTTATGCTTTTTGCGCGCATATTTCACTTTTTAGCTGTCCCCTCCTTTTGTATCTTTGATAATTTGCAATCCCAAAAATCTGTGTTCGTGTTGTTTCATCGAATTTTTTCAGTACTTCTTCTGTTGCAAAGTTTAAAAAAAATGTATTTCTTGAAAAATTGAATTAAAAATCATCTATTTGCTCCCGAATAGTTCTTCACAGGAATTTAACCTGACACACACAGAAAGACAAAACAAACCGTCCCTGCTTCATTAACGTAAGCTTCTTTACACTGCATCATGTAAAACTTATTATGAACTTCCCTTACGACCGATAACAACATTGATTGACTGCTAATTACGCATTTAAAAGAATTTATCACTACATACATGTGATTTAATGTAATGACAAAATATCGATGTTCGCATGTTATACACTACATTAATACCCTCACAAGTGGCGATTGATAGATCATTTTGGTCCAAAGTTTAAGTGCAAAATCCATTCACTAGTGATGGGCCATATAATTTCGAATGCCTTCCAACATGCATTCTTATCCGCAAGTTACATCCATGTTGTGATTCGTAAAATTAATCAAAACACAAGGAGCTTCAGGTATGCAATGCTATACTGCCTGAAAATTTGATTGGACAAACATTTTTTGAACAAATGAGGAAGCTAATTTTCGATAGTAGCAAAAAGTACGCCTATAGTTCATTCTTGGAAACTGAGTTAAATCTTAGAAGAGATGTAAAGAAAAGTCAAGTACAGGCAGCAATGTATTACTCAGATTATGACAATATGCAAATGGGCAAATGGGAAAAAACATGGCTATCACAAAAGAAGGGGCATTTCTAAAGATAGTGCATGGATGAATTGATCGTGTTCTTGCATGCCGATTTAATGCTTCAAGAGAGATTTTTAATAAATCAATGTGAAGTATGACTTGAGTTATACAGAAAAATCATGAATTTTGTTTTTAACTGACAATGCTCAGAATCCAACCTTGGACTTTAAAATAGAGGTCAAACAAATGTCCTTTTACATTAAAAAAGTTGAAGTCAATAAAGGAATATTGCTTGCTCTTGAATCAATGCTACAACATACCACTTTAAATTACCCAATTAGATGCACACTAATCACAATGTGGCACCTAACAGAAACCAAGACACTTACAGTCTGTATCATTTACCCGACAGCTTTTTCAGCCAATCTTTTCCGAGGCCATGGTACTTTATCTTCCCTACTTACTGTAGATCATTTGGATTTCGTTGTATCTAGATAAGAAGGGAGGGTCTTTTGAAAATCAAAAAAAATTTCTCACGGCATTATTTATTCTTGTCTTCCAATTGATCATGCAACTTGCGGATAGAATCTGCGTATTCAGCTTGTCATAAATCGGCCGAGACTAGAATTTTATACATCGCCGAAGACTTCCACTCAGCAAAGCAGTAGAAAGTCTAATTGTCGTCATAACAACACAGGTTCGATTCCTGCTGCAAGATTTTTGTTTAGCGCACTTACTGTAGTATGTCACAGTACTGTTTAGAATCTTTAATTAAGTCTATATGCACGGTTTAGTGCATTAGAAATTATAGAATGGCGGCCACTCGTCGACTTACAGTAAATCACCTAGTTAGGCATACTGTAGCCTTCAAAAAATTTACTAAAAAAGCTCTCGAATAAATGAGACAGGCTACATATAGTCATTGGTATGGTAAATGCTAAAGCAGTGAGGGGATCATACGGCCTCTCACCATTTCATTTTCAAGATTTTGGAATTTACAAAATAAGATTGTTAGTGATTTTGTTGTTGTATTGTACAGTATATCGAGTTATAGTAGGACATTTGCCATTGTAAAAGCGCATTACTGTATCAAAATTAAGCCACTTTCGTGGCCAAATTTATGCTGACATAATTCAATTGAAAACCGCAAAGCTTAATGAAATGGACGATATTCACTTACGTATGTGCGGGTAAATATGTAAATTTTGGGGGATATGGTGGCGTACACGTGTGCATTGAAAAAGAAGACAGTTGTCAGTACTGATGGGCGTAATAGAGGGTCAAACAGTCAATCATTATCCATTCTAGAAGTTAAGTCATATACTTCACTATTATTATTCCTATGCGGCTTTTTTGCCATAATACATGGGTAAGGTGAATAAATGCTCGATGGTGTAGTCAGTGATGAAGGATTGACTTAAGCCACCTGATGGTATTAAAATTGCAACACGCATATATGTATATATAATAATTCCTTGATTCCTGTATATCAAAATACGCTCGAATCAACTAATGCATTCATTTTTATTTTAATTTCATGAAATTTCAGCCTAGCTTTTTATACTAATCGTTGAGTTTAAAGATTATTTCTACTAAATTACGCGTTTAGTCTTGCATGTACCCGCCTTCTTTTGCTGCATTTAATTTGACATTTCTTATAAAAAAAACCCATTGAATCGTGGAGAGAAAATAAAAAATTTAAAAAATAGAATTTTGATAAAGCGATTATATGACATACAAAGCCGTTCCAGCCTATGTTGAACTCTCCTTGCTTTACACACTCTGACACTTTTAAATTTCATTTTGTATGATTTTTAAAGCTGTCTCTAAAGTGTAACTGTCATTGTTCTCGAAAATTATTTTTAGAAGATTTAAATTTAATAAAAATCAGTATGTTTTCTCTCTACACTGAATAAATCATTGTTTCTAGGCTGATAGTTGTGCGAAAAATGCGTAAATTACAAGAAACCGGTCGGTGCTTTACAGAATCAACATTTTATGAGCTTCTATATGATGCTCTATCCATTATATCAGAATAGAAATAACTCAGTTAACCCTACTTTTACCGAGCTCTTGATCCGTGATCTAGTTGCCTCTTTTTTGCAGTTTACTGCAAAGCCATAAGTTTTTATGTAGCAAGCTTCTCAGTACCCTCCTTTTTTACTGCAACACATGTTTTCAAAAGAAAACGTATTGACCTATACTTTATTAGAAAAGCTTGATTTCATGATTTTATAACATAAGTTATGTGTGTCGCAGATCGAATTTCTTACACATTTTTGAATGTTCAAATACGTTTCTCAATTGGTTTTCAGTTTTGTGCAAATTTAATGACATTTTTGAAATTCTCATGCTCTTGGCTACCAGTAATATGTATCTTTATTCATTTTTGTTATCTCACCAATGACCAGATTTTCGATCTAGACCTTAGTAATTCTAGGGTGCGTGACGCCCTCGGTAACAGGAGGGTTAACATGCAGAAAACATAGAAAAATTTGTAAAGGTCAGAAAACTTCGAAGATTTCAACGTGAATTAAAGATTCTAGGAGATTGCAGAAATAACCACTAACTGTTATAACCATCAGAACGTACATTTTTGGATAAATTTTTTTGAAATGCAACTATTTTGCTAGGTTCTACGCTCATATCCTAAAAAGGTGCAGAGTTATTAATCTTTTAACACCCTGATTACCTTTTTGAGGGTACTCTGTAAACATACGGTTTTTTTAACATTACGTTTGACTGATTCTACGAAATTAATTGGTTTTTAGCCAGATAGTTTGATAATTTTATGCTCTTTCATTTGAGCTATTGCTCAGCTTCTAATTTGTTTTGGTTCAGACTGCAATCTCATAACAAAATGTAGAGAATTTTTAACCTGCAAATCAGAAGCAATCTTCATCATACAATGAAAACAACGTAAAACTACTGCCATGCGTAAGCATGTGAACCTGGTGGACATCCATGCAAAAGGCAGAAAAAGTAAATGTCTCTTGTGTTAAACACAAATATGGAATACTGAATATAGTACATTTGAAGAAATACTCTACTAAATTTCTATTAGAAGCCTATTTTCTCAATTTAAGTTTTTGTGACATCACTATGATGATGCCAGAAAATGCTAATTTCTCACTGATATATAATAGCTCATAGAGCTGAAGCATTGACAAGGAGCTAAAATGAGGCCTAGACATATTCCTAGACGCGGAATAATAAACGAACAGTAAAAATTCTGATAAAGCCATTCGCTAGAATACCGATTAAGCTGTGGGGTACACAGATTGTAAAATCAAAAAAAATGAAGAAATAAAAAAACGATCAAAAGCAAAATCGAAATATACGAGAAAACAAATAAATTTTTCACAACTTGCACAATATCAAATGCTCTTCTCAGATGCCCATCACTGATCTGTTTTGGCATTGATTTTGGTCAAATCGATTGAACCTATCATCAGTCAGAAAGCTTTCTAGATCCACGGTCTCCTTCATACATAAATGCTGTAGTAGCCCGAAAAACTATGTTAAAACACGGTCTTTGACCAATTTCATGCAATTCAACAGAGAAATTTTGATATTTTTTTCCGTTAGCTCTTTATTTTTCCGTCTTTTTGATGAATTTTTCAGTTTTCTTAGTCTAGCTTACTTTTCATCCCATTGTACAACTTAACGCTGAACCCGTCCAAATTCATGCATTTAAGTTTTCGTTACTAGGTAGGTTACCCATTTTATTTCATTGGTAACCTCAATATATCTAACCAAACGCTAGATTAGTTAGAGAAATGAGCATACATAGTCGTATATGCGCTCAGAAAACTAAGGGTAGACGTGTATAAAATAAACAAACTGAATACTTTTATTGAGCGATTATATAAGAACTATTGTCTGGACATCTGACACTTCATATCATGTTTGCTTTTCAAAGTTTAATTTAAAGCTGCTCTCTGTCGATCGATTCACATGCCTAAATCTGTATAGATATATAAAAAACAGTCGCTCATGCAAATCATCTTTTTATTTTAATCTTTCGTTCTTCTATCCATCGCGTAATAATTAATAATTTGAACACCTTAGTATTTTATCAATGTTAATCATTTATGTGAATATTTTAAAATAATTTACAACATTTTTTCTACATTAAAATGTTGTGGTATTTTTAACATTTTCTAAGTTACTTTTGAAATAGTATGCTTCTAAAGTTAAACTATAGTCTGTTTCGTTCTAAACAGCTCATTTCTGCCGGAAGTCTTATTACCGTGTTGTTTTTTACTGCACTAATAGCTTCTTCAATTGTGTTCTCGTGGCTGCTCGTTGCTTGAAACGCTTCTTATCGTTGATTGACGTCCTTTGCTCAACATGTGGCACATCAAACAAATTGGAGCAACAGCCTGTACTGCAAAGTAGAATGCTACAAATAATAAGCTGTAAAGCAAAAATGGGCCATTCGGAATGGGTCAGTGTTGCATTGGCTGCCGTCTCAATTCATTATTCCATAAAATTTTGAAATATGTTGTGGTCTTTTGCAAACAAAGATGAGTGTGTGGGTCTGGGGTATATGAGAAATTCGCGAGATTGGAAAACCTTAAAATTTAATTATCATGTTTGCCTTTTTGATAAATTATACAGCAGTTTTCTGAATTTTGAATATTTATGCACTCTTCTGAATTCCTCAATTCAGGCAATACCCATGTATAATTTTAAACCTTAAGGAACCTTCAGATTTGTTAATCAAAAGTGATTGAGTGTTTGTTTGACATTATTATTGATCACATGCAGAAACTTCTTGCTATTTTGCTTTGTTTACAAGTTTCTTTTGATTCGACAAAAACGAACAAAATTGTTTTGGTCAAAAATTTAATTATTTTGTCATGAAATGAAGGGGAGTGCTATAATCTTTCCAATTTTGTAAATTTTATAGAACAGAAAAATGATGGTTCTTTATTATCTGTTATATCCACTGCTAGTTTTCAGTATATGCACTGAATGTGGCTACATGTTTGCTGCAATGATATTCTGAAAGACAGTGTCCAAAGGCCCTAATTCGGTGTGCACCAATTTTTTAAGTGTTAATGAGATTCAGGATGTTAAGAAACGTCAAAAAACATATTTTTAGCATTTAACTAGTGTCTTTTTGCACCAAATCGCATCAAAATGAGGTACTTCGCACCAGATGCATTAAATTCGTGCATTTGTTAAAATTTTTACCAAAATGAAGGGAAATCGAGATCAAAATCACATAGATGATTGAGTAAACGAGTGGTTAAACCGTAGTTGGGTTATCATAAAAAAGACTTTTTCCCTTGACTTGTAAAATTTGGCTGCTGCTCCTCAACTAAGCTTCAAAACTCTAGCGATATACCATTCTGCGGATCACATTGTCACAGATGAACAGATACAAGTGTGTATTGCTTGTGAGACTTAGTTATCAAAGTAAATCATAGGCATCAAATGCATGGCTTAGTTTGCACATAAAAAGCATTCGGCTGCATAAAGCAGCTTTTTATTTAATTTTTTCAGACTACAAACTGATTTTAACCGATCGTAAGCAAGGATTTTTGTTCGGACTTATTGATTTGCACGGTTTTATCACGTTTATTAAATTCTTGATTATGTAAAACCTGCATATTATGTACCAAATTAGTTAATTCTTTGCTCCAATTTTAGCATTTTTTTGTACAAATTTTTGTTCCAAATTTTACATCAAATCTGTGATTTTTAGCACTAAATTTTGATGGCTTAGAAATATGAGCCTACCATCATCCTTGAGGTCAGCCAGACTGAACGAATTATTCGGCAAGGCCGAAGATTTAAGTCACAATTTGCGGGAACAGGAGGGTGAACTGTGCTTCTTTGAAACGACTCATAGATTTCAAGCTCAAGATCCGCTGTACATCACGAGAGGGACAATCAATCTACAACAATGCGTCCTTCTTTGTCTCAAGCTCGCTTCGTGTTTATCGGGCAATTTCTTAGAAGTTTATGATTCGCAAAATATTTGCACGCTTCATACAAGCAATCCTTACACGTACGCAACAACTTTACCAAACTCGATGGCATTTCAATTCAAGTGCAGACAAAGCAAGTTATAGAGTATATTCCTAGACTTAGTGTGACTTTTCAGCAGATTTCATCAAGGCTTTTGAATGTGTAATAATTTTTTTTCTACTTTCCTACCTCTCTGTCATGCACAATCATATGTAGCGCCTTAGCGCGCATATGCTTGGGTAAACCTAAGACATGCGCACCGCCTGCAGCTACAAAGGAAAACTTCTGGGAGGGCGGTTTCCTTTAAAAAATAGATAAAAAGAAATTCACTGCACATTCGGTATCTTTCATTACACTCAATATTCAGCCTGTAAAGAGAGAGTTATATAAAATTTAAACTACAAATTAAACTTAGTGTCAGAGCGTTGCAGAAACTTTTTTTCATAATTATTCACATAATGTCAGAATACGAATCAGAGTGTAAGTGTTCTTTACACCCAATATTTGCATAAATTTAAGACTGGAAATCTTTGATGTGTTTAAATGAGGTAAGGTTGTCTTGTTTAAAAAAGATAATGCTGAAACTTGCGTGTAACAGACTGTAGTAAAAGCCAGCATTGTTCAAAATATTAAAAAAGCGTTTATTTCATGTTGTCATCGCTGGCATATGACTCTTTGTGAGAGTAAATGCAGAATATATGTCTTGTCGCCCGTCGGAAATCCGTAAAAATGGGTTTAGAAACTTCGGACTTCGAACAAAATACACTGACGTCGTAGAAATAAGATGCGGAAAACAAGTCTGATTAAAAATTGATCATTGTTTCCTGGAATATTCCGGATTTTACCGCTAAATTCGTGTTTTTCTCAATTTAGCACTAATATGTATAATTCTTGTCTTTGAAAGTTTTCTGCCAAAACGTAATTTGTTGTGCTATCTCCGATATGCTGATGTCAAATTTACTAAACTTTTATTAAAAAATTTCTTATAACTTGATATACAACTTTAAGCAAATTTTTAATTAAATTGCGTAAAAATCGTCCTAAACAGCAAAAGTGGGATTCTACTTCGTCTAAAACTAAGCCTAAGCCTAATAAAAATATAAAGAGGAGGGAAGGGACTAATAGAATAAATATCAATACTTCTTATTTCTTAACCATTGTTGAATTGTGAACTTTAGGGCGATGGCGCTCCCTAGATCTCTGTTGGATTTTCCTGAAACCTTCATTCCGCATTTTTTGTGCATTTTGTGCAAGTCTTAAAAAAATCTCAACATTTCGAACAAGTAGAGGTTAGTAAGATTGACAGTCGGCAGATGTCAATATTGCTGCACTCCTTGTACTTAGAATAAAGATTAAAAATTGATTTGGAATCAAATGTTGTTAACAGTGCAAGATATGACGCAGGGCTATGGAGAACAGGACAGCGGTCAACAATCAAATGGGGGCGTTGGGTCGACCGGACCATGCATGGACGTGTGGAGGGTTGAGGAATCCCCAAAATTGATACTCTTCAGAATTAAATTTTAGTATGTTGTTGAGATTTTTCCTGTTCATACACACACAGAACTCTAAAATTTTGCTGCTGTCCGCAAATAGTCTAGACTACTTATAAGCATGGGAAATTTGGACCTTCCGAGAATCCAGCGGACACTCCCCCACCAATAAAATTGATAGGCCCACAGAATTTAATTTTTAGTGCTCTTTTTGGCGATCGTGCCTCATTTGACCAACTAAATCCGGGATCGGCTCATGTATGGTATGAACCTTTGCAAGAATCTAGTTGGCACTGCCTAGCTCTCAATGTAACTGATCCCCAAAATTGTATTTTTGACGCTGTTTTTTGGCGATTATGCACCAATCAATCTCCCATGATTTGGCTGCGGCGCCTATATATCGAAGATGTCTTGAATTAAACAGGATGAAAAACAAAAAATAAAAATAAAGTTTTGGCTAACTGACGTTGACTTATCTAAATGTTTACTAGGGCAAGCTTGATAAATTGTCAGTATCGTGACCTGCTTGCTTCCTTGTGCATTATGTTACCCGTTTTGTCGACAAAAATGTTCCTATCTTTTGCATTCCTTGTATTTGTTATGTGCATTTGCAAGGAAATATTTGATGTTTTCAATTTTCAAAATAACGAGGTTTCTTTTTTAAGGCACAAATTATGAAGTAAATTAATTTCTTCTAGGTTAAAGTAGTAAGCTTAATTAGCCAATTCAATGTAAAATCCTGTGACAGAAGGTGGGTTGAAGTTTATAATTTAACATAATCATAAAACCGGACTCGGCGAAGCGAGGAGGCTGATTCTTAAGAATATTCTTAATGTTCATTTTCTAGGGCTGCCGTCCTTAGTTTGCGTTTCTCGAATGCTTATTTACTGACTTATTCAAACCGTGCTAATTAAAAGTAGGGTAATAGCAAGTAAAAATGCTCCGATGGTACCAAAAGTCTAATATACTTAGGGGTTTATGAATTGTTAAGGATGTAAAAGGAGGGGAATAGGGAAAAGCTACCTGTGCCTAGAGATGTCACCAAAAATATGCTTAGCTTTAGCATCACGTCGTTTACACTATACAATGAATAATGTTAAGCTTTATGAACTTACCTGAACGAAGTAGAAAGATTCAGAACATGGGACCTAGCTCATTAGGAGAACAATACATTTTCTAGCTATTTACTAAAAAAAATTGAATTACATCAGAAATTCATAAAATAATAGCTGAAATCATCAGAAGTTACAGCAGGATGGCCTCCCTAGCGGCCATATTGAAAAACTAGAATTCTTCACTAAATCAGACAAATTGGATATCATTCAAAATAGCTTTTTTCGGGTATTCTAAAATTTTATAAATGGTCAAAAATATGAAACATAGCGCGAGTGAAATGCATTCCTTATGGGGTAGCCGTATTGGAAAACAATTGGATTGAAATTGCAGGAGGAAGTATTCAGAGACATGAAAAAACAAAAAGAGGTGAAATTTAGAGCACAAAAATATCTATCTTGCTATTTTCTAAAATATGAAACAAAACCAATATAATGTAGTGACCATGCAAAGTTTAAGCACTTTTTGGAGCCATGCATACTGTATACATAAGCTAGCACAACTTTTTCTCGGAAAAATAGTTTTCTTTTAACATTATCTACCCAGAACAATTTATTTTATTGAAATCAATCAATTCCTTCTTCTGTCAATCTCAAAAATAGTCATTCCATTAAACAGCATTATGCGATGGTGAGGAGGTATACTTGATTCGGCCTGCAGCTATACTGTAGTTGCATGGTATAATATGATTTGTATTACTTTTTGTGGAAGCTCAATTAATGACAATTATTTATTGTTTTTAATTTTTTCACGAATATCAATGGATTAAAACAATTCAGCATAAATGCATCAAATTTTTCTGTATGTGTGAAAATCTCGTGCATCCAAGTCTATGAATGTCACAACATATACTAAAAATCACACTTCTTCTAAGCAACCCTATTATCGAAGTATATTATGCGACCTCTGCAAAAAAGATGTGAGTATAATCTTAAAATAATTTTCACTGATCGATATAATAGCTTGTAAGCATATTATGTTATGCGAGTTTTGCAGATTGCATTCATTTCTGACATGATTCATACTGTGACTAATAGAAAACAAAAATTAAATGCTACAAGCATATCTATTATTAAGTTAATATTTTATCATTACTAACGTAGCATGTCTATGAGAAGATGCAGTATTTTAAGTGTCAAAGTGCAGTTAATATACACATTAAATATATTTACCGTTTTCAACAGCTGTAAACCTATATTGAGCTCGTATAACTTTGTTTAATTTACGACTTTAAAGGGCTTTCACTATATTTAATCCACACAAATTGGGCTATAAGTGTTCAATATAAGTAATAAGTAGTTTCGCCACAGTGCAATGGGTAAGTTCATAATTAAGTGCTTCGTTAAGACTGTAGTATTTAAGTAGATTTATTTAATTAATTTGATTTGAATTGCTGTAGATTTAATTTTATGAATTTCATTTAAATTCTTGAGACCACAAAATAAACTCAGATTTTTGCGTTGCTTAGAGTATGATTTTTAGCATATTTTATGACATTTGAACGCATTGATGCCGAAGCTGAGCACATTTTTTTGTGACTTCTACTGGAATAGGTAGCTTTTTCTCGGTCCCCTCCTTTTACATCCTCAATAATCCATAATCCCATGTATATTCGACCTTTTTTAGTTCTAATAGAGCATGTTTCTGTGCTAGTTTTTATTCTATTAGACTTATCCCGACTTCTTGACGAAGTAACAGGTGAACAAATGAGGAACAAAATAAATCTGAACCTAACTTTATATTGAGTGCAAATAAATTCGTTTTGGACCAGTTTGTAGCCTTTAGATTGTAGTATATAGATGTTAAAAATTTTTGCTCCGCTTCCTAGGTAAGATATTGATTAATCGGAAAAGGTGAGAAAAGTTAATTTTTCGCATAATGTACACCAGTGATTTCGACCTTTACACCTGAAGAGGTAAGTTAATATTGAGTTTTCTAAACGCAGTTTGCTGCGACTTGTCGCCCAAACGCACTTTATTTTTAATATTTTAAATTAGCCCTGATTTCTTAACCGGTTAAGCTGGTGGAAAAATCTGAGACAAAACAGCGTGCAAATTTTATATTCATGCATCTTACTCTAACTCCGTATGAAGTGTAAAATAGTTTGCTGGTCATCCAAAAGTATCCTATGAGTCATAGCACATGTCGCATTATAATAACATTCTCGGAATTCATAAGCAGACTTCGTTGGCGGACATAAACATGACAAGAAGAGGACCGAAATGTGTTTTTTCTAAACACAAATTTTTTACACTCTTTACGCTTTACCTCCAGGAAGAAGTCACTTTTCTAAAAAATAGTACCATCGAAATCACTTTATTGTCTATAATTTAAAAAAGATCACACTAAACAAAATTCAAAACTGAGTTAGATAACTAGTGAGACACACCATAATTTTAAAGAACTAAATGTTATAACATTACAGTAAAACTTTACACGCTCATCAAATAGTAACTATATAGTGTAAACAAAAAGTCTATTTTTTTTTAAAGTAGACTTTTTGTTTACACCATCAAATAGTAGCTATATAGTGTTTTTTTGTTTTTTTTAAAGTCTATTTTTTCTATTTAAAAAAGCGCACAATACAGAAGTGTCCTGTTTTAGAGCTGTAGGGGTGGTCTCACCACTTTTTAGAAGTGTACAAGTATATTACAGTATTACAGGTATGTACTAACGCGCTACCTATAAGATATAAGACACGCTGCCCCGTTTGTTTTACGCTTGAAATAGAATAAAACGCAATTCTAATCGAGGAAAATAGTATAAATGCTATGCTTTTACTCAAGAATTCTGTCGTGAGAAGCACAATATAACCATCAAATTGTACATTGGGTACTCTCAATTTTTCGGGAGTCTTACAGAGTTTTCGGAGGGTTGGAGGGTTGTAAGAAGAATGAAAATCTGGATGTTTAACGCCTATGAGCGGTCAAAACCTTATATGGCCCCAACAAAGTAGGTACATGATCAACCGAATACTTTTTTATAATTATTGTTATAGAAGAAAAGATCAGAACTCGATTGGTGAATAGCATGCCATTTTTCGCGGGCTGTGGAATAGCCATGAGCAGAACTGAAAGGGACAATGAACTATTCTTGCTTCGAAACCGAAAGAAACGAATTGTAGGCGGTTTCGAAACTAAATTTTACTCACAACCGTGGCACGGTTGGATCTTCGAAGATTATAAATATGTCTGCGGAGCGACTCTCATTGCAAGGCAACCGAACGACAGATCTACCAATTGGGCCATAGCTGCGGCTCATTGCTTTGTTGAGAAAAATAAAGACGGCAAAATGTAGGAAACTTTTGTTAAAGTTAAAGTTTTTCGCTTAAATCGCAAGTGACACAGGCATATTACTCGTTAAGAAAAATTTTCATTCAGAGCTAAACTGAAGTAAAGTTATGTACAAGTCCAATAGTAGGCTAATTCATGTCAAGTTGATTTAAGTTAAACTTAATTACGTTGTTTGAAGTGCTTGACCTAAACTTAGAATTATTTATTTGATTTACGTTCATTTGAATTCTCCAGCTCGGAATTTGTTTTTGCATGGCATGCAATCTTATGTGATAGGCTTATCAGTATTCCCTTCTTTATTGAAAAACTTTTTTAATCAGCAGGAAAGATGGGCATTTCTTGGAGAGGTGTTATTTTTGATTTTATAACCTGTGCTGTATGCCTCCCACGTTACGTCTTTAAAGCATTCGTCTCTGCAAATTTTTAATTTTATGCAAAGATGATGTTGATAACATTGTAAAAATCTTCATTTTTCCCGCTAGCAGAAGCGCAGTGTATGGACTTTCGCCATTGCACTAGATAAATGATCTATTCGATAGTAAAATGTCTATGCATGACAAAGCATATATTTTTTTCAAACTTTAAAACTTATAGTCAATGGTGGATATCGAGTCTTTTACTAAGACAAAAGCCCAAACTTGTTGTAAAATATTTACAAAAGCTACAAAATTGAGGCAATTTCTTCAGTCCCTATTGTCCATTGCAACCGTATTAAAGAATTGCGCTAAAACTTTGGAGACTTTTAAATAAAGCTACACAATTGCGGTTTCGCGCTATTTATAATCATGTATACTAATCTCCTTCATTATCAATTAATTACCCAGCCCTTTCATATATAATAATTTTTGGGTAAGCAATTATTTTAAAATAAATCATAAAAAATTCTACTTACTCTCAAATTTAGAGCGCTGTTTTGATAAAAAATGAGTATAATTTGTAGGTACTTGACTATTCTTTTGTAAGCATCATGAGGAAAATATTCGTTTGAAGAGTGCCTATACGGAAAGATTATGGACTTATGTTCGGCCTTCAAGACTCTAGAGTACACACCCCTCACGTGATTATCAGGAAGGCGAAAAGAATACTTTGGCCATCTAATTATGGTACTAAGCCCGAAATAAATGACATTGCTCTGATCGAATTCAATGAAGAAATAACTTTCAATATGTATGTTTTGCCGATATGCCTACCACAAGCCGGACCGGACTATGACCATTTTTTGAAATCGGCAACGTGTTACGTTTGTGGATATGGAGATACGAAAGGCAGATACCTGAAATAATTTTCAAATTTTATGGTAGTACTAGGATAATTTTAGAATGGCTGATTCTTAACTCGGTCGCATCGTACACATATAAAGGTGTTGACCTCTTGAGAATTTCTTTTTCCCTATTGTTTCTGACATTGTCTCAAAAGCATAAAACTTTACACCTAGCTGAAAATTCTTGTAGTTCGGCGGGCGTGCATACTTTCGAACTCGTTTTCTTACAAAGTATTAAATCTTTTCGAAAACGCTTAATATTTCGCCATTTTGTTTATCCCCTTTTTCTGTGAACGTAAAAGACTAATGTATGATTGAGTAACCTTTTCCCATTTAGATCGGTTTCCCTTTTCGTTCAAACACCGGTCTAATAGGCCCAAACGAATGCATTGCACAACATCGGGAGCAAAAAGACGCTATAATTCCGACTTAATCATACGCGATTCGTCAACTAAGATTGACTACAAGGGTTTTAGTAATGTAAACATTGCATACCAAAAGCCTGTCAACATATGCTACAATCGAATTAAGGGGAAGTAGGGCGGGTCGAAAAACCCGATCAAACGTAAAGATTTTCCATGGGCTCTTGGCTGGAGGTATTTTCAACTTTAGAGCTAATATCAAGGTAACGCCAGTGTTTTTTTCTGTATAAGGTCCATTTGCAAATGTACAAAGACGGTCCCGAAAAGTCTTTGTACATTGTTTGCATGCAAACTTTTGTGTACTATAATATAATATGGTACAGCAGCGATTTTAGTGTAATGAAACAGGTTTTTCGACCTTTGGTACTGTATATAGCTAATTTCTGGGTTTCTGACGCTAAAATTTACTAAAAAGTGTCGCAAAACGGTGCGAAGCGCCGAAAAATTTAGACATTTTTCTTTTCTAAATGCAAATTCCTCCATTTTAGAGATATATAGGGCATACAATTACTCATTTTGGCGCGAAGCGCCAAAAATTTTTGGGAAATTTATACACTTTACAGTTTTTGTCTTCTTAAAAATCTTTTGTACATTTTTTACACACAAATTAGTGGGTACTATAATGTAGTACAGTAGCAATTTTAGTGTGGTAAAAACAGAGTTGTTCGACTTTTGGTAGTGTATTTCAGCTAATTTCTGGCTCTCTAAGGGCGAAAATCACTAAGAATCGTCTTGAAACGGCGCTAAGCGCAGAAAAATTTAACATTTTTTCTCCTGAAATGCAATTTCTGCCGTTATGAAAGATATACAGAACACTCAATCACTCATTTCGGCGCGAAGCGCTGAAAATTTTTGCGAATTTCAAACCTTTTTGCACTTTTTGTCATCCCAAAAATCGTAATACATGTAAAAAGACGATCGCGAAAAGTCTCAGTACATCGGGAAAAATCTTTGCCGTGTACAAAATAACACTGGGTAACTCCCGTACTTGCAAACGAACTCGTTTTCTTATCGTATTTTATCGTAAAGTCATCGTATTTTATTCCCCTGAATCCTCGCTTGTAGCGGTATGTCATCCCATGAAATTCGCTCATATTATCACATTTGCTGTATTTTGTATCGTTTGACGAGCGCTTAAATTCTGGAAAGTCAGGGAGTCCGGAAAATGTCCAAATGTAAAAAATCCCAAAAATATTCGGTAGAAATAAGCAACAAACACTTGTCCAAAGCTTAAAAAACATCGCTCAAAATGAAAAAATTTCTGTCAAAAATTCGATTCTCTGGTTGTTTTATATTCTCGGTCCTGACAAGACCGTTCTATACCCATGCTATATGCACATCTTCAGACTGGAAAGGGACATGTGAAGTTGGACAGTACTGTCTCAGGGAGAAGTATGTAGTAGAATACTGAACTTTTACAACAGTAAATTGCATTTATAGTGACATGCAGAAATCCTTTGATGAATGGGCATATAATTTCGGACCGAAACACGGAAACCGCTAAACATTAACCTTACTTTTAAACGCTTCAAGAAAGCTAATGATCATGCGTGGGCAGCGAGCATATTTCGAGGATCTAAGTGGTGTAAAATTGGCATAAATCCAAAAACTATGTCAGAAGTTCAATTCTGATCGGTCTGTCGACTTTATGAGGTCTACTGGTTCTTAGGGAGGGGATGTGATTTCTCTCTGTAAGAGTTTTTCTGTAAGAGTTCGGTCACCCTATATGCATATATGCTACGCCCAGTGTACCTATGTGCACGCACCTACTCAAATTTTAGGGTGATTCTGGCGGTGGATACGTGTGCAAAGAGAAAAAAGACAGTCCGTTTGTACTCATGGGCGTAATAAATGGCCGAAACATCGATGAATACTATCCGAATGAATTTAGTCGAAAAGTGTACTATTATTATTCTTATTCCGCTTTTGTACCGGAATACATGAAATGGGTGAACCAGAAAATTGATAATACGGACAATGATGATGAAGTGACTTGTACCACATGTTGGCATTAAAATTGTACGAAACACATGTGCGTTTCTTACTCCTAACCAGGTCATGACAGAAAAAAGTGGCTTTTTATAACTAATAATGATTTAAATTAATTTTTAACCCTCCTATTACCAAGGGGTCACGCACCCTAGTCTTACCAAGGTCTAGATCGAAAATCTAGTCATTGGGGAGATAACAAAATTGAATATAAATACATATTTCTGGTAGCCAAGAGAATGAGAAATTCAAAAAAGTCATTAACTTTGCACAAAACTGAAAACCAATTGAAAAAAACGTATTTGAACTTGCAAAAAAATGTGTAAGAAATACGATCTGCAACTCAGGTAACACATGTTATAAAATCATGAAATCCAGCTTTTCCTATAAAATATAGGTCGATACGTTTTCTTATGCTCAATAAAACATGTGTTGCAGTAAAAAAAGAGGGTATTGAGAAGCTTGCCACATAATAACTTATGGCCTTACAGTATACTGCAAAAAACAGGCAACTAGATCACGGATCTAGAGCTTGGTAAAAGTAGGCTTAATTTCTTATGGAGTCGATCGACAATTTTCTATGCAGTCAACGCATTGCACAGGTAATGGCATTGAGGAAGGGAAATTAAGTCCATACAAGCAAAAAATATTGTTTTACGGACTTTTTAAAATTTTACGGATCTTTGAACCAAAATTTTCGACTACTTTCCCATCACACATAGTGAAATGATTGCACACGTCAGAAAAGAGAAAGAATCAATTTTTTCGCATAGAAATTACAATCAAAGTAGAAACTGTAAATCAATGTAGTTCTTGCTCGAGTTTATTGTTTATACTAAGTTTTGAGAGTATTGCGTAAAGAAGTCCTCCAGGGGCCGGTTTCTAAATAAAGGGGCCAAGAATTAATTGGCTGACTTTAGCCCAGGGGTCGGCTAGGGTTAGGTAATTTAGTTTAAGGAATGGATTTAATTTAATTAATTTAATTTTATTAGTTCGTTAATTTAGCGTTGGTTTCTGAATGAAAGTCAGCCATTAGGCAAGCTAGCTTTAGGGCTAAAAAAGTTAGTTATAGGATTAACTTTTATTTGACTGAAACACATATACGTATGCATGAGGACGAAAAGGTTTCGCTCTTTCTTATTGAGGCGCTAGGATGCATCACAGTTTTCGTTAATTGTAACTTTGACTACTTTAGCTGACTTTGAAATTGCGTACTACAAAGCCTCAGCAGCCTATCATATGTAGAACTTGGCCATCTTCTTAAATGCATCTTCTTTTAAATTTTCAAGTCCTTTTTGGTAATAATCCTCGATGTTGTTTCATCCCATACATATGTGTTTTATGACATTTGGCAAAAATAAAATGAATTTCCTGTCTAAAATTCAGTTGACGAATACGGTCAGTATAATTGATTGTGTACACGGAAACTCATATCTCTAAGAAAAATCATCTGGCAAATTATTAGGGATAACTTTTGGCACTTAGCTAGCCCCTTTATTTCAGAAACTCGGGCTAAAACACTTAGCCTTATTTCCTTTGACTTAGTCTCGAGGATATCTCAGCCCCCTTATACAGAAAACGGCCCTGATTGGTTAGCCGACCAGGCATGCGGTGAATCTATATTGTATTGAGCAATTATGCACCATTAAATTTAGAATCTGGATCCTCAAGATCGATTTTAGAGAGAGGAAGGAAAAATGAAGGCCAGAAATGTATGAAAATCGAAATTTCTGGTGAATGTGTCTGAAATAATCCAGCATACATAGCTTTTAGCTACATTCGCATCTAGTTTTAAGGGCTAGTTTGGCTAATAAATGCTTTTGGGCTAACCACCATCATGTAGACCTTGCTACGCATATATGGTGTGGCAGGGTGGCCTTCTGAGGGGTATGCAGCCCGCAGAAGGCCGAATCCTCCCCAGAAACCGAAATACCGATCATCCCAGAATTCAATTTTTAAAATTTCTTATATTTTTCTCGCCATTTCTGGATGCTAATAGATAGTGCTCGACGAGAAACGTTGAAAAATGGTAATTTTTAGCAATACCAAAATTTGTAAGACCATTTCTGACCTTTGAAAAATCTTGCACCCCGTCCCACAGAATTTGGTGCTGCCCAACTATGATGCTACGGTGCATCTGATCTATCCAGACCAGAGTTCCTATAGTTTATTTCACATCTACTTGAAAATATATAGTTTTTAAATAGGTAATCGCTTTTAAGGAATAAGCTATCCATATTAATTATTTTTACGACCGATTTGCAACCAGACATGCACGCGGGGGAGAGTTGGCGGTTTAGAACTCCCCTTTAATAGAAGAATTTGAAATTTTCTCAGGAAAAGAAGGCGAAATAATGGATGAAAATGCATGAAAATCAGACACTTTCTCCCAAATAGCTTTAAACTAGCAAAGAAAAATGCTCCGATGGAACAAAAAAGATGAATATACTTGGAATTGTGGATTATTAAGGATGTAAAAGGAGGGGACTAGGAAAAATCTACCTAAAGTCGAAAAATCTGCTAAAAATCAGACTTTCTCTAAGCAACGCAAAAAATCGAAGTGTATTCTGCGGCCTCTAAAAAATTGTCTTTTTTAAATAATGTTCGAAGTTTCAGATAAGAGTGTATAAACGAAATCTATCAAGGTTACTTTTTTAAATTGCTGGCACCTGATTGATAGGAAAATAAGTGGTGTTCTATTTGAAGTTGTTCTATTTTGTTATGAGCATTATCGCAAGCAAAGCAGGGGTCGATTGATTAGTGCACACAATCCTTACGGGCATGCTAGTGCATCTACATTTAGTCTGTTTCGAGTCAACTTATGCGTTTCCTACTGTTTTAAACCAACCATGTCTCCAATTGTCTTCGATGTTTGCTATTTCATTCAATTGGCTTAGAAAGACTGTTAGTTTACTCAATATCATTTACCAATAGCTACGGCATAGCTAACGTGCTGCTTTTTCAATCATTTTTATGGTTAAATATTTATTTTAATCTGTTGGCAGCAGAATATACTTCGATTTTTTGCGTTGCTTAAAGAAAGTCTGATTTTTAGCAGATTTTGCGACTTTAGGTGAATTTTTCCTAGTCCCCTCCTTTTACATCCTTAATAATCCACAATTCCAAGTATATTCATCTTTTTTGTTCCATCGGAGCATTTTTCTTTGCTAGTATCCTACTTTTAATTAACATGATTTGAGTACATCAGTCAGTAAACACATACAGTAACATGCCACAATAATGACAGCAGTCCAAGAACACGGAAAACAATATTGTTCTTTACATCAGCATTATCCTTTTCAAACAAGACGACCTTACATTATTTTAACAGATCAAAGTTTTTCAGCATTAACTTTACGCAAATATCAAGTGTAAGGAACACGAACGCTCAGATTTGGAAGTAAAATAAATTTGTAGTATAAACTACATTTTAACAACAAATGATTAGTGTAAACTTTACACAACTACTAGGTGTAGAGAAAACTAACAGTCAGATTCTCAATTCTGATTTTACGTAGAGCATTTTGAAAAAATTGAGCTTCCGCAAGGCTCTAGCACAAGAGTTAATATGCAGTGTAAACTTTACACAACCACAGAGTATAAAAAAAATTTCAGTCGGATTCGTAATTCTGATATTACTCTGATATTACGATCAACATTTATGAAAAAATTAAGTCTCCACAATGGCCCAAGGACAAATAAATATCAGATGTGTAAAAGTACACTCAAGCTACGTTCACTTCGCTTACTTAACACAAATCTCAAGCTTATGCGCTCACACGGGGGTTCTCGCCCTTTTTAGGGGGTCGATCACCAGCCGGCGTCTCGGGGGTAAGCGGCCCGGCCTGTCAAGGTAGCCCGGCCCTCTACGCACGCACCTAGTGAAACATACTTACTTAACCCCTTTGAGATTAAGTACCTAATTAAAGTAAGTTCCCCGGAAACCTAATTGAGGGCTCAAAAAGATTATTATTTAACTTGTTTTGGACCGAATTCCGGTGCTTGAAAATATTGAGGGTTCCTAAGTATAGTGTAGCACAAGGACAGAATTCAACAGCACGGAAATTCAAGCGAGCCCAGCATCGTTAATTAAATGATTAATTCTTACAATATTTTTGGACAGAAAAATTGTGGGATCTAGTATACAATTTACCCGCCACCGTTTTTTAGCCGATTCAAATAAGCTACAGTGACCAACACGGTAGATTCAAATAAGCTACAGTGACCAATACTATTTTTATTGATGCGAGTCAGAACGTGTTTGATAATTTTTGTGTAAAGTTTGGTCACTGTAGCTTATTTGAATCGGCTAAAAACGGTGGCGGTTTAATTGTATACTAGATCCAAATTGTGAAGCAATTAAAAAGCGACAGCATGGAGGACACATGCTGCCGACCGTCGTGTTACGCTAATCGGGTAAAATCAAACAATGTAATTAAACAAGGGCACAAAGCCCTGCCAAAGGCAAACAACTGATGCCAAAAGCCCTGCCAAAGGCATACAACTGATGCCAATTGGCACAAACACGAATGATTAAAAACAAAGCGTACGCCGAAAAGAAGCGTGCACACTACGCAGGAAAACTAACAGACGAGTTCTGCAGCCAAGCAGATAAAAAGGCACGTACGGAGTCTGCCCACGTACGGCGACGGAAAGAAAAAAGGACACGCTCAGCGCGGAAGCTGGCGGATAGGTTCTCAGACTCAAAAACTGATTGTAAAATGTAAATATCATAAAGTGCCGTCAAAACTGCGCTCGCACGCAGTTTTAACTGACGCGGAAAAAGAGGCGTAACAACACGAACAAAGAGATGTGAAATGGATCTACGAATACGACAATAGGCCTATGGGCAAAAGCTTACGGTAAAGGTATGTACAAACGAGACAGGCACAAATATGAGACACACATATGATCTTTTAACACACGTAAGATATGATAACGCACATACCAATTCATACTCAAGTCACATTGAGCCCGAGTGCTCATTTTCCAATCCCGGATTTTGATTGAAAATATGTGTGGGAAAGGAATGAAAAATATGATAATTTTTAGGGGAATGTGGTCCCGGGCGACTCGCTTAAGCGTTGCACTTAACGGTCGCGTACGTGCATATGGAAATTGAGCACAAGAATGTACATCTGGGGCAATCAGTCGTGTGTGCGTAGATATATCGTAACGCAAAACAAACGGAAATACGCGTTGATCCAACATGGCGAAACAGCGTGTAGAGGGATCTCTACAGATGTAAACCACTTTACACCACTGTTAAGTGCAAACAAACTGGCGTATCGGTTTGGTTTCTGGTTCTTTCTTAGACTTGACATTATGTCCAGACTCATAACCCAGAAATTGGCAGAAAAAACAAGACAGAAACACGTGTAACTCCCCCATTTTTTTGACTTTACACCTCCCGACAAAGCTAAATATTTATGTCAACAAACACAATTCGCTCTGACGCGTACCCCGTAGAAAGTACTTTATTTTTATCCTATTTGACCTCTCCCGACTTCTGAACATAGAAAATGGCGAACAAAAATATGGACAAACACGCATTTTTCACTGTCCACCACATTGTAAACTTTAAAAATCTTAACCTAACGCCCCATTGAGTGTAAATAAATTCGGTTTGGACCAGTCTGTAGCCCTTTGATTGCAGTACGTTTGTATGTGTCAAACTGATGTTCCGCAAAATATTTGATATGATTTACCAGATAAATGCGAAAAAAACCTGTTTTTCGCCCATTTTACTCCTCAGATTTCGAACTTAACACGCCCATAAACAGCTCAATATTACGTTTTTTGAACGTGGTTTGCTTCGACGTGTAGTTCTTAAAAGTTACTTTATTTTTGTTTATTTAATTTATCTCAACCCATAACCGAAAAGGTTGGCAGAGAAATCTTGGACAAAACCTGTATCTTCATTTCTAGAATTATTCCAGTTGCAAAATCACATTAAACGTGTTGGGATTTCTAGAATTTATTGTGCATATTTTGTAAAAATGTCATTGACTAGTGAGTATTCACTGCTAATGTCTGGTAGGGATTTCAAAGAAGCAAAGAAAATTTAGATTAAAGGATGATTACAGGTAATTAATAGTATTGAAGTTTCCTTCTTTATTTTCTCAAATATAGCGAAGCACAACGATACTTAAAACATCGAAGAAAATTGATTTGGCTTTCGGCTTGAAAATGAGATAAAAAACCTTCAGATTGTGTACTTTTTATCCCAAGAATTCTTTCTATCTGTCAATAAATATTTGCCATCTTCAGAAGCTAGATTTATACAAATAACAAGGCCCTCTAAAGTAAATAAGGAAGTGCGTAAGTCCATTATGAATAAATGTTTTGTTCAATGTTCATGATGTCTTGTTTTAAACGAAGAATGCAAATTGCTTTTTCAGAGGCCATAGAATATAATTCGATGTTTTTGCAGCGCTTATCAGAAGTCTGGTTTGTACCAAATTCTTTTACTCCTTTTAAAGGCATAGGTATTTTTTCCTAGCCCCAACTGTTTATAAATTCAATTATGCGTAATTCCAAGTATATTCGTTTTTTTGCTACATTGGAGTATTTTTAACACTATAATTAGTGATCTTTATCACATTGAGCAAGATTCTAGAGATGCAAAACTAGTGTAGCGTCTTAAACAACTGATATGTCTTTAATAACCTTCAGAAGTAAGCTACTTTACTAATAAAGAATATGTATTTGAAAATCCTTTATCCAACCATCTTTAAGGGAGCCACAGCTGAAAAACACTGCAGAAAGTTGATGGCTCAGTCTGTATCTACATTAAAATATGAATTAATTGAATTTAGTGTAGCACATGAGCTGCTTTGTACTGTGTTGCATGCAAGCCCTCGATTTTGATAACAAGGGGTTTAGAAAAGATGATTTATTTTTCATTGAGAGATCATATGAAAACTATTGTTATAACTGCAAGAAGTAAATTATTGATTTGAGAGATAGTTACTTTACAGCTGCTGTTGCTAAAGCAACATTGAAAAACGGCGGCGTCGTGATTGATTTCACAGTCAAAGACAGAATATAAAAACTTTGTTTGGTCTCGAATTTTTGAAAAATTCTCATCGAAAGTTCGGCATTTGATTTAGAAAACATGTGGTCAGCAATAACATTATTCAGGGATATGAGGGTGCAAACTTAGCAAGTCCAAGAAACATGCTGAACAAAATTACAAAATTTCATCCATTTCTGCTGATTCTGCATGGTTTTCAACAAATCTAAAAAACTCATCATGCCCTTGAGTTTAATATAATTGTTGTATTCGGAATTAAAATTTTTAATAAGTTCGGAGTTATATCCTACTACTTCAATTTTTTGTTGTTTCTACTTCTATAATTAAATTATCAAGTCATTTATAATTCAGTTTACTTAGTCCACAAATGTTTTGTATTTCAAATTTTATTAGAAAATATCAATATTTCTTCGAATGTTGATCCGAATAAATGACAAGATTGCTAAATATATGTATTTATATTGACATTCGATGCGAAGCGCTCTTAACATAGAAAACCAATAAGGGTTGATCGGACAGGTCAACCATGCTTGCAAATATGTATAGTCTGTTTCATTTATCCGAGAGCTTTTTCAGTAAATGTTTTCGGAGTTTACAGTAACCCCTTTTTTCTTATTTACTGCAAGTCGCTAGATCTCACTGTAGCTACATAGCAAAGGGTTTTTCAATAACATTTTTGCGGCATAATTTATTCTCGTCTTCCAGCAGATCAATTGACTTACTGATAAAACTCGCTTATTCATCTTATCCTGAGTCGACACTTTAAACACAATCGACTAAGATGTTAAGGAAATCTGCCAACTCCCGCATAGCTTAGTGGTAAAACCTCTTGCTTGTAGTCGAAGCAAACCGGGTTCCGATTCCAGCCAATAGCTTTTTGTTTAGCGCACTTACTGTAGTATGTCCCAGCACTGATTAAATGCCTAGATCAAATTTATCTGAGCGTATTCGTGCATTAAAAATGGAAGAATTCTAGCCACTCGCCCTCACTGAGCTGATCTGCCGAAGTACAGTAATTCGTCTTGTTTAGCTTACTGTAGCCCTTAAAAGAATTGACTAAAATGCTCTCGAATAAATGAAACAGACTAATGTTAGGTTCACAATGCAAAATTGCTGCTGGTTATTTCGATCTAGTATGCTCATGATAAAAACTGATACTTTTGAAAAAATCGAAATTTGATATCATGGATCAAGCAATACGTCAATTCGCACGATTTTCGCAAGTTGCGCTATTTCTAGAAAAAGTCACGCCATATAATCCGCATAAGATGCAACATTTCTCAGTAACAGTCACGATGTTTAGCAATAGATACAGATATTTACCAAAGTCGTAATGTAAACATAAAATTCTAACATAAACAATTCGAGTTGCAGCTCTCTTTTAGCTTTCATTGGCGAAATCACTCTTTGTCACTGAAACAAAACCTAAATTATTTAGCCAGCAGAAACGACCGCATTCAATTGTCAAAATTCAGTTATAGAAAAATTAACACGATAAATTCCTATGGCTCCGTTCAATATCCTTCCTAATACTAGCTAGTAGGTACTACGCTCCTCGAAGACATGAATAAGGCGCATAAAGCAAAAGCACGAGCAATAATTATACGAGTTTCTTCACCCTACATACAATAGAGTTAACCCGACTACAGAATTTGGCTTTATCACTTAAAGACGTAGCCACGTACCCCAATCATACAAATTCGCTTTTCACACTTGCCTTCTCTTTTCAGCATCACATTCGACTAGCGAATGAAGCTATATCACTTCAAAATATGAAAGCCAACGTCACATTTTGCCATGAAGCTAAACTGCTTCATTATTACTAACCTACATACCTATACATTCTTTGTACAACGTCATACACATGCGGAGCACTTATGGCTTTAAAGCAAGCAGTTGCACACATCCATTGCGTCACTTTTTGCGCGCGCTTTCAAAATAGTGAAACGTATATATAGATCGGCGGCTGACGTCGCCGAATAACGCATAAATTCTACGAGTTTTGCAGAAGAAAAATAAACATTTTTAGGACAAAGATAGGCCAAACAAATTTGTGTTTCTCTGAAAAAACCCTTTTTTGATGTTTCACGTCATGCACTCCTTATTGTAATCTTTGTGTGGGGTTTTTTTATTCCAGCTGTTGAAGCCCAGGTGATTTGTATTTTTTCATGGTAATCACATGATAGATATGTTAGGCAAACATAGTACTTTTTCAATATTATGCTCAAAAGTTAGGTATCAAGAATTATATTGTGTTGTTTTTCGAACAATTGGGGTTACATAACTGTTTGACTGACGTTGTACACGTCTCAATCAGGTCATGTGTGCCTGAGAGATTATCAACCTACATAATAAACAATCGCTTGTTAAAAAATGCTGTTTACTAGGACGAGTAGCAGTTAACAATTTTGTAAATACATACTTTTAGTAATTTATTTATCTTATAGGTTTTATTTTTTAAATTTTTTAGCGTGTTTTACGTCTTTAATTTACAGTTTGAAATAAATTATACCGCACGTTGCTTGAAGTAAGACAGATAAGGTTCACGATCATTGCATAATGGACTCTTTGATCGTTTTCGAAACCACTTTTTCAGCGCTTAGAAATAAATATGCTAATTTTTGCAAATATTTAGGAAAAACAAGGAATTAACGTATAAGATTATATCAGCATGCAATCAAGCTCAGTTGAGCTAAGTTCGTTATTTAAAGTAGCCGAAAACTTGCATTATGCTTTGCTGGAAGAAAATGACGCATGCTTACTTGAAACGAATATCGGATTTCACGCTCAAGATCCGCTGTACATCACGAGAGAAGCGATCAATCTCTTTTAATTCAAGATTGTTTTGAGGATGTCAACCTTGACTTAAAAGTCTTGCAAATGAAATTTTTTATCCGTTGAGTTGAGGTTTTAGTTATTGTGAATTCAGCCCTTGAGCAAACAATGTTTTTTTCAAAGCAAAATATCCCATTAGGCGTGTAGCTTTGACTAATTTGCACATTTCAAATCCTGTCAGAGAAACGCCCAATTATACATTGTTTACTGGTCAGCTGCCTAGGCGCACAGTGTTTGCCTGCGTTGAAGGCAGTTCTTATCGAGGCAATTGGACGAACTTCAAACCGTTCAGCATAAATGATGTAAAAGTTACGCTTGGAGGTATAACCTATCCTGCTTACCCAGTCAGCATTTCATTCAAACACGACAGGTATTCGCAAGCCAATACTCAGATGTTTGATGCATTATATATTGGGCATGAAGGTAATTTTATTAGCAGAACAGATTTAAAACAAGTCAGTTGTTTTTTGGTTTCGTTTTGACTTCTGATGCAGATGATGGAGGACACTGGGACCTAGTTCGTGAAGGAACAACAAGCGTCGCTGTTAGGTTTTCTGAAAAGTTGCCCGATTCTGGCATTGAAATCATTATATATGCTGAATTTAATAATTTAATAATGATTGATAAAAACCGAAATACGTTTCATGACTATGATGCATAAACATGAACTATATTGAAATATTCGAAATTCTCAGACATAATAATATATTTGCAGGCGTTTCCCCCATAGATCGTCTGCCACCCATAAGAACCTACCCTGCGGCTCTGGTTGTTAATTTGGACCCCAGTGAGGAACCAGGATCACACTGGGTCGCAATTTATTTTCATAATAAGAAGCTTTGCAACTATTTTGACAGCTACGGGCTAGAACCAAATATGCAATTGCATAAATACATTTCTGATAATATGCTATCCAACCTGTAGGTTGGTTGTACATATTGTATACATAACATGCCTGGCATATGTTCATCATATTCTGAAAATTGGAACAAAATTCGACCATTTATTCTTGAGTTATAGTGCTATGTATATGAAAAAGTGTAAATTAAAATCGGCATACTGTAGGTTCGTTGTACATATTGTGTGCATAACATGCTTGGCATATGCTCATCCTACCCTGGAAAATTCGAGCCCGATCCGACCGTTGGTTCTTGAGATATAGACCTTTGAATTTTTCCCCAGAGAAATTTCCCCTGGTGTAATAACCTCCTGGGTTATTGCACCCCCTCCCCTGACCCTGGGCGGGCAGGTTTGGGCACGCCCGACACTTATTATGCTACAACACAGCCTATGCTACAGCATTGCGCCCTAGCTTTACCTCAGAGCATAGATTCAGAGCCCCTCCGCCTATGCTATAACACAGGCTACGTTATAGCATTGCGATCTAGGGAAACAGTAACAGTGTAAAGTGGCTGTACGGTAGCTGTAGTAAATCCCCGGCTAAGGCTGGACGCGCTCAAACTAAAATTAGGGCAAAAACCATCCATTGGTATCCTCCTACGAATTTCGAAAGGAAATTTCCACTAGGAAAATTTCCCTTCCCTGCCCTGGCCCTGGGCTAGACGTGCTCCCTCCCCTATACCATAACATTACCTATCCCTCATCATTGCACCCTGAGAAAACACAGGGCGCAACCCCCACCCCACTCCACCTATGTTATACAACATTATTATAATTAATTTTTGTTATAAAAAATAAATCTACCTAGGGACACCCGATTCGCTACTTATGAGAAATTTGGTTGAAATTTAACTACTGCGGTATGAGACATTCAGCAAAATGCACTTTCGAGAAGCGTTTTTCTTACGGTTTTTGACTAATTAATTGACAGTTGGTCCAGGCTGACGCAAAACTTTTGACCTGCGGCATGTATATGTACCCACCCCACCCACCCCTCTAGTACCATCATAACTTTTTGTAATAACCCGTCGTTTCCGAGTTTCAGCCGCTATACCTGTTGGACCAAGATAATGAAGTGCTCGGCGAACCATTTGCTTATTACTGAAATGCCCGGATCTTAAATCACTTGACCACGCCATAATTATGGAAAAATTTGCTACCGACTCCATTCAGCAAGAGAAAAATCGAGCGCTACAGTAATCAGAATATTATTTTTCCGAGCGGATGCATGACTAGATTACAAAACAGACTATAGATGCAAATAAACAAGCAAAACCTATAGTCTGTTTCATTCTAAACGGCTCATTTTTAGTCGTATAATCGTGATGGTCTTCCACAACGCTCTATGGCTTCCACATTTATGCTCTCGTAGCAAATGGTTGCCTTAAACTTTTCCTAATGATGTTTTCCTTTGCTTAACATGGGGCTTGTCTAACAAGTGGCCGCAACAACCATCAAAATCGTAAATTATCCTAATATAAGCCGTAAAGCGAAAATGGGCCCTTATAGGTGCGTAAAACAACAATTTTTACAAAAAATACCTACAATATTTTTTGTCAAGCCAACTTAGTATTTTTCGTTAGGATAGAAGGTAGGTTAGCTTGCTACCGTAGAAAACCACAAAAGTCCACAGAGATACACGCCTATATACAAATAAATTCGAAATAGCAAATTTTTAGCCCACTTGCACTTCGCGTGTGTGACGCTACCTATTGCTAAAAAACCTAAAAATTCGATAAAAATTCAATAATTCATCAATTTCTGCGAACTATCGATCATTTTGTAGCACATTTAAGTGCAAATCTTTCAACCGGTGAAGAACATCATCTCTAACACTTTTTTATATAAAATTATTAAAAAACATGCAAAAAACATGGAAATTGTCAAGCACAGCGATATGCTTAATACAGCGTGATCTGGCACATTTAACAAAAAGTTTGTTGCTCTATTATGATTATTGATAAGCACATTTAGCGATTCTTCGGATACACAGTTTTCTTCATATTTTGAGGTTAGATTCCGGGAGGAGTGCCCTTATACCCCGTTTACCATCATGCTTATACAGCAAAAGGGTACCATGATAGGGAAAACTCCTAATCTATATTAAGCTACACCTTCTTTATATATTCTCGTAGTTGTTACGTTTAACGAAAAATATTTTTGAATGAAATACAACTAAAAAACTATTACAATGCATAAGATTAGGCACAAGCGGCGATGCATTTAAAAAGCTGATAGGGGATAAACCACTAAATCTGTTATCAGAACCTCCTTTTCTAATTTTAAGTTTTTCTAATATCACAGCAAATAGTCCAAAAACGATTTATTTCCTGCTGCTCTATAACTTCTCATCGAGCTAAATCATTAAAAACGAAACGATGTAACAAGAGCCAGAACAAGGCTGACAAATTTCGAGACACATGGATAAGGATAATCAGAGAAAATGACACGGAAAACGGAGGGTTATTGACAGGTCGAAAACACGGGGATTGAGGAGAGCATTTTGATGCTTCCTTAGAAAACTCTAAAATAATCAATTTTGATTATCAAACGGGGTCATCATGGCGTTTTAGGACAAGCCTTCTAAAAATTTTCTAAACTGCATCCCCTGTTGCCAGATGATCGACTGAAAACGGAAATCATGCCATTATTTCGTTTTTAGCGCACATAAAAAACGAAGGTTTTTTCGCGAATTTGCGTGATATTGACTAGAAAATGATACTTGATCTCAGCAACAATGCTATTTATGAGACTTAAATCAATGAAGCTCTCTGACCACGTTCCCGGACTAACCTTAATTGCTTTAATTACAGCAACCTTTTTTTATAAATGATGGAACTGATTTTATCGAAATTTGATACGATAATGTTAAATGTATCAAATTTACCTTAGGTCCATAAAAAGGCTACACTACGATTTTATTTGGCCATAACGTCGACTGATTTAAACATAAAACTTTATGACCAGCTGCACTAGCTAGATAAATATATTTCTGTTTGAACCGCGTTAAAAGTTTGGCTAGCTGCCAGCGATTCGTGCACTACGGTAATTTGTTTACACTTCATTTTGACATTGTTTTAACGCTAGAGTTCTTGCAATGTACCACATTACTGCATATTTAGGTATCTTTTTTGACATTTTCGACAATATATCTTGTCACAAAAATTAATTTGCACATTTTTTAAGCCTGCAGAGTAGATACGCGTCCTGCTGAGTGCTTAAATTTCGGGATGTTGTCAAAAGAGGATGCAAATTGATGGCACGACCAATGAGGCTATTGACGTGACCACAATATTAAAGTAGAGTGCAAACAAATTGCCCTGGCACCCGAACCGCTAACACCTGTCTAAAATTTTGAACACGTTTGGAAAGAAGACACTTTTATCTACGTAAAGCAGCCACTTCTGATATCTCACGTTCTTATCAGCCGAAGTTATGATCTGCTGAATCGGAATATAGCCTTATTTATGGATCACCCTGCTTAATGTTCCCAATAATCTTCCTCAACAAATTCATTTAACGAAAATCATCACTAGTGACCATTTGTTGTTGATTGATCGCTGACAATTCATGAGCTCGCTCTGAAAATCAATCGATCTGCATTCACTTTTCATGAAACGAAATTCAATGTAAAACTAATTAACTATTTCAATAATTTACAAATTTTTAGCCCGCAACTTCTGCTGCTGACTGTGACTAGAGTTTGATATTTGATTGATGTTTGATTTTTTTGGTTTTTGTTATCAGGAAAGGTATATCAATAAAACACGTCGAATAAATCAGATGCTATCTGAAGAATCTTCTATTGTAATAAAACGCTAAATCAATACATTCACCCGTCGATATTTTTACTTTGTAATTCGATGTATCTAGGCCCCGCATTCAAGACTCACCCGGGAAGGGGCGAGCGGGGATAGGTCGGACTAAACATGAATTAGTCTAATCTCGAGAATTTCGTAGAAATATCTTACAAAAACTGTATGTTTCGACGTTTTTTTCGACATTCTCTATCGAGGAAGATCATAAAATTTACAATTTTCAAGAGGGTTATTTTTTCTAAAAATAATCGTGCTTTCAGGCAAATTTATCAAAACAAACTTTAAATAAGGCGCGAAGCGCCGAAAATCTGATCATTTCATGACAATATGCAATTTTTTTATCTTTCCGTGCATTATTTTTCTTTCAAAAAATTTTTTTAGGCCAAGAGGAGGGTGTGGCCGATTTTAATCTCACCCTTATACATATAGCCCTAAATTTATTCACAAACAGTGAAGTCCAAACTAAAACAACCATTTGTTTTTTCCTAAAAAGCGAAAATTAGCTAATACTAGTACAGAATGTGAGTCAAAATGCGCTTTTCCCAGGTTTTGGCTCCTCTTTCAATTATTCGATACATACCTACATATGCTGTCATTGTCTCTCAGTAAGACACCATCAAGAAATGAGAATTTCCTAAATTGCTGCAGTGCGACGCGATAAATTAGTAAAATTTCTTTTTCGAACCATTGATTTTTTACTCGTCATCATTTTTTAATAACAAAACACACACGCGTGTTCAAAATTTACCAGTAAACGCAATTTCCAATAGTTAAAAAGATCCGAATTTTCGACACTGTCGATCATCTGCGACATATTTTGAGCATTTTGAGTACGATTCAAACAAACTGGTTCTCGTCATTTTTAATTTTAGGTTTAAATACTATATCTTATAAACTATACCTTGTTCAAACCGCAGCATTTGAATAAACCATTTAAAAATCTTCATAAGCTTTTGTCTTTGCAAGACACTTCGTTTTTTATATGTAAATAATTACTCGCGAGGATCACCTGGTGTTTTAGTAGTCTTAGAACCAACGGCGATAAATGAGAAAAAGATAACAGGCATGGCTAGCACGGAAATTGAGGTTGCTGCTAGGAAGGCATTAGCACCAAACTCGTACATTAGCTAAAATTTAAAGCATTGTTAAAAACAAAAAACACATATAAGATAAATTATAAAAAATCGAGTGATAAAAGGACGAGCAAAATATTTAAAGCTGCACATAAATTCAACTTTCTCTAAGCCATTCAAGGAAAGGATTTCGTATCTGTTGCGGTGGTAATGTTTTATTTTTCAAGAATATGTTTAACAATTCAAGAAATAACTTGTGTTAAAAGTCAATATGTTTTCCTTGTAGGATTGTACAACAACTTTTCCTGATAAAATTGTTTTATAAATATTAGAAGCACATTAAATTTTTCAAAAACAGTATGCTAATCCAAACTGGCCTTGCAGTATACATCATAAGAATCGCCTTAGCGCCTAAGCGCCAATAATATACTTGGGTACGGAAAGCCATAAGGGTCAATTGAAAAATATTGCTAATATGCATACTTACAACCTAAGTTTTCAAACTTTCTGGCAATTACAACGAAGAAATTCAAAAAACAATGAACGAAAACTTTCATAACAATGAACCTTCTGGTTTGAAAAACACATTGAATAAGTTCAAGTAAATTGAATATCCATGCACAAACTCTGAGATAAATGCATTCAAAAATTCAAACTGAAGTCTCAAGATGAACGATTTATTTCAATAAAGACAAGCATTTATTATTCAAAATGACTTTTGAATCACACAAAAAAATTCAAAATTATGAACCTTTTGGTTTGAAAATTAGAAGACCTATCAGCGGTTTGAATAAAGTTGCAAAACTTGGAAATTTTGCTTGCTAGTATGCAGTGTTATTGATGCTCGTAAAATACAACAAAGGTTTTCAAAAAGATTAGCACAGAGTTTTTCAAACTTACCAAACATACAACCGAGTTTTTCAAATTTCTCAAAATACAACGAAGGTTTTCAAAAAATTAGCACAGTGTTTTTCAAACTTAGCAAACATTTTCAAATTTCGTAAAATACAACGAAGGTTTTCAAAAAATTAGCACAGTGTCTTTCAAACTTAGCAAACATTTTCAAATTTCGTGAAATACAACGAAAGGTTTTCAAAAAATTAGCACAGTGTTTTTCAAACTTTAGAAACACAACCGAGTTTTTCAAATCTCGTAAAATACAACGAAGGTTTTCAAAAAATTAGCACAGTGTCTTTCAAAATTAGCAAACATTTTCAAACTTCGTAAAATACAACGAAGGTTTTCAAAAAATTAGCACAGTGTTTTTCAAACTTTGCAAAAATACAACCGAGTTTTTCAAATCTCGTAAAATACAACGGAAGTTTTCAAAAAATTAGCACAGTGTTTTTCAAACTTAGCAAAATACAACAGTTTTCAAATCTCGTAAAATACAACGAAGGTTTTCAAAAAATTAGCACAGTGTTTTTCAAACTTAGCAAAAATACAACCAAGTTTTTCAAATTTCGTAAAATACAACGAAGGTTTTCAAAAAATCTAGCACAGTGTTTTTCAAACTTAGCAAACATTTTTCAAATTTCGTAAAATACAACGATAGGTTTTCAAAAAAATTAGCACAGTGTTTTTCAAACTTAGCAAACATTTTCAAATTTCGTAAAATACAACGAAGGTTTTCAAAAAATTAGCACAGTGTTTTTCAAACTTAGCAAACATTTTCAAATTTCGTGAAATACAACGAAGGTTTTCAAAAAATTAGCACAGTGTTTTTCAAACTTAGCAAAATTACAACCGAGTTTTTCAAAGGCTTTTGACGCGAAAAGAGAACCTGCGTACGTGTCGTTGATTGGTTGACTTTGCTCACTCTTCTTACAGAAATAGCTGCAATTACTGTAGCGAAGTTTAGTTTCAAATGTCCGGTTTGGGTTTTTGGATGTTTGCTGCTTAGGCAGTTTGACTTCTTTATTAGCCCCAATGATCCGCATCATGGCTGGCTGAGGATTTCAGCCGATTCGGGATTCGGGTCAAAGACTGAGCCTAATTTGGGCCAAAATGACGTCAAAAAGTGATATTTAAGCAAAAATTCCAATAAAACTGTTCACTGGTGGGGAATTCCGGGAAAATTTCGACACGACTAAGAAATGAGCAATAAGGTTGCAAGATGCTATTCTGTGACGGAAAATCGAAAAATACAGCGCTTTAATTTTTCATCGTTTCATCGCAGGAAAACTCCAAAAAATAATCGCTTCGAGTGCATCATAAGCATTTTTTACGTCAAAAACGTTGAAAAAATAAAATATTTTATTGCCTAAATAGTGCAGGATAATGTAAAAAGCATATAAAAAGCATGCTGCTTTACGGCCGCCACCCGGGCTAAACTTTACTTTATGGTGTGGGGGCATTTGTGTAGCTGGTTCACATATGTATTAACATAGTCATATTATAAGGGCGTATGTGTGCGGTCGGTAGCATCTGAGGGAACGAGAGAAAGATGCTGCCAGTCGGATTCGAAACGTGGACCTCTTGCTCTAAAGTCTAGAACCATAACCAATCGACTAACGCTGGTTAATTTCAATAAAGATTGCATGGTATTTCGTAATGTTTTGCTGGTTTACCAGCTGATTAGGCTTAGGCTTAGTATCATGGACTGACCAAAATGTTGGTGCCAGCGTTTAAAATAAGCCTGAGTGAAGGGATGCGACGAGCGGAATTTCTGTGTACTATAATAGTACAGCAACGATTTTAGTGCGGTAAAACAGGGTTTTCGATCTTAGGTAATGTATTTTAGCTGATTTCTGGGATTCTGATTACTAAAAATTGTGTCAAAACAGCGCGAAGCGCTGAAAAATTTGACATTTTTTCCATTTTGTATCCAAATTCTACCATTTTAAAGATATGTAGGGCAAAGAATTAATCATTTTGGGCGTGAAGCGTCGAACATTTTTCGGGAATTTCACACTTTTTTACAGTTTTTGTCTTCCCAAAAATCTTTGTACATTCTGTAAACACAAATTTTTGGGTACTATACTTTGGTACAGTAGCGATTTAAATGTGGTAAAAACAGAGTTGTTTGACTTTTGGTAGTGTATTTCAGCTAATTTCTGGACTCAAAGGTAAAAATCACTAATAATTGTCGTAAAACAGCGCCAAACGCCGAAGAAATTAACATGTTTTCCATTCTAAATGTAAATTCTGCCATTTTAAAGATATTAGGACAAACAATTATTCATTTCGGCGCGAAGCGTCGAAAGTTTTTGGAATTTTACACTCTTCCCAAAAATCGTTGTACGTTTTGTACACTCAAATTTTTGGGTACTAAAATATGGTGCAGTAAGAATTTTAGTCTTGTAAAAACAGTTGTTTGACGTTTGATAATGTATTTCAGCCAATTTCTGGGTCTCTAAGGGCGGAAATCACTGAGACTTGCGCTTTGCGCCGTTTTAGGACAAATTTTTTTCAGACTTTTTATTTCAATAAAAAGTTTGTTTGAAAAAAAAGTTTTGAAAAACACTGCGGTAATTTTTTGAAAACCTTTGTTGTATTTCACGAAATTTGAAAATGTTTGCGAAGTTTGAAAAACACTGTGCTAATTTTTTTTTGAAAACTTCCGTTGTATTTTACGAGATTTAAAAAACTCGGTTGTATTTTTGCAAAGTTTGAAAAACACTGTGCTAATTTTTGTAAACCTTTGTTGTATTTGACGAAGTTTGAAAAGGTTTGCTAATTCTGAAAGATACTGTGCTAGTTTTTTGAAAACCTTCGTTGTATTTTACGAAATTTGAAAATGTTTGCTAAGTTTGATAAACACTGTGCTAATTTTTTGAAAACCTTTGTTGTATTTCACGAAATTTGAAAATATTTGCTAAGTTTGAAAAACACTGTGCTAATTTTTTTTGAAAACTTCCGTTGTATTTTACGAGATTTGAAAATCTCGGTTGTATTTTTGCAAAGTTTGAAAAACACTGTGCTAATTTTTGTAAACCTTTGTTGTATTTTACGAAGTTTGAAAAATGTTTGTCAATTCTGAAAGATACTGTGCTAATTTTTTTGAAAACCTTCGTTGTATTTTACGAAATTTGAAAATGTTTGCTAAGTTTGATAAACACTGTGCAAATTTTTTGAAAACCTTTGTTGTATTTCACGAAATTTGAAAATGTTTGCTAAGTTTGAAAAACACTGTGCTAATTTTTTTTGAAAACTTCCGTTGTATTTTACGAGATTTGAAAAACTCGGTTGTATTTTTGCAAAGTTTGAAAAACACTGTGCTAATTTTTGTAAACCTTTGTTGTATTTTACGAAGTTTGAAAATGTTTGCTAATTCTGAAAGATACTGTGCCAATTTTTTGAAAACCTTCGTTGTATTTTACGAAATTTGAAAATGTTTGCTAAGTTTGATAAACACTGTGCTAATTTTTTGAAAACCTTTGTTGTATTTCACGAAATTTGAAAATGTTTGCTAAGTTTGAAAAATACTGTGCTAATTTTTTTTGAAAACTTCCGTTGTATTTTACGAGATTTGAAAAACTCGGTTGTATTTTTTGCAAAGTTTGAAAACACTGTGCTAATTTTTGTAAACCTTTGTTGTATTTTACGAAGTTTGAAAATGTTTAATAATTCTGAAAGATACTGTGCTAATTTTTTGAAAAACCTTCGTTGTATTTTACGAAATTTGAAAATGTTTGCTAAGTTTGATAAACACTGTGCTAATTTTTTGAAAACCTTTGTTGTATTTCACGAAATTTGAAAATATTTGCTAAGTTTGAAAAACACTGTGCTAATTTTTTTGAAAACTTCCGTTGTATTTTACGAGATTTGAAAAACTCGGTTGTATTTTTGCAAAGTTTGAAAAACACTGTGCTAATTTTTGTAAACCTTTGTTGTATTTTACGAAGTTTGAAAATGTTTGCTAATTCTGAAATATACTGTGCTAATTTTTTGAAAACCTTCGTTGTATTTTACGAAATTTGAAAATGTTTGCTAAGTTTGATAAACAATGTGCTAATTTTTTGAAAACCTTTGTTGTATTTCACGAAATTTGAAAATGTTTGCTAAGTTTGAAAAACACTGTGCTAATTTTTTTTTGAAAACTTCCGTTGTATTTTACGAGATTTGAAAAACTTGGTTGTATTTTTGCAAAGTTTGAAAAACACTGTGCTAATTTTTGTAAACCTTTGTTGTATTTTACGAAGTTTGAAAATGTTTGTCAATTCTGAAAGATATTGTGCTAATTTTTTGAAAACCTTCGTTGTATTTTACGAAATTTGAAAATGTTTGCTAAGTTTGATAAACACTGTGCTAATTTTTGAAAACCTTTGTTGTATTTCACGAAATTTGAAAATGTTTGCTAAGTTTGAAAAATACTGTGCTAATTTTTTTGAAAACTTCCGTTGTATTTTACAAGATTTGAAAAACTCGGTTGTATTTTTGCAAAGTTTGAAAACACTGTGCTAATTTTTGTAAACCTTTGTTGTATTTTACGAAGTTTGAAAATGTTTGCTAATTCTGAAATATACTGTGCTAATTTTTTGAAAACCTTCGTTGTATTTTACGAAATTTGAAAATGTTTGCTAAGTTTGATAAACAATGTGCTAATTTTTTGAAAACCTTTGTTGTATTTCACGAAATTTGAAAATGTTTGCTAAGTTTGAAAAACACTGTGCTAATTTTTTTGAAAACTTCCGTTGTATTTTACGAGATTTGAAAAACTTGGTTGTATTTTTGCAAAGTTTGAAAAACACTGTGCTAATTTTTGTAAACCTTTGTTGTATTTTACGAAGTTTGAAAATGTTTGTCAATTCTGAAAGATACTGTGCTAATTTTTTGAAAACCTTTGTTGTATTTTACGAAATTTGAAAATGTTTGCTAAGTTTGATAAACACTGTGCTAATTTTTTGAAAACCTTTGTTGTATTTCACGAAATTTGAAATGTTTGCTAAGTTTGAAAAACACTGTGCTAATTTTTTTGAAAACTTCCGTTGGATATACGAGATTTGAAAAACTCGGTTGTATTTTTGCAAAGTTTGAAAAACACGTGCTGATTTTTGTAAACCTTTGTTGTATTTACGAAGTTTGAAAATGTTTGCTAATTCTGAAAGATACTGTGCTAATTTTTTTGAAAACCTTCGTTGTATTTTACGAAATTTGAAAATGTTTGCTAAGTTTGATAAACACTGTGCTATGTTTTTGAAAACCTTTGTTGTATTTCACGAAATTTGAAAATGTTTGCTAAGTTTGAAAAACACTGTGCTAATTTTTTTTGAAAACTTCCATTGTATTTTACGAGATTTGAAAAACTCGGTTGTATTTTTGCAAAGTTTGAAAAACACGTGCTAATTTTTGTAAAACCTTTGTTGTATTTTACGAAGTTTGAAAATGTTTGCTAATTCTGAAAGATACTGTGCTAATTTTTTGAAAACCTTCGTTGTATTTTACGAAATTTGAAAATGTTTGCTAAGTTTGATAAACACTGTGCTAATTTTTAAAAACCTTTGTTGTATTCTACGAAATTTGAAAATGTTTGCTAAGTTTGAAAAACACTGTAGTTAATTTTTTTGAAAACTTCCGTTGTATTTTACGAGATTTGAAAAACTCGGTTGTATTTTTGCAAAGTTTGAAAAACACGTGCTAATTTTTGTAAACCTTTGTTGTATTTTACGAAGTTTGAAAATGTTTGCTAGTTCTGAAAGATACTGTGCTAATTTTTTGAAAACCTTCGTTGTATTTTACGAAATTTGAAAATGTTTGCTAAGTTTGATAAACACTGTGCTAATTTTTTGAAAACCTTTGTAGTATTTCACGAAATTTGAAAATGTTTGCTAAGTTTGAAAACCACTGTGCTAATTTTTTTGAAAACTTCCGTTGTATTTTACGAGATTTGAAAAACTCGGTTGTATTTTTGCAAAGTTTGAAAACACTGTGCTAATTTTTGTAAACCTTTGTTGTATTTTATGAAGTTTGAAAATGTTTGATAATTCTGAAAGATACTGTGCTAATTTTTTTGAAAACCTTCGTTGTATTTTACGAAATTTGAAAATGTTTGCTAAGTTTGATAAACACTGTGCTAATTTTTTTGAAAACCTTTGTTGTATTTCACGAAATTTGAAAATATTTGCTAAGTTTGAAAAACACTGTGCTAATTTTTTTGAAAACTTCCGTTGTATTTTACGAGATTTGGAAAACTCGGTTGTATTTTTGCAAAGTTTGAAAAACAATGTGCTAATTTTTGTAAACCTTTGTTGTATTTTACGAAGTTTGAAAATGTTTGCTAATTCTGAAATATACTGTGCTAATTTTTTTTGAAAACCTTCGTTGTATTTTACGAAATTTGAAAATGTTTGCTAAGTTTGATAAACACTGTGCTAATTTTTTGAAAACCTTTGTTGTATTTCACGAAATTTGAAAATGTTTGCTAAGTTTGAAAAAATACTATGCTAATTTTTTTGAAAACTTCCGTTGTATTTTACGAGATTTGAAAAACTCGGTTGTATTTTTGCAAAGTTTGAAAACACTGTGCTAATTTTTGTAAACCTTTGTTGTATTTTACGAAGTTTGAAAATGTTTGCTAATTCTGAAATATACTGTGCTAATTTTTTGAAAACCTTTGTTGTATTTTACGAAATTTGAAAATGTTTGCTAAGTTTGATAAACACTGTGCTAATTTATTGAAAACCTTTGTTGTATTTCACGAAATTTGAAAATATTTGCTAAGTTTGAAAAACACTGTGCTAATTTTTTTGAAAACTTCCGTTGTATTTTACGAGATTTGAAAAACTCGGTTGTATTTTTGCAAAGTTTGAAAAACACTGTGCTAATTTTTGTAAACCTTTGTTGTATTTTACAAAGTTTGAAAATGTTTGCTAATTCTGGAAATATACTGTGCTAATTTTTTGAAAACCTTCGTTGTATTTTACGAAATTTGAAAATGTTTGCTAAGTTTGAAAAACACTGTGCTAATTTTTTCTGAAAACTTCCGTTGTATTTTACGAGATTTGAAAAACTTGGTTGTATTTTTGCAAAGTTTGAAAAACACTGTGCTAATTTTTGTAAACCTTTGTTGTATTTTACGAAGTTTGAAAATGTTTGTCAATTCTGAAAGATACTGTGCTAATTTTTTGAAAACCTTCGTTGTATTTTACGAAATTTGAAAATGTTTGCTAAGTTTGATAAATACTGTGCTAATTTTTTGAAAACCTTCGTTGTATTTCACGAAATTTGAAAAATATTTCTAAGTTTGAAAAACACTGTGCTAATTTTTTCTGAAAACTTCCATTGTATTTTACGAGATTTGAAAAACTTGGTTGTATTTTTGCAAAGTTTGAAAAACACTGTGCTAATTTTTGTAAACCTTTGTTGTATTTTACGAAGTTTGAAAATGTTTGTCAATTCTGAAAGATACTGTGCTAATTTTTTGAAAACCTTCGTTGTATTTTACGAAATTTGAAAATGTTTGCTAAGTTTGATAAACACGGTGCTAATTTTTTGAAAACTTTTGTTGTATTTCACGAAATTTGAAAATATTTGCTAAGTTTGAAAAACACTGTGCTAATTTTTTTGAAAACTTCCGTTGTATTTTACGAGATTTGAAAAACTCGGTTGTATTTTTGCAAAGTTTGAAAAACACTGTGCTAATTTTTGTAAACCTTCGTTGTATTTTACGAAGTTTGAAAATGTTTGCTAATTCTGAAAGACACTGTGCTAATTTTTTTGAAAACCTTCGTTGTATTTTACGAAATTTGAAAATGTTTGCTAAGTTTGAAAAACACTGTGCTAATTTTTTGAAAACCTTTGTTATATTTCACGAAATTTGAAAATGTTTGCTAAGTTTGAAAAACACTGTGCTAATTTTTTTTTGAAAACTTCCGTTGTATTTTACGAGATTTGAAAAACTCGGTTGTATTTTTGCAAAGTTTGAGAAACACTGTGCTAATTTTTGTAAACCTTTGTTGTATTTTACGAAGTTTGAAAATGTTTGCTAATTTTGAAAGATACTGTGCTAATTTTTTGAAAACCTTCGTTGTATTTTACGAAATTTGAAAATGTTTGCTAAGTTTGAAAAACACTGTGCTAATTTTTTGAAAACCTTTGTTGTATTTCACGAAATTTGAAAATATTTGCTAAGTTTGAAAAACACTGTGCTAATTTTTGTTGAAAACTTCCGTTGTATTTTACGAGATTTGAAAAACTCGGTTGTATTTTTGCTAAGGTTTGAAAAACACTGTGCTAATTTTTGTAAACCTTTGTTGTATTTTACGAAGTTTGAAAATGTTTGCTAATTCTGAAAGATACTGTGCTAATTTTTTGAAAACCTTCGTTGTATTTTACGAAATTTGAAAATGTTTGCTAAGTTTGAAAAACACTGTGCTAATTTTTTGAAAACCTTTGTTGTATTTCACGAAATTTGAAAAACTCGGTTGTATTTTTGCAAAGTTTGAAAAACACTGTGCTAATTTTTGTAAACCTTTGTTGTATTTTACGAAGTTTGAAAATGTTTGTCAATTCTGAAAGATACTGTGCTAATTTTTTGAAAACCTTCGTTGTATTTTACGAAATTTGAAAATGTTTGCTAAGTTTGAAAAACACTGTGCTAATTTTTCTGAAAACCTTCCGTTGTATTTTACGAGATTTGAAAAACTTGGTTGTATTTTTGCAAAGTTTGAAAAACACTGTGCTAATTTTTGTAAACCTTTGTTGTATTTTACGAAGTTTGAAAATGTTTGTCAATTCTGAAAGATACTGTGCTAATTTTTTTGAAAACCTTCGTTGTATTTTACGAAATTTGAAAATGTTTGCTAAGTTTGATAAATACTGTGCTAATTTTTTGAAAACCTTTGTTGTATTTCACGAAATTTGAAAATATTTGCTAAGTTTGAAAAACACTGTGCTAATTTTTTCTGAAAACTTCCATTGTATTTTACGAGATTTGAAAAACTTGGTTGTATTTTTGCAAAGTTTGAAAAACACTGTGCTAATTTTTGTAAACCCTTTGTTGTATTTTACGAAGTTTGAAAATGTTTGTCAATTCTGAAAGATACTGTGCTAATTTTTTGAAAACCTTCGTTGTATTTTACGAAATTTGAAAATGTTTGCTAAGTTTGATAAACACGGTGCTAATTTTTTGAAAACTTTTGTTGTATTTCACGAAATTTGAAAATATTTGCTAAGTTTGAAAAACACTGTGCTAATTTTTTTGAAAACCTCCGTTGTATTTTACGAGATTTGAAAAACTCGGTTGTATTTTTGCAAAGTTTGAAAAACACTGTGCTAATTTTTGTAAACCTTTGTTGTATTTTACGAAGTTTGAAAATGTTTGCTAATTCTGAAATATACTGTGCTAATTTTTTGAAAACCTTCGTTGTATTTTACGAAATTTGAAAATGTTTGCTAAGTTTGATAAACACTGTGCTAATTTTTTTGAAAACCTTTGTTATATTTCACGAAATTTGAAAATGTTTGCTAAGTTTGAAAAACACTGTGCTAATTTTTTTTTGAAAACTTCCGTTGTATTTTACGAGATTTGAAAAACTTGGTTGTATTTTTGCAAAGTTTTGAGAAACACTGTGCTAATTTTTGTAAACCTTTTGTTGTATTTTACGAAGTTTGAAAATGTTTGCTAATTCTGAAAGATACTGTGCTAATTTTTTGAAAACCTTCGTTGTATTTTACGAAATTTGAAAATGTTTGCTAAGTTTGATAAACACTGTGCTAATTTTTTGAAAACCTTCGTTGTATTTCACGAAATTTGAAAATATTTGCTAAGTTTGAAAAACACTGTGCTAATTTTTGTTGAAAACTTCGTTGTATTTTACGAGATTTGAAAAACTCGGTTGTATTTTTGCAAGGTTTGAAAAACACTGTGCTAATTTTTGTAAACCTTTGTTGTATTTTACGAAGTTTGAAAAATGTTTGCTAATTCTGAAAGATACTGTGCTAATTTTTTGAAAACCTTCGTTGTATTTTACGAAATTTGAAAATGTTTGCTAAGTTTGATAAAACACTGTGCTAATTTTTTGAAAACCTTTGTTATATTTCACGAAATTTGAAAATGTTTGCTAAGTTTGAAAAACACTGTGCTAATTTTTTTTTTGAAAACTTCCGTTGTATTTTACGAGATTTGAAAAACTTGGTTGTATTTTTGCAAAGTTTGAGAAACACTGTGCTAATTTTTTGTAAACCTTTGTTGTATTTTACGAAGTTTGAAAATGTTTGCTAATTCTGAAAGATACTGTGCTAATTTTTGAAAACCTTCGTTGTATTTTACGAAATTTGAAAATGTTTGCTAAGTTTGATAAACACTGTGCTAATTTTTTGAAAACCTTTGTTGTATTTCACAAAATTTGAAAATGTTTGCTAGGTTTGAAAAACACTGTGCTAATTTTTTTTGAAAACTTCCGTTGTATTTTACGAGATTTGAAAAACTCGGTTGTATTTTTGCAAAGTTTGAAAAACACTGTGCTAATTTTTGTAAACCTTTGTTGTATTTTACGAAGTTTGAAAATGTTTGCTAATTCTGAAAGATACTGTGCTAATTTTTTGAAAACCTTCGTTGTATTTTACGAAATTTGAAAATGTTTGCTAAGTTTGATAAACACTGTGCTAATTTTTTGAAAACCTTTGTTGTATTTCACGAAATTTGAAAATATTTGCTAAGTTTGAAAAACACTATGCTAATTTTTTTGAAAACTTCCGTTGTATTTTACGAGATTTGGAAAACTCGGTTGTATTTTTGCAAAGTTTGAAAAACACTGTGCTAATTTTTGTAAACCTTTGTTGTATTTTACGAAGTTTGAAAATGTTTGCTAATTCTGAAATATACTGTGCTAATTTTTTGAAAACCTTCGTTGTATTTTACGAAATTTGAAAATGTTTTGCTAAGTTTGATAAACACTGTGCTAATTTTTTGAAAACCTTTGTTGTATTTCACGAAATTTGAAAATGTTTGCTAAGTTTGAAAAACACTGTGCTAATTTTTTTTTGAAAACTTCCGTTGTATTTTACGAGATTTGAAAAACTTCGGTTGTATTTTTGCAAAGTTTGAAAAACACTGTGCTAATTTTTGTAAACCTTTGTTGTATTTTACGAAGTTTGAAAATGTTTGTCAATTCTGAAAGATACTGTGCTAATTTTTTGAAAACCTTCGTTGTATTTTACGAAATTTGAAAATGTTTGCTAAGTTTGATAAACACTGTGCTAATTTTTTGAAAACCTTTGTTGTATTTCACGAAATTTGAAAATGTTTGCTAAGTTTGAAAAACACTGTGCTAATTTTTTTGAAAACTTCTGTTGTATTTTACGAGATTTGAAAAACTCGGTTGTATTTTTGCAAAGTTTGAAAAACACTGTGCTAATTTTTGTAAACCTTTGTTGTATTTTACGAAGTTTGAAAATGTTTGCTAATTCTGAAAGATACTGTGCTAATTTTTTGAAAACCTTCATTGTATTTTACGAAATTTGAAAATGTTTGCTAAGTTTGATAAACGCTGTGCTAATTTTTTGAAAACCTTTGTTGTATTTCACGAAATTTGAAAATGTTTGCTAAGTTTGAAAAACACTGTGCTAATTTTTTTTGAAAACTTCCGTTGTATTTTACGAGATTTGAAAAACTTGGTTGTATTTTTGCAAAGTTTGAAAAACACTGTGCTAATTTTTGTAAACTTTTGTTGTATTTTACGAAGTTTGAAAATGTTTGCTAATTCTGAAAGATACTGTGCTAATTTTTTGAAAACCTTCGTTATATTTTACGAAATTTGAAAATGTTTGCTAAGTTTGATAAACACTGTGCTAATTTTTTGAAAACATTTGTTGTATTTCACGAAATTTGAAAATGTTTGCTAAGTTTGAAAAACACTGTGCTAATTTTTTTGAAAACTTCCGTTGTATTTTACGAGATTTGAAAAACTCGGTTGTATTTTTGCAAAGTTTGAAAAACACTGTGCTAATTTTTGTAAACCTTTGTTGTATTTTACGAAGTTTGAAAATGTTTGCTAATTCTGAAAGATACTGTGCTAATTTTTTGAAAACCTTCGTTGTATTTTACGAAATTTGAAAATGTTTGCTAAGTTTGATAAACACTGTGCTAATTTTTTGAAAACCTTTGTTATATTTCACGAAATTTGAAAATGTTTGCTAAGTTTGAAAAACACTGTGCTAATTTTTTTTGAAAACTTCCGTTGTATTTTACGAGATTTGAAAAACTTGGTTGTATTTTTGCAAAGTTTTGAGAAACACTGTGCTAATTTTTGTAAACCTTTGTTGTATTTTACGAAGTTTGAAAATGTTTGCTAATTCTGAAAGATACTGTGCTAATTTTTTGAAAACCTTCGTTGTATTTTACGAAATTTGAAAATGTTTGCTAAGTTTGATAAACACTGTGCTAATTTTTTGAAAACCTTTGTTGTATTTCACGAAATTTGAAAATGTTTGCTAAGTTTGAAAAACACTGTGCTAATTTTTTTTTGAAAACTTCCGTTGTATTTTACGAGATTTGAAAAACTTGGTTGTATTTTTGCAAAGTTTGAAAAACACTGTGCTAATTTTTGTAAACTTTCTGTTGTATTTTACGAAGTTTGAAAATGTTTGCTAATTCTGAAAGATACTGTGCTAATTTTTTGAAAACCTTCGTTATATTTTACGAAATTTGAAAATGTTTGCTAAGTTTGATAAACACTGTGCTAATTTTTTGAAAACCTTTGTTGTATTTCACGAAATTTGAAAATGTTTGCTAAGTTTGAAAAACACTGTGCTAATTTTTTTGAAAACTTCCGTTGTATTTTACGAGATTTGAAAAACTCGGTTGTATTTTTGCAAAGTTTGAAAAACACAGTGCTAATTTTTGTAAACCTTTGTTGTATTTTACGAAGTTTGAAAATGTTTGCTAATTCTGAAAGATACTGTGCTAATTTTTTGAAAACCTTCGTTGTATTTTACGAAATTTGAAAATGTTTGCTAAGTTTGATAAACACTGTGCTAATTTTTTGAAAACCTTTGTTGTATTTCACAAAATTTGAAAATATTCGCTAAGTTTGAAAAACACTGTGCTAATTTTTTTGAAAACTTCCGTTGTATTTTACGAGATTTGAAAAACTCAGTTGTATTTTTGCAAAGTTTGAAAAACACTGTGCTAATTTTTGTAAACCTTTGTTGTATTTTACGAAGTTTGAAAATGTTTGTCAATTCTGAAAGATACTGTGCTAATTTTTTGAAAACCATCGTTGTATTTTACGAAATTTGAAAATGTTTGCTAAGTTTGATAAAACACTGTGCTAATTTTTTGAAAACCTCTGTTGTATTTCACGAAATTTGAAAATGTTTGCTAAGTTTGAAAAACACTGTGCTAATTTTTTTGAAAACTTCCGTTGTATTTTACGAGATTTGAAAAACTCGGTTGTATTTTTGCAAAGTTTGAAAAACACTGTGCTAATTTTTTGTAAACCGTTGTTGTATTTTACGAAGTTTGAAAATGTTTGCTAATTCTGAAAGATACTGTGCTAATTTTTTGAAAACCTTCGTTGTATTTTACAATATTTGAAAACTCGGTTGTATTTTTTGTAAAGTTTGAAAAACACTCTGCTAATTTTTTGAAAACCTTCGTTGTATTTTACAAGATTTGAAAAACTCGGTTGTATTTTTGTAAAGTTTGAAAAACATTGTGCTAATTTTTGAAAACCTTCGTTGTATTTTAAGAAATTTGAAAAACTCGGTTGTATGTTTGGTAAGTTTGAAAAACTCTGTGCTATCTTTTTGAAAACCTCGGTTGTATTTTACGAGCCTCAATAACACTGCATACTAGCAAGCAAAATTTCCAACTTTTGCAACTTTATTCAAACCGCTGATAGGTCTTCTAATTTTCAAACCAAAAGGTTCATAATTTTAAATTTTTTGTTATTCAAAAGTCATTTTGAATAATAAATGCTTGTTTTTATTGAAATAAATCGTTATCTTGAGACTTCAGTTTGAATTTTTGAATGCATTCATCTCAGAGTTTGTGCATGGATATTCAATTTACTTGAACTTATTCAATGTGTTTCTCAAACCAGAAGGTTCATTGTTATGAAAGTTTTCGTTCATTGTTTTTTGAATTTCTTTGTTGTAATTGCCAGAAAGTTTAAAAACTTAGGTTGTAAGTATGCATATTAGCAATATTTTTCAATTGACCCTTATGGCTTTCCGTACTTGGGTGCCTAACACCTATGCACGTCATCTACAGCTATAATCGGACGCATCTGGCAGATGCGCTTTTTTAGTTAAAAAATAATCACAAATTCGCTGCCGATGTTTTTTTTAATTTTTTTACACTTAATATTCAGCTTGTAACAATTATGTGAATTTTTTCGTAGTTTTATAACATATACAAGTTATGACAATTTTAGGCAGCATGTGCACAACTCAGTGTGAATGCTTCATGCAATTTAATGGCATAGAATTACAGAAGATAAAATTTTCCAGGTGGCAAATTTTTTGTTTTTCAAATGTCGCATTACTCCTCAAGGGGGAATTTAGAGCGTGTAAAAATATGTTGGTATAATGACGGATTTCGGTTGCATTTTTGTCAATTCTGTATCTGCCAACAACTCCGGTCAGGATTTTCATGAAATCGTTTCTATTAGAAATGAAATACGACTTAAGGGATAATTTCCGTTTTCCAACAAATTTTTTTACACTCAGTAAGGAGTTAGACTCCGGGTTTTAAAGTTTACAAACTAGTTAACGGTGTATAAAAGAGATTTCTTCTCACATTTCTCCGGTTATAAGTCACGACAAATATAATAAAATAAAATGAAGTACGTCCTTAGGGCTACACGTTGCTGCTGACTGCGTTTAAAAACTCAATAATTAGATGCTACTGCAGGTATAAAGCTTGAAATGAGGGATATAACATGGTGGAAGGTGAAAAACACATTTTCTTCCTTTTTTGATCAGCCAATATCTGCAGTAGAATGCGAAACAAAAGTTTTTCACAAACTAACGTACTACAACTCTACACTTAATGTGGAATTGAATTTAGGTTTCAAAGTTTACAGTATGCTCGATGGTGGGTGGGAAAATGCCTTTTTGTCCCTTTTTTGTTTGCCAATTTCGCCGATTAATAGTCGGGATAAATCGAAAAATACTAGAATGAAGTACGTTCTAAGTGGAACATGACACAGCAAAGTTTATTTACGAGTTAGTTCGAGAGGCATAAAATCCGAAATTGGAAGGTATTAAACATCTTGCTTTTCAATGCAAACTTCTCCGGTTACGAGTCTGGTCATGATTTCAAGTCTAAAAATGTACCAGGAATCAAACGTCATACATTTGACGCATTTGTTTACACTCAGCACTGGAGTAAAGTGGTTTACATCTAACGTTTATCTGTCTTCAGACCATTCTGGAGAGTTAATTTTGTCATAAATGTTGAACGTAATATCTCTGTTACGAATCCGACTAAAATCATGTTTACACTCGATGTTTGTTTAAGGTTTAAACGGAAAACTATTTTCTCTCTTGAGTATTGCGGACGGCTAAATTTTTTTGAAAATGTTCTGCATGATGTCAAAATTACTGATCTGGCCTTATGATTTTGTAATATCCATTGACTGTCGAAATTAGACGTTTTGGCGCCACACTCGTTGAAATATTATTAATTATTTACATTTCATTTATTATAAGGGTATATTACAGATTCTGAAGCCTATTCAATTCTCTATATGGAGGAAAAATACACTGTATTTTCTACAGTTTTTCAGTCGTGCAGAAATGAATACTCATCGAATCGAAAAGAACAATATGCTATTTTGTAGCTTGTAGAACCTGCTTTCGAAATTTATAATTTATTTTAAAATTGCATAAAGATTGATTTAATTAGATTAATTTATAAGTTTCTGGCGCCAAAACGTTGTAGACCCGTTGACTGCTGAGATTTCTTAAACCAAAGTATCAATTACGCGCAATTGTTATTGCACATGTATTGTATAATGTTCTATGTAATACATACTTTAAATGATAAACTTGCCATATCAATGCAGCCTATAGTCTGTTTCACATAAGTTCGGCCATAAATTTTAAAACTATCTCCGATAATAAGCAGACAGATTGCGATTATAGCATTGATCTGATGTAGAATTATCGTAGCCCTCGCTTTATGTCGATAAAAATTCTTAAAATTTATGCCAGAAATCATGTGAAACAGACTTTATATAAAGGTATTCATGTAGCGTCTAAGAAGCAAAAGTTAATATTTTGTCATTAGGTCATATTTACGTAGTGATGATCTTTTCTATAGTCTATTTCACGAAATCTTGTGCATGGATCACAATTTTTGGATAAATGTAAATCGATTACAAAAGCAGTTTATAATGAAGTATCAATCCTGAAACTTTGCATAGCAATCAATAAGCATATAAAAATTTACTGCGCAAAATTGTATTACTGTAGACTGCGCATAAACCACTTTTGTAGCTACTTGCTCGAACGCTGAAATTGATTTTCATGCACAAGCTTTCGTGAAATGGACTATAAATGCGAAATTACACTATTTTACGCCATGTACCTATTCTAGTAAATTTGGACTGCGTCTTAACTTCACATTGTGCGCGAGTTTGCACGTTATTGATAGCTGGACGTTCTCAAGTCTCATTGTACCTCGCTATTCTGTTTTTCTTGCACGCAATGTCGTTATTTTTCTTATTAAAGGGAATTTATAATAGATTTTAATGCTATAGTGGGTTCTACGCACACATGGCCATTTTTGACATTTGAAAAATCTTGCACCCCCCTTCCTATAATTCTGGTGCTGCTAACCTATGGTCTTACGTCAATGGAGCTCAAAGGGCTTGTTTTGTCTTTCTATCTGGTGGGTTTGTCTGGATTCCTACTACAAACTCTTAGATAAGTGAATAGATTTTTGATTTTAATTTAAAAAAATACATTTTCTCACTTCTTTCAACAAATAGAGGATTATTATAGACATAAAGTGAAGGGACTAGGAAAAGTCTCCCATGCGCGCAAACAATTATACTGCTGAAAATCAGATTTCTCTCAGCAACACAAAAATCAAAGTATGTTCTGCAGCCTTTAGAAAAGAGGTGTTTCCTCAAAACATTTTTCACTGATTTGGTGAAGAGATTAAAAAGAAACCTACTCCTGCGCTAAGTAGTAGCCGATTTATTTTCAGATCAATATCCCAATAAATATCAAGTTAAAAGGCTTGATAGAAGTAATATGACATTTGCATTATTCTATTTATTAAGGTTCTACCAGTATATCTTTTATGCTAGCATGGAGAGAATAAGTAGGTACATTTTCCCCTTTGACATTCTACATATGTGAGCTGTTGAAATTTTCGGTCCATCATTATGCACTATTGCATTCATTTTTCATGGTTATCTAGATTGTTCTTCTTGCGTCATATCCTAAAATTTGTGGTGCTATCCTGTTTGCGCATGTAGTGCTTTGCTGAGACCTTTCGAACAATTTCCCCGCCACCGTTTTTTGAGATATGGAATAAAGAAACATTAATCAAATTTTAGGTATGAATGTAAACAACCATTATTGACTTTATTTTGCAGGTGTAAAGGCAATAAGTCATAAGCTACTTGTGTGTAAAGTTTTGTTACTGCAGCTATTATGGATTGGCTAAAAGCAGTGGCGGGGAAATTGTTCAAAAGGTCCCTGTGCTACACTTCTATGTCATTCCAACAAAGGCAGTTTGACTTACAGTCTTCTCAAACTGAGGCTACAATCACACATTGGCAGCAAGAAAATTCTGTAGATCTGATTGGGTGAAATCACTAGACATCGCCATAAATGTTAGTAAATAGAATTCTGGGGGTTTCCAAATAATCTGCGGGTTTTTTCAGGGTTGTGACGCCAAAAGGTATACGTCAACGTCCGGCCGAAACTAATTTTTCTAGGCCGCTGAATATACTTCGATGTTTTGTTTTGCTTAGAGAAATCTGATTTCTAGCAGATTCTTAATGCTTTTTTATGCGGATAGGTGACTTTTCTTAGTCTTTTACTTTAACGTCTTTAATAATCCGCACTTCCAAGTATATTTGTCCTTTTTATTCCATGGAGCATTTCTGGTTGCTAGTACAATGATAAATTACGTCAAAAAATAGGCTGAATTTTGAATAAACACATCCTGTAAAATCTTGCCGTAGTAAACAGTTTCTTCCTTGCTGCCAAAAAATTATTTAAATAATTAATGTAATCCAATAAAAAAATGCTTAAGTAACGATATAATGAAATATGAAGCCGCATACGTTTCCAACAAGAGGTGCGTAAACCATATCTCCAAGAGCAGAACCCATCACAATACAACTCGTCGAAATGGCTGAAAAAAGTAAAAACTTCAAAGCATCAGTATGTTGGAAATATGCAAAAACCACAGCAATACGCCTATGACTACAGTTACAATTTAGTGATGATTAAGAAAACATTGAGTAAAAGTAAACTAATAATAATTCGCAAAATAGTCATGAAAACTTACCTCCGATGTCTATTCTCTGCTGAGCCATGCTTAAAATTGTGGGTACTGTGCTGGCGAGGGATAAGCCGAAAACAGCTGTAGCTGCACATAGAATGGGAAACGAAATAGGAGTAAATACGTATATTCCCGCCGAAATAGCTAAGCATACCTTTTTAAAATAAAATGCATAAAATTACGAATAGCTCACGCTGATTTGTACATTATTAGCTCACCAAATTGCCGATCATTAGTAATCGAGGGGAGAAATAAGCGAGAACGAAAATAGCAAGTAATCGGCCCGCAGCGAGAAAACCCTAAAAAAACTTGATGAGCTCTGCATGCTTATCTGTATCCTGTGTAAAATGACCACAATTTAAGGAGTCAGTAAGTTGGAATACTTGGGATTGTGGATTATGCAGGATGTAAAACAAGGGGACAAGGAAAAAGCTGCCTATATATATATATATATATATATATATATATATATATATATATATATATATATATATATATATATATATATATATATATATATATATATATATATATATATATATATATATATATATATATATATATATATATATATATATATATATATATATATATATATATATATATATATATATATATATATATATATATATATATATATATATATATATATATATATATATATATATATATATAAACTATTGAACCAAAAACGTCTGAAAAAGCAGCAAGTTGCTGTAAGAAATTAGATGGAGTAAACTAGATGAGACTTTACAAGCCAATTGAATGAAATGGCAAACATTGATGAATTCCAGACAATCGTTGAAATTGTTGGTTTAAAGCAGTAGGAAACGAGTAAGCGTACATGAAACAGACTAAATGTATGTAAACTAACATGCCAGAAATGATCGTGTGCACTAATCAATTGACGCCAGGTTTTCGTGCTATAATACTCATGATAACAAAATAAAACACCTCTAAATTCAATTGCAGTTAGTTTTCTATCAATCACCTAACGATTCAAGTCAGCGTTGCAACTTGCAAGCAATTTACAAGAAGTAAACATTTTAGATTATGTTTATACACTCTTATGTGAAGCATTAAAAATTATTTAAAGAAGATTACACTTTACAGAGGCCGCAGAATATACTTCTATTTTTAGCATTGCGTAGAGAAGTCCGATTTTTGACAGATTTAGGAAACTTTAAGCATATACAGAACTAGTTTTTCGTGGTCCCCTTCTTTCACATCCTTAATAATCTACAATCCCAAGTATATTCGTCTTTTTTGTTCCATCGGAACATTTTTCTTTACTAGTACCCTACAATTAATTAGCATGTTTTGAATAAATCAGTCAGCTGACACATATGGTAGCATGCCATAATAATGACAGCAGTCCGAAAACGCGGAAAACAATATTGTTCTAAACATCAACATTATATTTTTTAAACAAGACAGCCTCAACTTATTTAAACAGATCTAAAGTTTAAGCATGAACTGTACGACATTATTGGATGTATAGAATGAGTATGCTCGGATTTTCAATTCTGACGTTGCATTCACATTTTGAAAAAATTGAGCTTCTGCAACACTCTCAAACTAAATTTAATTTTTTGTGTAAACTTTACATAATTACTAAGTGTAAAGAAAACAAAGAGTTAGATTCGTAATTCTGACCTTACGGAACATCTTTAAAAATAATTCACGTTCTGCAACGCTCTGGAAGCAAAACAAATTTGCAATGTACACTGCACACATGAACAATAAATCAATAGTGCAAACTTCACACAAATACTGGGTGTAGAGAACAGTCAGATTCGTAATTCTGACGTACGTAGAATATTCAAAAAAATTATGCTTCCGCAAGGTTATAGAACTAAAATTAATTTGCATCATAAAGTTTACACAACTATAGAGTGTAAAGAAGATTTTAGTCGTATTCTTAATTATGATATTACTCTGATATTACAATCAAGATTTATAAAAAAATTAAGTATCCGCAATTGTTTGAAGACAAGTCAATATTAGATTAAACCATTTTAATCACAAGCACACGCACCCAACTCGCGTATCAAGTTTGATTTCTGCTAGATTTTAAGACTAGAGATCATGTCTGGAGTCTAGACTCGAGTTGGCAGAAAAACCAAAATAGAAACACGTTTAACACAATAAATTTTTGACTTTACACCTCCCTAAAAAGCTAAATATTGAAGTAAACAAATGCAAGTCGCCATGACGTGTACCTCTTGAAAAGTACTTTATTTTTATTCTATTTGGGTTATCGCGACTTTTAAATGGAGAAAGTGTCAAACACAAATACGGACAAAAACGTATTTTTAAGCATCAAACACATTGTAAACTTTAATAATTTGAGTAACTCAATATTGCGTTTTTTAAACGCCATTTGTTGCGACGTGTAGCCCTTAAAAGGTACTTGATCTCTATTTTATTAAATTTATCCGGTCTTATGAGCGGAAACATTGGCTGAGATATCTTAAACAAAATCGGTTTTTTATACCATACACTAGAGTGTAAAGTTTAAACCCCTACTTACACCGTATTAAATGTACAAAAGTTTCTGGTGAATAAGAGGTAGCCCTTAAACCGTAGTACATTTATATTGGAAAAATTTTTTGCAATTCATAACCGGAGTTGTTAGCGGAAATAAACAAGTCGAATATTCGACCAAAATTTGTTTTTTAAAACCCCATATTTTCACATTCTTTACACTCCCATGCAAGAACTAATGCAAAATTTAAAAAACAGAAAATTAGTATCTGTAGCATTCCCTCCTCTACAATTCGAAACCATCAAATCTTTTGTGTTATTAACACTGAGTTGTTCACACACAGCCGTGTAAAAACAACTTAAGTTTGCTACACGTTACGCCAAAACTTATCACGCTCATTAAAAACGCTGTATTAAGTGTAAACAAAAAGAAAAAAGTTCCATCGAGTTTTTAATTATCTATCGTTTAAAACAAATCGTACCTTACAGATTTGTCCCGCTATAGCTGTAAGGAGGTGCACAGGTGTTAGGGGTACCCAAGTGTATTACAGGTTCGCGCTAACGCGCTACCTATGATAAATTCTCAAAGTTAAAATAGCGTGATCGTAGTGATTTCGTTATTTGATTAATAAAGTAATTTATGCAAGTAATTAGATGATTGAGAAGTTTGGATAAAACACGGTTAAGACCATACGTGGGCAGCAGCATAATCCTGGTGAGGGGTGGGTGCATGATTTTTGAAGGGTAAAAGCCTAAAAAACACCATTTTTCAACGTTTCTCATCGAGCACTATCCATTGCCATTAAAAAATTGCGGAAAAACACAAAAAAAATTTTAAAAATTGAATTCTAAGGGAGGGTATTTTGGTTTCTGAGGCGTGTTTGGCCTTCTAGGGGTGATGCATACCCTCTACAACCCCCTCCACATGCCCACGTGTGATTACCGTAGCAGCTTAAATTGCCAGCAGGCCTCAGAGACGCTGTGCAGCAGATTAAACAGAAATTGATTTAGTAGTGTAACGTTTTTACACATTTTTAAAGAGAGTATGTAATACATCTGAATTAAATTTTTCTTACTCAAATTAACTGATATAAAAAGTTTTTTAACTAATGCCAATTCTATCAAACATTTAAGATAAGTATTTTGTCAGTACTAGAAGATAATTATGAGGCAAATGATTTTTTATTTTCCTTGGAAATCTTCTACATAAATTCGAATGATATGTAACTTCTCGATGCATATCTATACTTTTTTATAATTTATTTTTGAGCAACATTCTTAAAAAACTAAATGTGCTAGCGCAAAATCAAATTAAATTTTTGCAAAATTTTATGTGCAAGCGCAAAATCATAAACCGATTTATAATCAGTGCAATAAAACTGTTTTAGAAGATATTTAATATTTTCAAGATGCAGTTATTATGCTACTTATGTGCTTCGACCCTTGCATTGCATTAAATATGCAAATTAAGTGTAATGCTGTACAGCTAAGAAAAAATATGCAATACCCCTGATGTTTAAATCACGATTTAGTGTCTTTGCATAAATTTAATATTCAAATATCTAAAAATTGACGTGCTAGAGAAATTCTAACGTCAGATTTGGAATCAGCTTAAAAATCTGATTAAAACTCAATTAATTTTGTTCCTGATGAAAAATAGTTGTGGAACAGTGTAATTATTAACATAAAAATTAAAATATTATCTCATTAGAATTATAGTAAGATTTTGTTTTTTTCATAAAAACTAGTTAATTGGATGACTTCAATTACATTCATTTTAATTGATTCGGATTAGTTTTGGTGGATTTCTTTTAAAATTTGTGTTTTAATGCTACTATCAAACAAGGCGTTTCACTGCCCGATCCACTAGAACAAACTTTTTGACAAATAGGTCGCTTCCATAGGTAGGCAGCACCTAAATTCTGGAGGAAGGAGCTGCAAGATTTTTCCAAAGGTCAAATAATGATCTTAAAAATGGTGATACGGCAAAAAAACACCATTTTTTCAACGTTTCTCGTCGAGCACTATCTATTGGCATCGAAAAATTGCGAACAAAAACAAAAAAGAATTTTTAAAAAATCAAATTCTGAAGGGGTATTTTGGTTTGTGGGGGTAATCGAAGTTCTGGGGTTTGCATATCCCCAACCAACCCCCCCCTCACGTCCACGTGTGGTCGCTTCACTCCTATTTGCAAAAAAGATGGATATGTGGTACTTATACTCTGTTTCAAAATTCTTGACTCTTTTTTCAGTAAGGGGATTCGAAAGCATGCTTTCATCCGATTAGCTAAAGTCTATTGCACATTATTTGGCTCTTAATCCTTGTGCTTTGCCACCTTAGGTGCGTAGCATCAAAATTTTGGTAGGAGCGCAAGATTTTTCAAAGGTCAAAAAATGGTCTTAAAATAGTGGTACAGCGAGAGAATGCCATTTTTCAGTGTTTCTCATTGAGCACTATTTGGCATAAAGAAATGCGGAAGAACAGAGAAAATTTAAAAAAAATTGAATTCTGAGGTGGGGTGTTCAGCCTTTTAGGGGGTGCATATCCCTCATAACACCCCTCCCCACGCCCACGTGTGCTTAGCACTTTAGGTCAGCTTTGCTCTTAGGAGCTATGAGAGCGCAACCGACAGCGTCATTGGAGAAAACTACTCATACTTGTGCGAAGTCGAACTCCGTATTTCTCGAATACAATTAGCGAATTAGTTTATGCGAGGGCGGGTACTTAAAAACTGCTCTTTGCTGATTGGCTGAATTATTAATACTTTCGAATCACGTCGTTTTCACACAATATGAGAATTTGAGTACATTTATGCGTATAACTTTTGATCCGCTGGTATTTGTTAATAAAACAAATACACACTTCATTCAGCTTGCTCAAAAATTAGTCCATGTTTCATGTTATAACATGCCTACAGTGTGACAGTCGGTCAAAGCTGATGAACCTGCTAATCATCGAATAACTCATTTCAGTGAAGTGAGATTTTTTGAGATGAACTCAAAAACCACGTAACAGATTTTGATGAAATAAATTGTTTTACATAGCAATTCTGGAATGAAACTATTTTGCCGAAAAAAGTATAGCTAGCTCATGTCTACAGTATGCTAAGCTCGAAAAAGTGCTCAAACTTTGCTTGGTCACTATAGTATACAGATTAAGTTTCGTATTTAAAAAAATAGCAAAATAGAAATTTTTATGCTCAAAATTTTACACTTTTTTGTTTTTTGTGTTTTTGGATAGTTCGTCCTGCAATTCTAATATTATTTTTTTCCAAAATGGCTGCCCCTATAAAGTATGCATTTTACTCGCGCAATTTTTCATATTTTCAAATGTTTAAGCATATTTTAGAGAGCCCAAAAAAAGTTTGTTCGAATGATATCTTATTTGTTTTATTTACTAAAGAATTCCAGTTTTTCAATATGACCGCCAGGAAGGCTGTCATACAGTACCTTTCGATGTATTCCGCTATTACTCTGTGAGTTTCTGACATATTTCAAAATTTTTTCAGTATATAGCTGGAAAATTTAATGTTCTTTCTAATGAGCTCTGTCTCATCCTCTGAATCCTTCAAGTTCGTTCAGAAAAGTTCAAAAACTTCAAAATTGTTCAATGTATAGTGAAAACGACGTGGAATCCTAATACCGTAAAAAAGTCTCAAGTATTTTAAAGCAGACTATAAGTATCTCTTCTGACCCATACGCCAAAAATTGTCTAGAAATTCATGGTTATTGTCTTATATTCTTATTTACTCATTTCACATTTTACTGCATTCTCTCATTCTCTCTGTCACATCCACTGTTTGGCACCTTTCAGGCTTACAATAAATGTCAATGTATCGTTAAGGAGCGCTATTGAGAAATTATCAAATCCTCTAAGGTTGCCCGCTACAACTTAAGTTAGTTGTAAATTACCAAGTTCACCAAAATGTTACCATTTCAGCTAAGCTGGTTTCCTTTTTCATTCTACGACAACTGATTTTATTTCGCTTACTTATTAATCTTTTTCGCTTCACTTTTCTGCTCGTGTGACAATTAGAAGGCTTGCAAAGTGCGCAGGAATTTAAATTAATGTTTGACTGATTTGCAACCAAATGCTAAAAGTTCTATGTTAAACTTACTGCTGGAAGTAGACATATGTCAAATCGTACTTAGCATTTTCAAAAGCTATGCGCTTGCTGTTTTTGTTTAATTTAAATTAAACCGTACCCACGTTGGTTTACAGCATTCAAAAGATCATTTATAATTTGATATATTTCTTTGCTGTAAACTTGTCCTCAATGGGGAATCATGGTTTTTGGAACCATCAGTGATTTCCTGTCAGCTCGTCACCTACGTGTTTTGTGACGCCAGATCGTGCAGGTCGAGTTTTTAATTCGGATTCAGAAGTCCAATAAACCCCAGGGGCCAAATTAACGAAGTGATACTCAAGCTGTACTTCTGCAAACCGACAAAAATCCAAAATTTAACGTTATGGATAGGGTATGTTTGGGCTGCTGTATTAAATAAATCAATCAGTGTATTTTCTTCCAATTCTACAGCAAATTTATCCGGGCATCACTTGAAAGTAGGTCAAATTTTAATGAAATTTATCCGCTGCGATTTGACATAACGAAAAAAAGCAACGCTAAAAACCTTTTTCTTGCGATTTTCCCTCAGTTTGAACTGCGGCGTAAAGTGTTTTACACCAATCGATAGCGCAATAAAAGCTGGTATAGGAGGGCATAAAAATTTGCCCCGCGGCAATGACATAAGCCATTAGGGTCACCTGAAATTACCCATTGAGTTAAAATATGAGGATCGCTCGATTAAACAGTAAAAACTGTTTTTCTTGGACACATACACACACACATGCAGACAACTTGAAATTAATATTATAGATGCTCTTGCTCATTGAGTTTTTGATTGTCTAATTTTTAAGGAATATGGCAGTTTGACTAAGGTGAGGACTTCTATACATGTACAGGTACATTGTAATATAGTTACACAATTAGAAAGCTTAAGAATAAATAATTGTTATCATTGCATAAGTTGGCTTCAGTGGCTTCTAAGATTATTTTTTATAGCAGATGGCTAAGATAGAAAGTACACTGTCAGCGCAATATTAAGTTGTTCTTTTTTATTCTAGAATACGTGTTTAAATGCGTTCATGAGTTACAAAGCAATGATTGACATAATTAATATACAATTATGATAGAGTTTACTGCTATATAAACTTTTTAGGAGGCTCACCCAAAATACCGCATTTACGTTAGCGGCTTGCGATGCCTCGATGTCTCTGTCAGCTAGTCGACTAAACGTAAACACTAAAGCACCAAACATGCCCTGAAAAAACATAGGCCGTAAATACGTTTACTTTTCCTAAATAGAATTCTCTGAAGCATATACAAATTATTTAACAATTTGCTACGAATGGACGACGTTACATGCAACTATTTGGCTAAATTAATTAAAAATACGAAAAACTGACGGAAAAGAGGCAAAAAAGGCGAAAAATGCATGTAATGTATTCTATCACCTGCAAACCATCAGCAACAAAAGCAAAAGTAGAAGCTAATGCCACTATTTTGAATAGAATAATTGGTTTTGAAACAAATTCGTTATTATCTTCCATTTGGCTACCTGTGAAGTAGGAAATATTTGAAATATTTACTCTTTCACAAGTTTTGAACAATAAAATTGCAATACTGTCAAGGTTCTCGTATTTGCCTTTGCTACAACCTTCTAAAATTCCATTGTCATTCGATAGATTAACTAGCGCAGCTACGATTATTGGTAGCTGTAACAATGATATTTAGGGAACAATCAAAATTCCGCTACCAAATAAAAGTTTAACAAAAAAACCGAAAATATCAAAATCAAAGTAAATTCATAAAATAGCATGCTAAATTAAGATTTTTCAAAATAAGAACATTTAAATACAAAATCGAATCAAAAGGCTCAAATTACTTTACTACGACTTATATGTATGTTTATGACAGAAATATCATAAAATTGAAAATTATGAAAATTGACGACATTCTTGAATAGAAAAATCATTTAATTTAAGAAAAGCTTAATTATAATTCATTTAAAAAGAAATAGAAATTGATGGTGGTAATTTATTTTTTTATCATTTTTAAGCAAGATTATAATTTATAAAGGAACATTAATCAGTAGCTATGATGTTAATTGCTACATCTTCACCTGCAATGAAGCCATCATGAAGAAAGGAACATGAATGTTTACATTTTCCTGTGCTTCCTGCAAGGTTATGGATTGTTGCGATCGAAGGTTATCTCTAGAAGTTAAGCTTAAATTTGGGAAAACGTAAGTTATCATAATAGACACTTTGAAAGAAAATATAAAATTCAGATAGCGGACAAGTTTTCAACTTCCTATACATACAATGCTTTCAGAACAATAAGTTTCCGATAGCTCTTTGTCTTCTTTTAATTGTTATATATTCGACTGCAAAAGTTTGTTTATCTTTTTTAAATTTTTTTATCTTTTACTATTCAATTTTTATGCATTAATTTTATTTTCTACGCAGAAAGACTTGAGCAATATTCATCGTTTCTTCGAGTGAAAAACATTCCATGGAACCATGGAACAGCTAAGCATTGGTATACAACTTGTTTACTTTAGAAATACAATGAATCGGGGAGCATATTGTTCTTCAATCCTAATTGACAATGCGAAGATGTAAACTTTGTGGTAGAGTACGTTTTCTTGCCACAAAAGTCGTCTGAAATAAAGTTTTCGATTCACGCCCCATTTAGACACTGAATGGCATTCTTCTTATTTATGTAAATAATTACGAGACTCCCGATTTTTGGTGAGAAACGATTAATTCGAGCGATTCTTTACTAGACGCCGCACATATGTAGATCTTGTTTTGCATTTTGTTCTTTTGCTACTCATTCATTTATTTTTATGCATTGCTTTCATTTTTCGCGCAGACAGACTTACTGTAGACACATGCTTTATTGACCGTAATCCTAGGTAAATTTCTGTAGGGGCCAAATACAGTATAGATTAGGTGCAACAAACTCATTAGAGCACTAACCCGTCATTAACATCGCAAATTACTTGGTCCATTTCCAGAAATTTGTCCGTGTCCCGTTCCCTACAATGAATTTCGTGCAATCGATATTTTCTAAGAATGGCTCAATAATTATGGGACTCAAAAATGCGCCCACTGCGTAGAAGAAATAAAGCATCTGAGCATTCGTTCAAGAGAAGAGATTAAGTGATATGCAAATTAATATCATTGAATTAATTATTTTCACCTGCAGAAATGGTCCAACGTCCTCTTTGTATAGATTAATTAGGGAAATATTCGCAGTCGTGTCCAAAATCCCCATGTGGAAGCCTAACACGGCTAAAATCACTGCAAGAAATCGCAATGACTGACATGTTGGTATAAGCAAAAAGCTTACTGAAGCAACAAACAAGCTCACAACAGTCAGGTATTTAGCTGGTAACCTGCAAAGAGATAATTTTGAGAAACGTTGCCAGAGTTTTCTGATTTTACTAACAAATTTTTACAAAAGGTAATTAAGAGGGAATTTAAATTTTTAATTTGATCAATTTCGCAGTCCATTGAGCAAAATAACCATTTATTAAGGGGTCTTTTGATACAGAACGTACCATTATTGCTTTACATTATTCAAATTGATAGTTGTAGTCTCCATATAATGTAAATTAATGCTTACACTTTGTACGATTATGAAAATTTAGCCAATGTGTGCCCTGTCTATTGTTATACATGCAATCTATTTTGTAATCACTTAGTTGCTTATTGGGGGCATGCCCGCCTCAGTTCTTCCAAACCTATAGAATTAGTCAACGCGCGTGTGAAATTCACATGTAGGCGTAGGGAAGAAGATCGGGGTTGGGGTCATAGGTGGGCAGCATCTGAATTCTGAGAGATCGCAACATTTTTCAAAGCTAAAAAATGATAATATGGCGAAAGAAACACCATTTTTCAATGTTTCTCATCGAGCACTATCCATTAACATCAAAAAATTGCGGAAAAAACAAAAAAAAATTTAAAAATTGAATTCTGGGGGAATATTTTGGTTTATGAAAGGGAGAAGCATAGGTAAGCATCACCGAAATTCTGGGAGTGGGTAGAAAAAATTTCTGGAGGATATGAAAAAGTTTTTAAAGGGAAAAAATAGTCTTAAAAGTGGTCGTATGGCGAGAAAAAAAACCATTTTTCGACGTTTCTCATCGAGTACTATCCAATGGCATCAAAAAATCGCTAAAAAGCAAAAAAATTTCAAAAATTGAATTCTGGGGGTGGGGTATTTTGATTCCGGGGGGAAGGTATTTAAATATCTGGGGGGTACATACCCCCAAAACCCCCACGCCCACGTGTGGAGAAGGGTATTTGGCCTTCCGGGGGTGCATACCTCCCAACCTCCTTCCCTACGCCCACGTGTGGTTGGGCTAGTCTAGCTCCCCAAAAATCTCTAAAACCCCGCCAGAGTTAAATTTTTGTCATTTTTTGGAGTTTCGCCAGTTTTAAGCTACCTAGACTCACAAAATTTGGGTGGTGCGTTGGCGGCACCGAAAATTCTGGGGGCGCAAAATTTTTCAAAGGTCAAAACATGACATTAAAATGGTGGTATGGCGAAAAACACCATTTTTTAACGTTTCTCATCGAGTACTATACATACATTGGCATCAAAAAATTGCGAAAGAAACAAAAAACTTTCAAAAATTGAATTCTGGGAGTATTATAGTTTCTGGGGAAATATTTTGGTTTCTGGTGGAGTTATTTGTTTTCTGGGGAGTGCATGTCCCCCAAACCCTTCCCCTACGCCCAGGTATGTAGTAGGACTGCGCTAAGGCATAAATCGGAGTTAGATCTTTGCAAACTTTCATCGCTGTAATTAAGCGTTGAATGAAAACTAAGCGTCAGCATAGGTGGGCGGCACCGAAATTCTGGGGATGCAAGATTTTTCAAAAGATAAAAAAATGGCCTTAAAAATGGTGGTATAACAAAAAAACACCCTTTTTCAAAGTTTCTCATCGAGCACTATCCATTGGCACCAAAAAATTCGAAAAAAAATTTAAAAATTGAATTCTGGAGCTATCTTGGTTTCTGGGGGTATTTTTGTTTCTTGGGGGTGCATACCCCTCCAAGTCTCCTTCTATGCCCAGGTATGAATGTTAGGCTTTAAAACTTATAATATTTTTGACTACACTTTATGTACTGGTGCAAATGGATAATTGGAATTCTTTGGAACCCAGAGGGAGCCAAGTTTTCTAGAAGATATGAATAAAACTTTATGAAATAAAAATAACAATTTTATGTTTTTCTAGAATGTTTTGAATTCGTCTTTATATTGTGGATTATTCATACTCAGATTTTAAAGCTTGATTTCCCGTTATTCCGGCATCAGCAAAAAGCTTCGATAAAGCATGTATGTCCTATTAAAATAAAAAGTTTTCTGGCAAATTTAGGATTATAAACACACCTGGGCATGGGGGGTTTGTAGGGGTATGCACCCCCTCCCCCGAGAAACCAAAATACCTCCCCCCAAGAAATCCAAATACCCCCAGAATTCAATTTCTGAAATTTTTTTAGCAATTTTTTGATGCCAATGGATAGTGCTGGATGAGAAATGTCGAAAAATGGTATTTTCTTCGCCATATCACCATTTTTAAGGCCAATTTTCGACCTTTAAAAAATCTTGTACCCTCCAGAATTTTCTTGCTGCCCACGTATGATTACAACTATCACATATTTTAGATATTTCGTCGCTGCCATCATAAGGTTTAAATGCACTGTCGTTGTTCATACATGAATCTAATAAACTGTTATTCGTACCGTTGAAGTAAGAGACCTGCGAGCATGCTACCAATAAATGAGGAAAAAGTTTGAATTAAGAAGACATAAGTCGTCTGCTCTAGCGTTGATCCGGTCTGACAACTTAAGTCCCACAAAGCTGGTCCCAAAAAGGCAATGCACATCCCGAACGAACAATAAACGAAACAATACGTCAGCGTCACATGTTTATGACACGCAAATAAGTTTGTGTAGTGGCCGTGATCATTAAACAATATCGGACTTCTCTCAGACATCTGGAAATTTCGTAGTAATTTTTTGCTAATTTTATACAATACTAAATTTTTACCTCTGATAATTTCGGTCATACAAGTAACCCTGACGAGGGGTTTAGGGAGAAAACTTATACCCTATAATCACACGTACACGTGGAACATGTAGTGCTTGGACCTCAAAATGTCAGAAGATCCATTGAATTGATTGTTTATGAAACTCCCAAGACCTCCCAGAATTTTTTGATCTCTTGATACCTTTGACCAAAAGATCCCGCTTTTGGCTTACATCCCAACTATTTCATTTTCGAAACCCCTGTCATCTTTTTCCCCACAAGTTTTTACAAGTCGGTGGATGGAAACCACGTGTGCTTATGTACGAGCTTTATATAAACGCGCACACACAACTTGTGCAAGGTATACATGTAAATATACGATGGGAGGATACGCTTACTAGCAAAGAAAAATGCTCCGACGGAACAAAAATGACAAATATATATTTGGAATGCGGATTATTGAAGACATAAAAGGATGGGGCTAGGAAAACTTCTTTTATGCGCGCTAAAAATCATAAGCATCTGAATAAAAATTGGACGAAAAAATTAATAAAAATAAAATGAAAAAAATTAAAAAAAGAATAATAAAAAAATTAAAAATCAATTAAAAAAAATAAAATAAAAAAAATTAATAAAAAAATTTAAAGAAGAAAAAATATAAAAAAAATATAATAAAATAAAAAAAATAATGGAAATAAAAAAGAATCAATCAAAAATTATTATAAATATAAAATAAAAAACATTACAAAAAATAAAAAGAATAAAGAATAAAAAATAAAAACCTTTTCTAAGCAACACAACGAAGTATATTTTGTGGCCTACAGAAGGTACTTGTGCCTTCAGTTTGAGAAAAGAAAAACAACAGTTTATTCTTTTAAAAGGACAGAATCAATCTGAATTAAAGAAAACAGCGAATCATTTTGTTTATTAACCTTAAGTGAATCCATGCAAGTCCGAAACGACCGCTGGTTGCAATGGTGTATGAGTAAGGCAAAGCACTAAACATGCGCAAAACAGGTTAGCACCAATGAACTTAGGACACGACGTAAGAAGAATGAGCGAGATAACCGTGCAAATAAATGCAGTGCTTAATCATATATCGTAAATTTTATTAGCTCGCATATGTAGAACTTTAAAGGTGGAAAAAATGTACCCGCATCATTTCATCACACTAGCATGACACGTGTAACTGTAGAGCCATAATAGGCAGTAGAGCTGCACCGGGTACCGACACCATTACCGGCGCCGGGACCAGGGTACTAGTACCGCTTCCAGTACCACGATCTTACCGGCCGATACTTTTTCATTATTTCTATGAGTTTCAGTCGAAAGTTACTTCTTTTCTTAAATGAGCTGACGAGCAAATAATCATGAAACTGTCTTGAGGGGTCAACTTAATTCATTCTTTCTGTTTTCCTTCACATTTTTACATTTTTTCCATATGCAATTTGTCTTCTTTATCTAGATATTCGCGGAATTTGACTGCCTTTTCATTCAATTTAATCCAAAATCGCTTGAATTTTTATTACCTCTGCACATTGACTTCCCATTTGATAAGTCGTTCTATGACTAATACTATTAAATTCCTGCAAAATAAGAACTATTCTAAAAAAAATAATAGTGGTGGTAACAAAGGCTATGTTTATGAGTATGCAGGTGCTCAATTTGAGCTGTCTGAAATAAGATTAACTTCAAAACGTGTTTACATCAGTCGTTATTAACACAGAAATAATAGGCAAATTAGGATAAGTTAGACAGTCGTAGAATCCCTAGCCTTTCTAGCATTTCTACCCCTTTGTGCATTTTGCACATGTCAGAAGTTATCAGTGATATTTTTGTCCCACAAAACGCTGGCATGCTTAATTTGCATACATAATTTCAGGGCAACTATAAGTAGAAATAAAATCACCAAAGTCGATATTCATCGTAGAATTGAGTTTTCTAGGAGGAATCATAGGTAGCGCGTTAGCGCATTATCTGATAATATGCTTGGGTACCCCCAAGATATGCCCTCCCCTCACAGCTATAACGGCGCACATCTGGGAAACGCGGTTTTTGTAAATGGTAGATAATAAAAAAACTTAGGACCCCCATTTTTTCTTGTTTTCACTCAATACCGAGCTAGTCGTGAGTGTGTAAAGTTTACACCGAAAATTCAAATGATCGGCGGAGGGCCAAATTTTTTTAAAAAATATTTTCTCTGATTAGTAGGTTACGAATCTGGTCTGAAAATTTGTTTACACTCATTAGTTGTGGCACAGGAGTGTAATTAGACGATTTTTTACTGTTTTCATGCGTATAAGCATATCTAACTCAGTTTTACATTCTATGCAGACTGATTGATTTCAAAAGGTAGACAGTTATAAAATCTAGAGGAATTCTTTTAAATGTTTTTCGAAAGAAGTAATATTTAAAAATTTAGAGGTAGTTTATTGAAAAGAGTCTCGGGACAAAAAAAATTTTTTTTCCTGCCATATTATCCACTTAAGAGACAGAACGTGGTAATTATCTTTAAAATGTGCCTCGTCCTAAGCGCTACACGTCAAAATTTATTTTGTCTCTTTACAATCAATATTGCGTTATTATTGCAGGTGTAAACTTTACACTGAAAAAATTTTCCATCTAGAACGTCGTGGATGATGAATTTTTAAAAAATTGTTCATCGTAAAGGTTAAATTAACGAATCTGACCTTTAAACTGTTCTGTAGATAGTGTTTGTTGAGGTATGAAGAGGTGAATTTTTGAATTATATATACTCGTACATTTTCTAATGCCGTATTTCGATTAATGGAATTAAAAGCCCTGGAATTGAAAGCTGTATAGATGTTTCAGACTTAATTTATATAGTCAATTAATCAATTTACCTTTATTACAGCTCTTTTCCTCTGACATTCGCATCCGTTATTTTAATTACTGCAGGAACTATTAAAATCAATGAAAAAATTCTTATGACTTGGGGATAAATCAGTCAAGCCAAGTCTGAGATATAAAATTCTTATGTAAATGATTATACGTTTAAATGATAAAATGGCAAAATTTAAAGCGAATTCATCAAATTTATCATATGTCTAAGTTTGCTTGATTGAGCTGCCATCATTTGAATTGGAGATGGTCATTCTACCATTACGTCATCTACAGAGTCAAAGGTAAAGGTGATAATCAGAAAATTCAATGAATATTCTTTTTTAACAATACTAAATGGGGTAATACGATTGATTGATACTAAATTTGGAATAAAGCAACGTCAAATTAAAGCGACACTAAGAATAAAATGAAAACGAAATACTAAAACTTGTCATAAAAGCGGAAACAGAACAAGTGGAGTTAAATCGCCTTTAAGCTTTTCAGTGATGATCTATAACGTACTGCGATTATTTAAAACGTCAGAAAAATAAATAGTTCATGCTTAAAAATCTCAAACAAGACGGACAAAGCTCTGGAGGCAGGATATCAAATCACCTGCAGTAAGTAAATAAAATAATGTTGAAAGAGATTGTGATATGCATATCTAATTCGAGCCATTCAAACGAAAAGCAAACAAACTTACATATTTAACAGACAATAATGCATTCGTCAATTAATCGATTGCACTAACCTATCTGAATGAAATGAGCCTTATTTTTTATACGTTTTCCATGAGAAAACATCATTATCGTTCAATAAAAGTGCGCCAAGTAGCCAAAATCCAGAGCATTTTTAAATCTCGCTTGCATTCTAATGTAAATTTAAAGAATAATAAGAATAACTTTTTACTCTGGAATAGCAAGTTTGACAAAAGTTTGCTTCATGACAACATTTCACTTTCCAAGGTTGCCCAATCAGCAATGACTCATATCCTCGACGATCGTCTATTCGGCAGATAAATTGATCAGATTTCTGCAAAATCCGGAGATAACTGAGAATGCGAGATTAAAGTTTGATGCAAATATATTTTTCATGAGCTATATCAAATTAGTATGAGACGATTTGAAATCAGGCGTTTTCTTGTCAGCGTAAAGATTAAAATATCTACAATGAACCTACCGAATAAATGCAGTATTTGTAATAAGAATTTGTTCTAGAATCAGCTCTCAATTCGTTACAGCATAAGCAATAAATAATATTATAAGAATTATAATTGTGTTTACATTGATAATGCATAAATATGATGAAATATTGTAAATATATTATTTGGTAACACAGGCAGCATAACTCTAACATTTCTCTAGATATCGTCTCAGGAGTCATTTTTCGCGGAAGAATTATAAAGAAGTATTGCTAGTTTTTCATATATATTCTCTTTCAATATAAAAGGAAAAAGCGTGATAAACTAGGTACCATGAGCATACAGGTAGGATTATATCCGGAGGTAAATATATTTACAAACGTAGGCCATCAATAAGGATATTTAATGCATACGTAATTTGATAGGTGAAATATAAATGCACAAAAAATTAAATAAAAAATCAGTGAAACAAAAGAGCATGCATCATGGTTTAGATGTTTTTTATGACACGAAATATCGGATGCAATTCATCGTTGCCTTATAAGAATTCGTTTAGGACATTTCTTATTGCAAATTTATTCCTTACACTGTACGATGGGACAGAGGCTATATATGTATATGTTCCTATTTTGTCAAAAATTAATTTACACTATGCACGAAGATGCTGAATTTTGCTATTTTTTAATCAGAAAACGCTTTGAGCATTCAAAATTTCCATGTCGCTAAAAGAGTGACAAAGAAAATTATAAAAACATAGGTTCTAGAATTTTTTCGCGTTTCTGTCTGTAAGTATTGGTCTTGAGAATGTGATAATGTCACAGCATGGCCACCAACACCTGTGGGCGTGGGGAAGGTATTCAGGAAGGGGGTATGCACCTATCCCTATGAAGGCCGATTACCTTCCTTCCCCAGAAACCAAAATAAGCCCCAGAGATCAATTTCTGGAAAATTTTTCGCAATTTTTTGATGCCAGTGGATAGTGCTCGAAGAGAAACGTTGAAAAACGGTATTTTAGTCATAACACCATTGTAAGACCACTGTATTCCTTTAAAAAACTTTGCATTTCCCCTTCCCCCTACCGGAATTTGGGTGATTCCCACCTACGGCCACCAGTCCCAACATGGCAACCGTCCCAACATGGCGACTGTCCCAGCACGGACACCCGAATTCCCAACACAGCCACCGTCCTAACATAGCCACCGTCCAAACACGGCCACCGTCCCACCCAACCCAACACGACCACCATCGCAACACGGTCACCGTTCCAACACGGCCAACATCTTAACATGGCCATCAACCCAACAGGGCCACTGTCCCTACATGACCACCGTCCGACCTTAACTATCAAGGGTCCCAACAGAAACAGAGCCACCGTCCAAACTTTCAACGTCAACATGGCACGGTCCCAACAGAGCCACTGTCTCAACAAAGCCATCATCACCATATTTTTACCAATAGATAAGGATGTGAAAGCCGCAAGAAAATCGTGCTTAGAAATGCATTTTTTAAATTATCAACACGCAATAGGTGAATTCCATTTAAACTTCAATTATTTCTTAATGATGTTACGAGTGACCTTACTGTATACTTTAAAGGAAATTCATGGATCGGATTTTGAGATGAGGAGCCCAAACGTACCCTATTACGTAAAATTTGTGGTCTTTGCCTTACAGCTTAAATGTAACCCTCCAATATTGGCCCCTGATTCTTGGATCTGTAATTCCAAATTAAAAACTCGAAGTGCATGATATGGCGCCGTCAAACACGGGACAGGTTATTAGTGAATTTCGAAAGATTCCAAAAACATGATTAATCGCTGAGGACGAGCTCGCAGCAAAGGCAAGATATCCAACTTTAAGAGTCAGTTTCTGTAAGGACCACCTTAACCTTACGTAAGTAAAAAAATAATTTTTCACAATTTTAACATATATTACACAAATTTTTACACTGATTCTGAATCTGAAAACTGTTTTACACTAAAATGATTTTTTGCTGACTTATAGGGGTGTAAAGTGTGAAAAATCGGAATACGTGCCGAATTTCATATGTTGATTAATATTTTCCAGAATAATTAACATTTTTCAATGCAGTTCTTTTTAAATTACAGAAGATCAAATGCGCTTTACAAAAAGTATAAAAAGTTTGTTTACCGGATCATCCCACGGGCTACAGCAGTCAATAAAAGTCAAAAATATGAATTTTTGCACTCCCAACATTTTTACTTTTTTAGCCATAAGTCCAGAGTGGTCATACAGAATCGAACCTTATTTCACTACAATATGTGCCAGCTATGTACCCGTTTCTGTGTAAAAAAATGTTATTAAGGATAGTTATTAACCACTTTTGACAAACGTGAAATTGACTCATGTGTTAAAATTTCAAAAATAATACATTTGTGCTATAAAAAATTTAACGTTTCGATCTATAACTCCAGAACTGTAAAACATCGTGCGACTGCATTATATCTCAGCTTGTACCATCTATGTGCCTAAGTGCTTGCAAAATATCATGCGTACACCTTAACTGGTTGATGATTATTTTTTGACAAAACGGTAATCGAACTCAACATAGTCAAAGTCGAAAAAATCATACATGTGTGGTACAAATAACTTTCCTTTTGGAGCTGTAATTCGGAAAATAAAATTCATCTTGTGGCCACATTACACCACAATTTGCACTATATATTTGCCTAATTATATGCAAAAACCTATCCATATATGTTGTTATATTTATTGACCATTTGTGGACAACGTAAACTAAGCTCCATCGGTCAAAATCAAAAAGTCACACATTGGTGCTTCAAAAATTTTTTCTTTCGGCTCTGTAGCTCAAGAATTGGGACATATCTTTTAACCGCATTACACCACAGTCTCTACCATATATGTCGCAAATTGTACACAAAAAATAAAATGCATATGTTACGTACTTATCTATCAGCCATATTTCACAAGTGTGAACTTAAGCTAATTGGTCAATGTGAAAAAATGCATGCTTTTGTTTCAAATAATTTTATTTTCTATTTCTAACGAGAAGTAAACTCTATCTGGTGACCATACTACTGCCACGGTTCGCACTATCTATTTGCCTAATTGCATGCAAAAAATTCAAACATATATGTTGGATTATATTTATCTATTATTTTTACCTGTAGAAAATCCTAACATAAAGGAAAAACTATGTTTTATATAGTCAAAATTCAATTGTCAAAACATTCTGGATGAATCAATGTGTCTTCAACGTCAACTGCCTCATTATCTAGATTTGGGTCTGGTTGGAAAAAATCTTGTAAGCAGTCATCTTCATCAATTTCAGTTGGGACAATTGCTTCTATTTTTCGTGCTTCCTGCGGCCAAAATCCTGCAATTTGCTGCCATGATAAAAACTCAGATTGCTTGAGTTGGGACAATCTTCGCATTTCAGTCGCAGTCTCCCTTGGATCGCACTATCTTCGAGTCTTAATCCCATCATCAAATTTGTTAAGCAAATATTGGCTCTTGGTTTGGAAAAGATGGAACATCAGCATTCAATGTCAAGAGTATCATACACAAAGGAAAACAGCCAGGAGAAATTGATCCCATGACTATCTGGCAACCCATCCTAGAAGAACCTATGACAAGGGACCAGTCAACTGCAACATTTTTGCCAGTTATACCAGAAGAAGACAGCTCAGCAAGATCTTTGCAACTGTTTTGCTTGTTCTGTTCCTGGTTGAGTGAAATCATTTCAAAGACATCGATCTTTTGAAAATCACATGGAGTTAGCAAATCACCAGTTTCAGCCTGAGCGACTGACGAAATTGCATGATGCAGCTATTACAACGTACAAGAAACAACTAGAAAAATCGGCAGCTAATGCCTCGGCTTCCAAGTCTAAATGAAGTTTTGCAGCGATTCTGGAAGATGTATGCAGATGATGATTCAATCCAAAGATTACCAACTGGCTGGGCTTTAAAGGCAAAAAGATCTTGTAAAGCATTCAGAGAAAACTAGCACCAATACTTGCTTGAAAAATTTGATGATGGGATTAAGACTCGAAGAAAGCGCGATCCAATGGAGACTGCAACTGAAATGCGAAGATTGCCCCCAATTCAAGCAATCTGAGTTTTTATCATGGCAGCAAATTGCAGGATTTTTTGGCCGCTGGAAGCACGAAAAATATAAGCAATTGTCTTGACTGAAACTGATGAAGATGACTGCTCACAAGATTTTTTCCAACCAGTCCCAAATCTATAAAATGAGGCAGGTGACGATTAAAGTCACATTGATTCATTCAGAATGTTTTGACAATTGAATTTTGACGATATAAAACATATTTATTTATGTTAGGATTTTCCACAGGTAAAAATAATAGATAAATATAATCCAACATATATGTATGAATTTTTCGCAGGCAATTAGGCAAATAGATAGTGCAAACCGTGGCGTAGTATGGTCACCAGATAGATTTTACTTCTCGTTAGAAATAGAAAAATAAAAATTATTTGAAACAAAAGCATGCATTTTTCCACTTTGACCAATTAGGTTTAGTTCACACTTGTGAAATAGTGGCTGATAACATCATGCAGATTATTTTTGTGTACAATTAGGGACATATATAGTAGAGACTGTAGTGTAATGCGGTTAAAATATGTGTCCAAATTCTTGAGTTACAGAGCCGAAAGAAAAATTTTCAGAGCATCAATGTGTATCTTTTTGATTTTTGACCAATGGGGCTAAGTTTACGTTGTCCACAAATAGTCAATGAATATCAAACATATATGGATTGATTTTTGCATATAAGTTAGGCAAATAGATGGTGCAAAAGGCGGTGTTATGTGGCCACAAGATGAATTTTATTTTCGAATTAGAGCTCCAAAAGGAAAGTTATTTGTACCGCACATGTATGATTTTTCGACTTTGATCAATTGAGTTCAATTACCGTTTGTTAGAAATGGTCAACAACCAATTAAGGTATGCGCATGATCTTTTGCAAGCACTCAGGCATAGATGGTACAAGCTGTGTTAGAATGCAGTCGCACAATGTTATACAGTCCTGGAGTTATAAGTCGAAATGTTAAAAAAAATTTTAAAAAAATCAAATCGAAACGAAATGTGAACACATCAATTAATTTCACATTTGTCAAAAGTGGTCAATGACTATACATCACAAATCCTACGTTTTTTACACAGAAACGAGTACATAGGTGGCACATATTGTGATGAAATAAGGTTCAATTCTATATGACCACTCTGGACTTGTGGCTAAAAAAAGCGCAAAAATTCATATTTTTGTCTTTTTATTGACTGCTGTATCCCGTGGGATGATCCGGTAAAGCAAACTTTTTATACTTTTTGTAAAACCCATTCAATCTTCTGTAATTTACAAAAAACCGCATTGAAAAATGGTAATTATTTTGGGAAATATTAATCAACATATGAAATTCAGCACATATTCCGATTTTTCACACTTTACACCCCAATAAGTCAGCAAAAAGTCATTTTTGTGTAAAACAATTTTCAGATTCGGAATCAGCGTAAATAGTTGTGTAATATATGTTAAAACAAAGAAAATATTTTTTTTGCTTATGTAAGTAAATATTGTAAAACAACGCGCATGCGATTCAATGTAAACAACCAAAAATAGCAAAAGCATGGCTTTCGAAAATGCTAAATACGATTATGTATTGTAAGACTGATAGTTGCCAAACAATGAATATGAGTGAATAAGGAGACAATTTTTTACATTTGGTCATCACTTATATCCATCTTTTTGAGCGCTGTATTTGCAATGTGTGTTCCATTTAGTGTTGGCAGAGTTAACTCTAACTCAACCCAAAATAGAGTTAACCCATCACTTTTTCAATAGAGTTAACCCTACTTTGGGTGAGTTAGTGACCATCGGGGTTAACCCTAACTCTTTGAATTTCTAACCGAGAAAGGGTTAAAAAAAGGGTGAGTAAGTTATTCATTTGTGCAGTTATACTTACGAGGGTGTTTTGACAAGAGCACTTGGCAACCCTGGTCGTCTCATTGATCGAGCCGATGTGCGACCTGGCTGGTTGTCTTAACGCCTCTTCTCGCATGGTGCTGTTTACTTTCCTTTCCTTAATGACTCGTTTTTCCATCCAAGCTTTTTCAATATGCATGCTTTTGCCAATAGATTCCTACCATTGTGGTTATAATCACTCGGTATTCCTGTGCGTGGTGCACACTTACCTTTCGTACATGAATTCAAATGACGCAACAACTTATCCGAGCGGCCATTATTATGTTTTTAATTACATCCTAGGTATGCTAGCATGTACGAGTACATAGGTATGCAGCAATGTATGAATACTAACCATGCAATATATATATATATATATATATATATATATATATATATATATATATATATATATATATATATATATATATATATATATATATATATATATATGTATATATGTATATATGTATATATGTATATATATATATATATATATATATATATATATATATATATATATATATATATATATATATATATATATATATATATATATATATATATATATATATATATATATATATATATATATATATATATATATATATATATATATATATATATATATATATATATATATATATATATATATATATATATATATATATATATATATATATATATATATATATATATATATATATATATATATATATATATATATATATATATATATATATATATATATATATATATATATATATATATATATATATATATATATATATATATATATATATATATATATATATACTAGTTGAGCTGCCCGGCATTGCCCGGGCTGAACTTAGGCCTGATAGCTATATGGAATTAATATGTCTCTTGTATTTTTTATTTTTCAAGACTTTTGATGTTTTTGGGATTTTTCAAAAAAAATTTTTGGTACAAACCATATTTTATTTTTTGGATTTTTTAAAATGTCTTTTGTCAACCATTTTTCGATCAAAGCCATATTTTTGACGTTACAGAATGGTTTTGAAAATTGTTTAGCCATAATCATATTTTTGATGTTCAGGGGTGTTCTGGAAATTTTTTTAATAAAACCCATATTGTTGATGTTTTGGGATGTTTTGGAAAATTTTTTCGTCAAACCATATTTTTGATGTTTTAGGATGTTTTGGAAAATTTTTTTAATCAAACCCATATTTTTGATGTTTTGGGATGTTTTGGAAAATTTTTTTCGTCAAACCATATTATTGATGTTTTAGGATGTTTTGAAAAATTTTTTCGGTAATACCTCTTTGCCGGGGTATTTTTTATGAAATTTCGACAAACGCACCCATTGGCCCTGGGCAGGGAAGGAGCAGGGTTTGGCCCCTAAGCTATAAGCCTCCACGATTTCGGGAGATGGCCGATTTTTTGCTATTTTTTTCAAAAATTAGTTTATACTGTTCGTATAGGGATACCCCAGCCAAGAGGAGCATGCCTGGCGACACTATGTACATTGTCATATGTTATAGCATTGGTCGGCACTGTGAAACATCAAAATTCGGGTTTAACCAAATGATGCTATAACATAGGCAATTTTATAAGATAGGCATGGTATGAGATACTATGTGCAACAAGATAAGCAATGCTATAAGATAGGACGTGATATAAGATACTCTGTGTTACAGGATAGGCAATACTATAAGATAGGACGTGATATAAGACACCCGTGCTACAAGATAGGCAATGCTATAAGATAGAACGTTATAAAAGATACCCCGTGCTACAAGATAGGCAATGCTATAAGATAGGAAGTGATATAAGATACCCCGAGCTGCAAGATAGGCAATGTTATAAGATAGTATGGGATATAAGATACCCTGTGCTACAAGATAGGCAATGCTATAAGATAGGTTTGGTATAGATACCCTGTCTGTGCCATAACATGCAGTGATATGAGATAGGAGATACCATCAGCTATAACATATCACGTGATATATGACACCCTTTGCTACAACAAACAAAAAATTTTTAAAACATCAAAAATATGGTTTGACCGAAAAAATTTTTCAAAACATCCTAAAACATCAAAAATATGGTTTGACCAAAAAAATTTTCCAAAACATCCCAAAACATCGAAAATATGGGTTTGATTAAAAAAATTTTCCAAAACATCCTAAAACATCAAAAATATGGTTTGACGAAAAAAATTTTCCAAAACATCCCAAAACATCAACAATATTTGTTTTATTAAAAAAATTTCCAGAATACCCCAGAATATCAAAAATATGATTATGGCTAAACAATTTTCAAAACCATTCTGTAACGTCAAAAATATGGATTTGATCAAAAAAATGGTTGACAAACGACATTTTAAAAAATCCAAAAAATAAAATATGGTTTGTACCAACAATTTTTTTAGAAATATCCCAAAAACATCAAAAGTCTTGAAAAATAAAAAATACAAGAGACATATTAATTCCATATAGCTATTAGGCCTAAGTTCAGCCCGGGCAACGCCGGGCAGCTCCAACTAGTATTATATATATATATATATATATATATATATATATATATATATATATATATATATATATATATATATATATATATATATATATATATATATATATATATATATATATATATATATATATATATATATATATATATATATATATATATATATATATATATATATATATATATATATATATACACGCATATATGGACAAAGCTAGGTAGCTCTTGTTACTGCCTAAAAGCAGCCAGGCAAGCATTGTTTGATCTTTGTTGTTGCAATTGTTGCAAGGTTAGGGTTTGCTGATTTGGAAAGGGGCTTTGTCTTTAAAGCAACTTCAATAAAGATGCACAATTTAAAAGTCCAGTCTATTTTGAATCAAATTTTTCGAGTGCCAAAAAGCGTGCTTTGTTCATCATATAAATAACCCTTTTAAAACGGTTAACACTTTTAAGGAATAGGGTTAGAGTTAACTCTAACCCTATTAACTTTTGGAATGGAATGAACCCTAACCCTAACTCTATCGTATTTTACTAACTTTGACAACACTAGTTCCATTCCAAACGGCTTATTTCAGCTGAAGTCTTATTACTGTATTAGTTTTTCACTGCATTAAGGGCTTCTTCTTCAATCATGTTCTCCTGGCTGCTGGTTGCTTTAAACTCTCCTTATCGATGTTTAATTCGCTTTTCTCAACGCTTAGCACATCAGTAAAGCTGCAAACGACCTTAATCGTAGAATATGGCACAGTGATAAGCCGTAAAGCAAAAATGGGACGTGTATGGAACGGAACAGACTACAGTATTTTGCAGAAAACTAAATGTATGGCATTACCTTAAAATAACGCTGTAGTCAATTTAAATTTTTCCAAAAAAGATTAGAAACACGAAAACGTCAGGAATTCGATTTTGGCAGGTCGAGCCCATGCCGGTCTGTTGGGTGGTCAAGACTTCTGCTTGTAAAAGAATTCGCAATTGAGTTGACCAAGCGTTGCTACATGTCATACACCAGCATATAGGTACGTGCAAACGAATTTCGCAAGTCCTAAAATTTTATGCATGCTGTATGACAAAGAATTTCGTCAAATTGATATGACATTTAGGTTTCCTGATATCTCTTATTTTGAGTTATCAGTTTGCACTGCTAAATATCAACTTTAAACTGATACATGCGCCATTCAACCAGCTTAACAAAATTAATCTTCAGTACCTTTATGTTGTTTTATAATCCCAAATAAAATTTCGAAGGCAGCTATATGCGTATGCGTGCTCAATTGAATTTATTTGCCATTTCGTGAGCAATTAATAAGGCAAACAATAAATTAATCATATGCAAGGCACAATTAATTGCACAAACGGAATATTACGAGTGAACAACGAAGTGCGGAATGTAAATGCATGACATTTCCCGTATTAGTGCGGCTTATTTTAACAATTCTTAGGTTTAGAAATAAAGTATCAATATACAGAGGTCGTACGGCGGAACAAATTTGGCCAAAACATGCCAAAAAGCCTTAGAGCAAACAATCTTTGCTTAAACCTCAGAGCAAGGTCTCACTCGGATAATGCAGGCTATTTAAATGACATCAAAACAAAATATGCTTACGATAGATCCGTAGAGAAATCATGTTTCTGATGACGTAATCAGGAAAAATGCGCAACTGGTCTAACACTAATTTGCTTACGAATAATGAAGGCGATCAGACGAAGCAACGAGTCATTCGCTTAAGCCGGATAAAACGCAACCTCTTGACGCATAAAATTATTAAAATTAAAGCAGCAACGGCGTAAAACCACCAAAATGTGCCAAAAATATGTTCAAAATAAATTGGCCACAAGCCAACATTTGCGTCTTCATTATTCGTTCCATGGGAGATAGATACGCGCCACATAACCACGCCAGTTGGCGGAACTTTGACCTCGACTATTTCATTCCAAGCCAAATTTACTGTAGCAGAGCCCTTATCATTAACAATAAACAAATCTTCGACCTCGTACAGACCATCGAATGGCAGAGAAATAAGCTTCAACGAAACCTCCACGGTGATCTGAACTGAACAGAACAGCTGACTTTACAGTTACGTGTCAAAGTTCAAACTTTTAACTTCAAATGATTTGAAGCATGTTGAATGGATATAAATTAAATCCACAATACATACATAATTATGATTCACATGATTTTCCAAAAAATTGATCTTTTGGCTCATTATCAGAATGAATCAGTTGAGCTCGTTAATTTCGACGACGATCAAATATTTAGGCTAATGTTCTTTATTCAGAAGAGAAAAGCAAATGAAAAATGAGCATAGAATATGAGTATGTTAAATGAGAAAGTTGTAAAAGAAGCTAACGGGTCAAAAACTGTACAACTGCGGGGAGAATCGCAAATTCATGATTTTCTGTCGCTTTCTCACGCATTCTGCTTCCTAAGACGCATAAGGACTGGTAACATATACAGAGAGTTCGTAAACAAGATACATTTTCATTTTTTGATAAGTTTTCTATTATTTAAGCAAAGCTGGAAAATTCAATCGGGTACCTTAATCAAGATTTGAAACACCACATTCCGTCTAGATAAAGCTCAGCATTGTACAAATTTATGTAATAAATGTCAGACTTTGTTTGGCTAGCTCAAGAAGGTTGGTACATCGTGAAATATTTGAATGAAAACAATTTCAAGATGGCGCTAAAAGCGGAATTCTGGTTTTAGAGTGTTCACCATACCAGGGCGTGGGGGAGGGGTTTGGGGGGGGGTATGCACCCCTGAGAAACCAAAATACCCCCCCATCCCGGAAATCAAAATCACCCCCAAAATTCAGTTTCTGAAATTTTTTTCTGTTTTTTCGCAATTTTTTGATGCAAATGGATAGTGCACGATGATAAACGTCGAAAAATGGTGTTTTTTCGCCATACCACCATTTTTTAAGGCCATTTTTTGACATTTGAAAAATCTTGCACCCCCACCCCAAAATTTTCTTGCTGCCCACGTATGGTGTTCACTGATCTAAGTGTCAATGTTGTCTCAATATCGCGCATTTCATTAGAAAAACGAATTGGACCAGGTTTAAGCTTGCTGTAACGTAATGTTTTTCTAAATGCATCAATATTATTTTAGAGGTATCTCTTTGTGCGAAAATAATTTATTTCAAGCAGGTTTTGGCATGAGTTTTGTGCAGAGACTGATTTTACTAGAGCATCACACTTTGCTGCAGGCACGTAGCTGTGGGGGGACGGGGGTCGGAAAAACCGAAAAAATAGGACTTTTTACACGTTATTTTGTGCTGTTTTTGGCTTGGACCCCCCAAAATTGTTGTTGGTCCCCCCAAAATAGGAGGGCTAGCTAAGTGCCTGCTTTGCTGCGCAAATTTCGAAGACAATTATTGGTGCAAGGATAAGCCCGAACTTTTACCAACGCATATTTCTTAATATAAAATTACTGCATAATATTCAGAGAACACTTTAAATATAAAATAAAACTTATTAAAGGACTTCCTGACCAGAAGACATGGTGTCCCATCTGCATAACTATCCACTACATGTTTTCATAATAACTTCGTAAATTCTTATTATTTTTTAATAATTTTTTGCATATACATAGTTAGAAAGTTTAATGGAAAAATAACTGACACGGTTCGATCGGTTTTGCTCAATCATTGTGTAAAGTGCAGAACTTAGTGTAAACGTCACATTTTCGATAGTCTTTCCTTTTAAAATTAATGTATTATGCTTGTAAATCAATAAAAGAACTTGTCAAATGGGTTTACACAAGTTCATGAGAAATTGCTCTTAAAACTGATTACAAAAATTTTTGCATAACCGCGAAAAAGAGTTCAGTAAAAATCATACATTTTGAACAGAATATTATCAATTCATGCCAAACTTTGTCAGTCGATGGCCTGTTAGACATTTTATAAGCGCTCGAGAAAGTTTTCAAAAGTATTAAGAATTAAACGAGCTAATGCGAGATAATAGTTCGGATACTCAGGTGGGACCGCCTGTAAAAACTATGGTTTACACAAATTCCTGTAGCTTATACCATGAACAAGCAAACGCAACGAAATCATGCCATCCAGTTTTCTATTAAACCAATTATGTCCAAAAAATCATCAAAAAATATTAAGAATTAGCGGAGCTATTATGAAAAAAACAGTAGGGATAGTTAGGTGGGACACATAAAATATACAACACAATAATAAAAAAATAATAATAGAGGGTGTACTATCACCATACATGTAACAGGGTGAATAGGGAATCCCTGCACCCAAAGTTGGTCGCCCCCCATCAACCCAGAGCTAGAAACTTTTTCCCGATTGTTGGAAAAAAATGAATTTTTTAGGCCGTTTTTAGGCGTTATTTTCCAAAATTATGGAAATGCGAATATTTTTGCAAGGCCCCCCAAAAAAAAAGGTTGAAAATTCGTGAAGCGCATTTGAAAGACTGCCAGACTAGATTCTAACACACTTCTGGACTGATAAGCCAAAGATTTCCGGGCGTTCCGCGCCAGATTTATCCTTTTTGTATAGCTTTTGTCTCCTAACAGCCCCAGACATGTAGCTCTGGGGGAGTGGGGTGGGGGTCCAGAACGCCCAAAATCCAGAAAAAACCGGATAAATAAGACTTTTTTAAACGTTATTTTGTGCTATTTTTGGCCTTTTTGGACCCGGACCCCCAAAATTGGTGTTGGTCCCCCCAAAATCGGATGGCCAGCTACGTGCCTAGACAGCCCAAGTTTGAGTAGGAGACGTGATAAAAATATCAAACTTTTTCGGACGCATCGCCCAGAATTATTTATTTTTCATACGTACCTATTTGTTTTCTTAGCAATGTACCAGCATTGTAATACGAAACAAGTTGAACAATTTTTCAGCGGGGTCAAATGCTTAGAAATCGTTTTGCGTGACCATCTTTTACAATGCATTTTTTGAATATGATTAAAATCGAGTCACATTTTTTAAATTTCTTCAAAAGCTCACTTTTCTTTTCCAGATATAAAGATCGTTGAGAAACACTAAAAAAATTTATTATTCATGCCTGCCTGCTAGTAGTTGTTGAGATATCTGACTTAAAACTTTAGAGGCCCTCCCAAATTCACAGGCATGTAGCTGGCCGTCCTATTTTAGGGGGACCAACACCAATTTTTTTGGGGGGGACTGAGCCCAAAGACCAAAAATAGCAAAAAATAACTTCTAAAAAGTCCTATTTTCCAGATTTTTCCGAATTTTGGGAAGTCCAAAGCCCCCATTTCCCCCAGAGACACGTGCCTGCAATATCAGAAGGCCAGCCACATGCCTGATAAACAGACGACCGACTTTAAGTGGAGGATCCCGCTACGGTCTCCTTCCCAATTGCGTCATGCTAACGTACCGATCGATACTCATCAAGATTCAGGAATACAATCGCGTATGAACGCCCAATGACATCAAGTGGCTCGGTCGACAATGGTTTTAAATAAACGGATATTTTACCATTCATCATCTACAAAAACAGAAAAAGCCAAAGTTGGTTTCAAATTTAATTTTAATCCATTTAAGAGCATGGGGTGAAGGGGATATTCCCCCACCCCCTTGAGCTTTGAAAACTTGATAGCTATATAGTGATTTCGGCCGGGAAAACATTGCTTTTGGGCTCGAAAATTAGCTATAAAGTCTTTTTGGGGTCAGAAAACTAGCTGTATAGTCTTTTTTGAGCTCAGAAATGTTATTCAGTTGTCTTTTCTGAGTTTCAAAACGATACATAGCATTTTCACGACTCTAAATAGGGATTAACAGCTATTTTTAGTTCAAAAAGGCAATATAAAGTGGTCGCCATGAAAGATGACGCGTTATCACTCTCAGAATTATATTAGATCATGCGTTGCGAGCGCCGCGTTTTGTCTATCATGCGCTATCATCTCTTTATTATTATTATACGCTACTAACCTGTATCATTCCGTTAATCTGGCGATGCGGACGGCGCAATTCAGCTATTAATAGCGCCAACAAGAAGGAAGCGCGCACATGAATGCTGGAAGCGAGCATGTGAACGTTGTTCTATATTTAGGCGAGCCGAAGTTAAAATCAATATTTTTGCCAGCCGGCTAGAGACGACAAAGAATTTCACAGCGATGTGCGCAACACTGAGTATTTAAACATTTTGAATTGATTTATAAAAACCTCTAAAAATGCTAGTAAAGGTTTTTAGATGACTTAATAGATAAATTATAATTAATAGACAGTGCTGCTTGCATTAATGTAGCCAGGCGTGAAAGCCTGCCAGTCGCAAGCCTGTATTTAGTCTATTATTTTTAATTCTAATTTACCAGCTGTGTTGATATTAATTAGTTTGCTTAATTTTTCCGTTGAACAGATGTTTGCATTCTACATAAGTTTCATTAATTTCATTTTTTATCTCAGCAAATTTACGCAGCTATATTGCTGAATATAACAACTTGCCGACCTAATCACGTGTAATCAGCCTACATAAATCTAATTATTCGTGCATGCTCGTTTATTTGTTGTTCTTCCTAATCCTAGCAAATTTATGAACCTGACAACATAGAAACAGATTAACTTGTTTGACTCATTATGACGTGAACCTAATTTTGCTTGTCACATTCCTTTTTCCTTGGCTTCACAAGTTGATGACAGTCATATCGGGTTTCCGCAGGATCCTTAGATTTATTGACATTATCGCTGTTAATCAATAGAGCTCGTACAAAGGTACCTATGTAGGCTATTTTTGCAGATTCTTAAACAAGTCCGCCCGCACCACGTACATACACTGTCATAAAACCGAAACAGCCCCAGCTATTTGATAATTAATTATAGTGGGAGCATTGGCATGCGAATTTATTTAGCGGCATTATTATGTAGGTACATAATTTTGTTGTGCAACGTGCTGCTCTGTTGATGCGTTCAGTGCATCAACCTTCTGTTGCGGTGTGAAATTTTCACTTGCTTATTGAAGTTTACCATTTCACCGATTAAATAGTTGGAAAAATTTGTGTGAATACGACCAAATACATTCTCGACAATTGATTTGCTTATTTCCTAAATGATTTAATACTTAATAGTCAGGGGCGGACCCCCCATTGGCCCAAAATAGTGCGCAAAATTAAGGATTTTTGAGCGATTTTTAGCGATATTTGGGTTAAAACGGCTAATTTTTCTGCCTAAGTCAGGGTTCTGCCCCCCCCCCTTAGGGGGTACTATACCCCTTAGAAAAATCCTGTATCCGCCACTGTTAATAGTTGTTTATTTTGTCAATGTGTATACTTATTGATTAACGGATGCTTATACCTGTCTAACGATATTTATATTATGAATTAACTATTTGAGCAACTCAAGTTGTTGAAAAATTGGTTTCATCGGCTAAACAGTCCGCTTGACTACTGAATACTTGAGATGTCGGCTGACTGTTTTGTCGATTAAACTTATTTGTGCAATTACTATCGACTGCACTGATTTAGCCTTATGATAATTAAGATCCATTTAATCTGGCCTAATTATTCATCGGATTTACGTCAAATTATGTTGGTTCACATACGTAAGTCAAAGATCCTACCTATTGTAATAATTACCATCTGAAATTTTAATTGCTGTTTACCAACCTCAGACACATATGTATTCAATTATGCAAATGATGATTTCTATGTTTTTATTCAAAGGCGTTTATACTCAGCAACAATGCGTGTCATCATCAGATAACTGTTATTGCTTACAATTGTGCGCAATACAAAATGGAAAGTGAGGAGAAATGATTATTTCGAAATCAACTAGTACAATAACCATGAGGGAAAAGGCAAAATGCAAGCATTTTTGAGCTTGACAAGCTATACGGAAAAATTGGCGAAAAATGTGGAAATACTACACCTTGTTAATGAGTGATTTTTATGTATTATGGCTTAAAAAATTTGGCTCAGAAATAAATTGGCTCAAAATTGATTAATCGGAAATAATTTTGTAACTTGTCACTTTACCCTTGATTTTGATTTTCATACTTAATTAAAATTTTAAAATCTGGCACAAACCGCTACAAAATTTTCACTTGTTAGAAAACTTAAGACTTTTGTAGTGTTTGAAATGTTCTAACTTCAATAGTGATTAATAAGTCCTTCTAACATTTTTCATTTTCTGAACCTTTGTAAAAATGCAAGTATTTTCAGAGCCCTCAGGGCCCAACCTAAAAGTCCTACTTGTACAGTTAAGCATAGGAACAAAGTTTGTTTAGTTTTCATGTTTTTTTGGTAGTTTTGGTATGCGACATTACTTAGGTTCTCATGGTATTTGTGGTAGCTCTGGTAGGTTGTACCTTACATAGATTATGTATCTTATGGTTTTTTGATATTTTTGGTAAGTTTGGTACATTTGGTAAAATTGGTATTTTAGATAAGTTTGGTATTTTTGGTACTTTTGGTAATTTTGGTAATTTCGGTAGTTTTGGTAACTTTGGTATTTTTGGTAGTTTTGGTAATTTTGGTATTTTTGGTAAGTTTGGTAATTTTGGTGAAATTTGGTATTTTTGATAATTAGCTGGCCCTTTTTAGGGAGGGAGAAGTGAATAACCTCTAAATTTCAGCCACAAACGGTAAAAAAGTAAAACGGGTTAAAGAAATACGTGTTTTGAATAGAAGTCAGGGAGGCAGTCTCTGTAACAAAGGACATGAGAACCTTTGACTTTGAGCGAACGGATTAACCGTATCCCTCTTGTTATATGCCTAGTCTTGCATATGTGCAGCCATCAATTGCATAGTGAGCAGCCATGCACTTGGGGACTTTGGGGGTCCTGACACCCCCACCCAGAATGAAAATTTTTCAGGGAAAAATGAGGCAAAATGGAGGCAAAAAACGAATGAAAATTGAAAATCGTATTCAGCAGCTTGTGTCATTATAGACAGTCGTTTTCAGCATTTTATTTTAACGACAAAAAACAAAAAAATTGGACTTATCATCATAATGGAGGCAAGTATACGATAAGCATTTGTAGCACACATGGGCGAGGAGAGGGAGGGGTTGGGGGTATGCACCCCCAGAAGTTGAAATACCTCCCCCAGAAATCAAAGTACTCCCTCTCCAGAATTCCATTTTTAATTTGTTTTTGCTTTTTAGCGTTTTTTTGATGCAATTGGATAGTGCTTGATGAGCAACGTCGAAAAATGGTTTTTTTCACCATACGACCACTTTTAAGACCATTTTTTAACCATTGAAAATTTTTTAACCCCCCCCTAGAATTTTGGTGCTGCCCACCTATGATTTTTAGGCGTTTCTTGCGAAGCTTTGTTCAATATTCAGAAAAATTTTTAAAAAAATTTCAAGTCACTTAGATATCTAAGCAATGACCTCCGCAAATGAAGTGCCAGCAAATTTAGCCTTTCCTCGCTCTAGGCTATGCTAAACACGTATTTTGACAGCTTTTTGAGCGCATTTCCATAATTTTTTATTTTTTCCTGGGTGATAATAATGACCAAAAGCCTTTTTCCTCCATTCTGGGAGCGATGCTATATTATTTTATATCATTATATGATATGATTCAGCTATATTATGTTCATTGTGTTAAGCTACAAAGTAATGGTTGTATTACTTGTATACGCTTCTCTCTTTAATATTAATTAGCTCAATAAGTGATGGCCGCACACACCTAGATACGTATGTATGCTGCTCATTCTTGAATACGAGCGACCATAAATAACATAAGTACCATAACACCAATGCATCTCCTGTCTGTAGACGCAAAAATGACCACAGACACCTAATTTACCATACTGCTCAAAGTTAGTAAAACTACCAGATATTACCAAAATTACCATATATTACCAAAACTACCAAATATTACTAGAACAACCAAACTACCAAGTTTATCATGCAAACCAGACCTCTCACAAAATATTGATTCAAAATAACCACTTTTCTATTAACAAATAATACTTTTAAGGTTGGCCCGCCCTCAATCCTCTCACGGCAATGTGTCTGGGAAAATTCGATGAATAATTAAGTCAGAATTAGACCAGATTCAATGAATCCAAATTATCATAAGACTAAATCGGTACAGTCGACAGTAATTGCACAAATAAGTTTAATCGACAAAACAGTCAGCCAACACCTCAAGTATTCAGTAGTCAAGCAAACTGTTTAGCCGACAAATCCGATTTTTCAACAACTTGTGTGGCTCAAATAGTTAATTCATAATATAAAAATTGTAGACAGGTATAAGCTTCCGTTAATCGATAAGTATACACATCGCCGAAATAAACGACTATTAACAGTGGCGGATACAGGATTTTTCTGAGGGGGATGGTACCCCTAAGATGGGGGGGGGGCGGAACCCTAAGTTGGGCAGAAAAATTAGCCGTTTTAACCCAGATATCGCTAAAAATCGCTCAAAAATCCTTAATTTTGCGCACTATTTCGGGCCAATGCGGGGGTGGGGGGTCCGCCCCTGACTATTAATTATTAAATCATTTATGAAATAAGCAAATCAATTGTCGAGAATATATTTGGTCGTATTCACACAAATTTTTCCAACTATTTAATTGGTGAAATGGTAAACTTTAATGAGCAAGTGAAGATTTTACACAGCAACAGAAGGTTGATGCACTGAACGCATCAACAGAGCAGCATGCTGCACAACAAAATTATGTGCCTACATAATAATGCCGCTAAATAAATTCGCATGCCAATGCTCCCGCTATAATTAATTATCAAATAGCTGGGGCCGTTTTGGTTTTATGACAGTGTATGTATGTGGTAAGGGCGGACCTGCCTTAGACTCTGGAAAAATAGCCTACATAGGTACCTTCGTACGAGCTCTATTGATTAACAGCGATAATATCAATAAATCTAAGGATTGTGCGGTAACCCGATATGACCATACGTGGGCAGCAAGAAAATTTGGGGGGGGGGTGCAAGATTTTTTGAAGGTCAAAAATGACCTTAAAAATGGTCGTATGGAAATCAAAACACCATTTTTCGACGTTTCTCATCAAGCACTATCCATTGGCATCAAAAAATTGCGAAAAAATTTTCAAAAATTGAATACTGGGGGTATTTTGATTTCTGAGGGGGGGGGGGTATTTTAATTTCTGGGGGAGGTGCATACCCCCAAACCCCCAAGCCCAGGTGTGGATATGACTGTCATCAACTTGTGAAGCCAAGGAAAAGGAATGTGACAAGCATAATTAGGTTCACGTCATAATGAGTCAAACAAGTTAATCTGTTTCTATGTTGTCAACTTCATAAATTTGCTAGGATTACGAAGAATGACAAATAAACGAGCGTGCATAAATAATAATATTTATGTAGGCCGATTACACGTGATTAGGTCGGCAAGTTATTATATTGAGCAATATATGTAGCTGTGTAAATGTGCTAAAATAAAAAATGAAATTAACGAAACTTATATGTAGAATGCAAACATCTGTTCAACGGAAAAATTAAGCAAACTATTCAATATCAACACATAGCTGGTAAATTAGAATTAAAAATAATAGACTAAATCCAGGCTTGCGACTGGCAGGCTTTCACGCCTGGCTACATTAAAGCAAGCAGCACTTTCTATTAATTATAATTTATCTATTAAGTCATCTAAAAACCTTTGCTAGCATTTTTAGAGGTTTTTATAAATCAATTCAAAATGTTTACAAACTCAGTGTTGCGTACATCGCTGCGAAATTCTTCGTCGTCCGTAGCCGGCTGGCAAAAATATTGATTTTAACGTCGGCTCGCCTAAATATAGAACAACATTCACATGCGCGCTTCCAGCATTCATGTGCGCGCTTCCAGCATTCACGTGCGCGCTTCCAGCATTCACGTGCGCGCTTCCTTCTTGCTGGCACTAGTATTAGCTAAATTGCACCGTCCGCATCGCCAGATTAACGGAATGACACAGGTTAGTAGCGTATAATAATAAAAAAGAGACGATAGCGCATGATAGACAAAACACAGCCAGCGCTCGCGACGCATCACCTAATATAATTCTGAGGGTGATTGATAGCGTGTCATCTTTCATGGCGACTACTGTACATAGCTATGTTTGTGAATCCAAAAAGGCCATATAGCTGGTTTTCTTAGACCAAAAAGGTTATAGAGCTAATTTTCTGACCCCAAAATGACTATTAAGCCGTTTTTACGAAGCGCATAGCTATCTAGCAATTTTTGGTTTTTTTACCATTTTATCATTTTTTCCTTTTTTCTTTTTTTCACCCTCCCTGAAAGTTTGACCTTGCGCATCTATGTTCCTATCAAACACTTCATATCATACAATATGTATATGTACGTGTATCAAATTTATTAACATAAAAAGAGTATAAACAAAGACGAGAAGAGAGAAAACTTCTACGAGAAAATGAAAAAAAGTTATCTGTGACAAAAGAGATTTGAGCAGAAGTTTTAAAAGACAAAGAATTTTGGTTTGAATAACAATAAATGAAAGAATGAAAAGACTTTGTTTACGCGGAAAAAAATTCATTATTAAGGCGCTGAAGTAAAAATCGAAAGTAGAATACAAATAAATTTAGAAGAGAAATCGCAAAAAAGGAGAAGAAATGTAAACAAAACAAAACATCATTATTAAAAAAGACGAATAATAATGAAAATGAAACATTTTACAGGAATTCTCAAGGGTTTCACAAATGCTCACGACAAGTGCATAAGCTTAAAGTACTTTATGCGCTTTATTCAACAAACCAAAAGCTGTTTTATGTAAAGATTAAGAGAATAAAGGAATGAAAAAGCTGCTAAGATTTGAGCTGGAAGAATAAAAAACGAGTGTAAATAAAAGTAAAGTGACGAATTCAAAAAGAAATACGCTCGATTTCCTACGATGGTGTGAAGTAATCTGTCTGAAATGTAAAGACGTAATCAATAAAAAGTAGCAATTTTGCATGCCGTTTTATTCATTTAAATACTTTGACATCATTTCGTACTTTTATTTTGAAACAAGTTATTGGGGTATTTTTGTTCCGTTTTTTGTTCAAATAGCTTGTTTGTTTCAGTAGACTCGGTAATTGAAACAACTCTAAGCAAGTACTTTTGACTTTACACAACTATGTTCACGTGTCGATTTGAGATTTTAAAAAGATAGAAAAAATTAATCTATCAGTAACTATAGTTATACGGATTACCCAACACTTAACACTAGCATTTTATAACATTACAGTCCGACGAGAATCAGTTTACAAGCACTTTAAAATGATTTTATATTATTTTCTTTCAATATATTCTAAGTTAGATATTTTATTTTTACTTCTTTTATCTTCTCCCCCATTTTCCCCAACGGGTCTTGATTAACTGCTATGACACGACGATTTAGCAAAATTTCTTTAAACTCCGGCCTCATGTTCCGCAAGTCGTTTGACATTAGCAAAGGGGCGCTCCAAATGGCCCACAAAGCCATTTGAGCCCTGCACTGATTGGTCGTCAGCCCCGGATTGCCAACAACAATCCAAAAATTAAAAAACATGTTTTGGAAAAAAGAGAGCGAAAAATAGAATATATAGGAACTATACTTACAGATAGACAATCAGGAAAGATGGAAAGATTAATATGTAGAAAAACAGAATATTAGAATTTTTCTCATTACTGCTCGTCTCGTAAAATTCATTTCACTTAGTCGTTATTTCTTAATTTATCAGAAAAATCGAAATACTGTATTTATAGTGAAAAACGGATTTTTGAATTATTTTTTGAACTCTACTATTTCAATTGAGCATTAATATATTCAATATTTTGTCATATTACACGCTGCGAGTTTATTGTTCTGAATTATATAAAATACAGTTTATTAATCCTAAGCTTTACATGAATGAAATCATTTAAAAATATATCAAACTTAACATAATAATAAACTTACATACATGAGAATTATAATTAGTTCCCTTGACTGAATAATGATATAGTACTTGAAATCTGTACTCATTTCTTTTTATAATTAATGTATATTAGAGAGTAACGTATCTTCCTGATTAAACCAAATGCCCTATTATTGTTACATTAAAACCAAAGCACGAGAGGCGATCGAAACAAAAAATATCAATAAATAAAACTTTTTCAATTTTCAAATAAATGACTACATTTATTACAAAAATTGGCCCGAAAAGACAAGAAAACGGACAAGCAAAATAGAACTGTAAATGAACGAATTTAATGTGCCCGCCATAAAAGTTGATGCACTATGATCGTCAGCTTAATATTAGATGGTGCATTGCGAGTGAAGCCTTTTGTCCATTATTCTCTATCAACTTGCTCTTTTTCATTACAGTATATTATTTGTATCATGCCACTAATGCGACGATGCAGACCGAGCAATTTAGCTATTAATAGCACCAATAAAAAAATGTGCACGTGAATGGCTCTGAACGCACACGCGAATGCTGTTGGATCCAACGCCATTCACGTGCACGCCTCATTTTCTTGATGCTAGTAATACCTAAATTGCTCTGTCTGTGTCGCCACAATAACAATTAGGAGTCACATGGCCAGCCGGGTTCACTTGGCCAGCATATTCAGATGGCCAGCCAAAATAATCTATTTCTGGGTATTGGTGTAGTATGTCACCCTATTTAGAAACTGATCGCCCGTGTATGTGTATAGTGTAGCATGTCACCACCATTTCTACTACAATATATTATAAAAAGGGATGTTTATGTAGCTAATATCTAACGTCAACACCCAATGGATTGAAGCAAAATGGGGCCATGTTAAGACAAATTAAAGCACCAAGACAGGCCATTTTATGACATTGATGCCAATATTGCTCTTCAGTTTCCCTTATTGTAACATTATGGGATGTGAGTTTCATTTTTGTGACTAGTGTTTTGAGAGTCTGTGACAATTAAAGCACATTATTTTTTGTCTAGACCTCAGAGTTTCATAAATAACCCTGTCTTAACCTCATAGTTTCATAAACAACACTAAAAAGTATAGGCTTTCCTATTTTCTTGTTGACCTTATAGCTTCATAAACAAACCGTTTTATGATATATTGTAGTAGAAACAGTGGTGACATGCTAACTATACAGGGATGATCAGTTTCTAAATAGGGTGACATACTAGACTAATACCTTATTTCTGACGCCCACTGTGTTAACATGGCCAGCATATTCAGATGGCCAGCGTATTCTGATGGCCAGCATATTCAGATGGCCAACATAATCAGAAGGCCAGCATATTCACATGATCAGCTCAGTCAGATGGCCAGCTTAAGGCTTGGTGAGTAAGTGGAGGGTTAGTGCCATCTGCGCCACCATGTTTGAGTGTGCTACCAAATGCACATAAGTAAGTAATCCTACATGCTACTAAGATAAATATAGTAACCAATAGAAAAGCATTATAGGCACACATTGGGAAACCCCTAGAATTGTAATTTTCGCATTGTTTTCGACTTAACCCCATTTAGACCCTGAGAATACTCATGAAGCCTGTGTGGTCGTAGGTACACTGGGTGAATTATTTGATTACAAACTCTATGGGTACCTACCTAACTATATACCTACCTGTTACTGTGCATGTCAGAATACTATGTTTAGGTCAACAATTAGGACAGATTAATCGATAATGCAGGATGTAGAATGATCCTATTATATATGTACATGCCAGGTTAACAATTGTTTACTCAATAATAATTCAATAAACAAATGCAAAGGCTTTTTTAGTTAACAGTAGTTACATCAACAAAGATTAGGTAACACAAAGTGAACATTTTATTCTGAAATGGATTATGGAGAGGCTAATCGTACTTTGAGTTTCAAGCTTTCTACTACAGTCCTTACTTTTAAATCATTTAATCAGGCTGGTCATTATCAATATTCGAAAAAAGCTGCAGTGTTCTGTGCAACAGTGTTACAAACGAATATTAGAAATGCATCGACTGCAAAAGCATCAAAAGGCGAAATGGTTCTGAAGAAAACAAAACTTATTCAATGATTATTGTTAGCAAAGGAAGAATTGATAAATGGGAAGCTAAACTTGTGTGGCGAAGGTTAAGGCCCTTGGGAGTTGCAACCCCTTGTGGTATCTCAGCGAGAATCACACCTCGGTGTGTTGATAATACTCAGTATTGGATGAAAAGCCAATCTTTAACCTTTGTTTCTTAACCTTTATTGGCCTTATGCTGGCCACCTGAATATGCTGGTTATCTGAATATGCTGGCCATCTGAATACGCTGGCCATCTAAATACGCTGGCCATCTGAATACACTGGCCATCTGAATACGCTGGCCATCTGAATATGCTGGCCATCTAAATACACCGGCCATCTGAATACACCAGCCATCTGAATATGCTGGTCATCTGAATATGCTGGCCATCTGAATATGCTGACCATCTGAAGTAGGCTGGCCATCTGTATATGCTGACCATCTGAACTAGGCTGGCCATCTGAATACACTGGCCATCTGAATATGCTGACCAAGTGTCCCCTACCCGCAATAATGGCATGTTGGAGAGTAATATCCTATAGTACAAAACAAGTTAATAGAGAATAATGGACAAAACGTGGTGCTACGCATCACCTAAAAATTAATCTGATTATGATGGTGCGTCAACTTTCATGGCGAGCACTGTACATTCCGAACTTGATCTATCCCCCAATTCTACAGCATTTCATCTCAGTTTTGTTATTATTCAAAATTTATTATATTTAATTAGCGACGAGAATGCAAATTTTAAACAACAGAAAACAACCTCAAGCAAATAGGCTTAAAGTGTGCACATATAAGTAGCGATTCAAATATGCATAAAACTTTTGATTGTAAAGAAATCTTCAAAAAAGGACAGAATTGAAATGTACGTTAACAAATATGGGTCATTCTACACGTTTGAACATTGGAAAAGATTAATTAACAACTAGGAAACAGAGAAAATTTTAAATTTTTTGATTTCTAAAGGCAAAAAAATTACGGGGTCGAAAAATTCTACAATAGAGGCAAAAAGCTATATTTAAGATTTTTCTCAATGGATTATATTCGGAAGTCGCGGATTAAATTAAAATCATAAATAAATTAATAAAGTTCGCTATCAATTTCCGGCCAAAAACATCTAAGAACGGCCAAAAAGGCATGTTTTTTTTCCAAAAAAAAACGGGGAAGGGCTCAAATACTTTCAGGCATTAGCAACTTTAGGTAGGCACCTTTAAGCAGGAAAATCCTGCTCATCCCTCATGAAAGTGACGTGGCGATGATTGATCTATGCGAATCTTTAAACAGGGAAAACATACAGCAGCCTTCGCTTTGTTGCAAATGATTGAGAGCAGTGGCGGATCTAGGATTTTCCTAAGGGGGGCGGTACCCCTAAGGGGGGCAGAACCCTGACTTGGACGGAAAAATTAGCCGTTTTAACCCGAAAATCGCTAAAAATCGCTCAAAAATGCTTAATTTTGCGCACAATTTTGGGCCAATGGGGGGGGGGGGGGGGGCAGATCCGCCCCAGATTGGAGTTTTCTACAGAAAAACTTGACTTTTTTCTAGTTTTGATTTTGTCTCATTTGCATAAATATTTTCCTTGTGGGGTCTATACCTCTGAAAACTTCTGACTGTCTCTAACAATAGTCGAGAAGCCTAATGTGTATGCACAAACCATGTCAGGATCATTCCAATGGCCAGGCCCGTGAAACTGGCCCAAATGTTTCTGATTCTTATCGTAAAACTCGATAATATGCTCGATCGATTTCCAATTTATTTGAATATCGTCGAAATTTCGCCACAGGTTACAATGTTTCGCTATTTCGCGATAATTAGGCTGAACGAATGGGCAGGCAGGCAATTCGAAAAAATTACCAAGATGACAAATTTTAGCACAAAAGAATACAGCGTGACATTAAAAAGTGAAAGCAGAGAAAATCAGTATGCTGTACATATGTATTTTCCTAAGGCAAATTTTAAATCCAATTGTTTATTATTTTTTGTTTTCTTACAATTTTCTTTAGTTTTCGCTCCACGTTCTTATAGTTTTAATTCTTACACTTTTTCTTTTTATACAGCCTACAAAGCCCATCATTGTCATGTTTGTCTGCTATTTTACTATTCCATACAGGGATTTTTTTTAGCGCCACCCCCATTTGCGCAGCCGCTAATGGCCAGGATAGAGCGTTTGCGCGCGGAGCTTCTCATTAGCGCACCAAAAACCTTTAAATGCTTGGCGATAGGCAAAAATAAGGGCATTTTTGAACTTCTGATGCGCTCCATGTACTGCTGACTGACAATAAATTCTGGCAAGAAATTTAAAAAATTCTTACTACTGGTTCCAACTCGAACAAGAAATCTAATGGTAAAAATATCAATTTGATACCTGATTTCTCATTGCCTTGCCTATACTAGACTGAGCGATTTCTTCAAGCTGTCTTTGCAGTTTGCACTCAATTTTCGTGTATTGCAAAATGCAACCGCTATACAGAAACCAATAATTAGATGCAAAGCGCCTGAAATTTTGGCATCTTCTCAATGTGTATCTCAAGGCTGGGCTATTTCAAAGATAAATTTAAAATGAAAACAATTAATTTGGCACCATGCACCACAAAAACAAGAATTCATTACTGCAAAGATGCTAAAGCAGGGATTCGCTTATGATGAAACAGGAAAGCGGTGGTTGGCAAACACAATTAATTCATTCTTAAGAAGTCGGCGCCAAGCGCCGAAAAAATTTTAAAAATTTTTAAATCAAAATGCAATATAAAATGTTTAAATTTCTAATTTTTTGCCCAAAAAGCCTTTTGCGCATGGCGCTAATGAACGAAATGTCCCATTAGCGCAGGGCGGGTTTCCTTTGCGCCGCGATAAAAAAAACAGTGATTCCATATAAATGATTTTTACTGTTTATATTTGCTATATACGTATCATACATGCACATAGGGGTGAGGGGTATTAACCCCTGAAGGGTCAGCCGTACAGGTACTGTCCGGCGATTTTGAGCTGATGGAACGTTTTTTGCATCATTTTTGAGGTCAAAAGCAGTAGAAACGTCAAAAAAATTTTTCGCGCTTAGCGCCAGATTAGTGCTTTTAAGTGCTTTTTACTCAGAAAGGCGCCCAAAATTGATAAATTTTTGCATTTTTTAGAATTAAAAGTGATATAATGCAGTCAACATGGACAGAAATGCTTTTCAAATGCGATATTACGATCAAAAAGCCGTTGGCTATTTTGACCATTTTGATCTTTAAAACAGAAAAAAATCGTGAATGTCCAATTTACTGTTTTGGATTTTTAGGATTCCATTCCCCCGCCAACCCTGACCTTGTGCACCTATGATACGTATATTTCACATGCATTAGAGATTTTGATGTTTTTTCTAATTTTTATATGTAATTTTTGAACAGGAATTCGTAGGATAGTAAGCAGTGCCGGATCCAGGATTTTCTTAAGGGGGGGGCGCGGAACCTCTAAGGGGGGGGGCGGAATTCTGACTTGGGCGGAAAAATTAGCTATTTTAATCCAGAAAATCGCTAAAAATCGCTCAAAAATCCGTAATTTTGCGCACTATTTTTATTGGGCCAATGGGGGCGGGGGGGGCGCCGGCCAGCCCCCCTACGTAAATCCGACCGATAGTAAGCAAAGTATACAATGAGGCATAAAAATGAATTATGCTACCGTAATAAGTATTTACTGAGGACAAAGCCAACAACTCAATCACTAAATTATTTATTCCGACTGAATTAATAAATCTAGAGAATAAACTCGTAGAATAGATTGAGACACAGATTGATATTTCACAAAAAATTACATAGACATTCATTAACAACATTCATCGTTCATTTTTAAAAAATGAAAAATATATAAAATAAACCCGCCTACAGTTTATAACGAAAACAATAATTGAGCCGTAAATTTAATGATATAGAAAAACTGGAATTTTATTAGAACAAGTGCAGTAAAAAATAAAATTTTGGCCAGATGCTGAGCGCCTTGATAATCAAGCTTGGCTGGGGACCCGTTCAGTGCAAATGAATTTAACAAATAAGTCGAAAAAAGAATAAATTAAAGTCAAAAGACTTGACGAAGAAATTGAATAATGTAATTCGTAGGATTAATGTCATTATAATCTTTATTTTTGTACAGGTTGTATGAATTTATGCGAGTCCACAAAAAGTAAAACATGATCTAACTCGGCCAGAATTTGGAAAAAATTAAAAAGCAGTATTTTAAGATATAAAACTATAAAATTTGATTTAAAAAAATTGAAAAAAGAAAAATTAAGACAAGACCAGCTCAGAAAACCTTCAAAAAACAAAAAATTCAGCACGCGGCTGATATATTTCGAGTTAAAGCTTATAGTTTACAAAATTAGCTTTACAAGAAGTTTACTTACAGGTTAATTAAGATTGAAAAATGTTCTCTATTGCATCGAACTTTTAATTTTTTCGAAGTTTATATTTTTCTATATTATATCGTACTTTATTCAATTATTTATTCTGTTATTTCAGATTGAAGAAAAATTCGAAACTGAGCAACAAGTTTGCTTACGAATTTTGGACCGATTCGCGAAAAAATTCGTTTTTATATTTCCTGCATAGTTTAATCTTATTTCTATTTAACAGAGGCAATAATTTATTTATTATTACTGATGTTTTACTTTTAATCAGTCTCTCCTTTATGTTTTTTATTGATTATATATCAATACTGCTAATTATGCTCATTTTTATAATATTCGTACTTCTTTCCTCAACTCTTTTCGTATGTAAAAAGGCCAACTGCAGCTGTAAACAATACTTCTTCCGGTCATATTCAGATAACGGCCCATTTCAGGGAAAGCTAAACACTTCAAAAACAGGGTATAATCTGAGAATAATTTTCCAAATTAATATAATCCATTTCAGATATGAAAAAAATATCGAAACAAGACTGCTAAACGGAAAATCAGGGAAACTCCGAGAAGTTTGCGAAAAAAATCGACAAGGCACGAATTTTTCCACGTTTTTTTACTGTGTGCGAGAATAAAAAGAAGTAATAACCAGGTGAGGTAAAATACGAGTATATCACCTTTGCCTTATTTTCTTCAACTTAATCTTGTCGATATCGTAGCTATATAATAGATATACATAAAGAGCCAGAAAAGCCTGAATATAGTAACTCAGCTGCAGGCACGTAGCTGGCCGTCCTATGTATTTTGGGGGGGACCAACACCAATTTAGGTAGAAAAAGCCCAAAAAACTAAAAAATCCAAAATAATGTTTAAAAAGTCATATTTTTCCGATTTTCCTGAATATGGGGGTCCGGACCCCCCATTCTTCCCAGAGCTACGTGTCTGATTTTAAGGTTGCACAAGACCACTTTTTTTGGGGGACTTAGCCCAGAAAGGCTAAAAATAGCACAAAATAACGTTTAAAAAGTCCTGTTTCCAATTTTTCTAAATTTTGGGGGTGACCGAACCCCCCATTCCCCCAGAGATACGTGCCTGCTCAGCTCAATAAGTAAACTAGTAGCCAATTTTAAAACAGAATTTTTTCATCAAATTTCTTGGAATAAGCCTGGGGATTCAGTGAGTGCACTGTGCAGTGGAGTATGTAAACAAAAATTCACACAAAATGTAAAGTCGATATATGTACGCGATTAGTTGTGGATCCGAGATTTCATAACGAGCGAGCATTTTGAACAAAGTAAAAAAAATATCCTGCAAAACTACTAGAAAATAGTTGAAAAACTTCTAATGATTAAGCTTCGCAACCTTTTTAAAAAAGCAATTTCAAAATGCTGTGAGTAATTAACTCGAAATAAAATTCTAAAATGAAACGAATTTTTGACTGACAAAGGAATTTATTTAATCGTGACTAAAAGTTTTTAGAATTATAGCGGTAAATAAATTGTGAAGTGTTTGGAATGACGAATCTAAGTAGAAAACATGCTGTGTGACTTAGGGGGTTTAGGGAGATAGGAGATTTCGGACATTTCAACATAGATGGGCAGTAGCCAAATTCAGGGGGGGTCCGATGAGGTAAAATCACTAAAAATGTGTATCATCTTAAATTTAATCCAAGGGATCTATCGATTTTTTTTGAGGGAGGAGTCCGCAAGATTCTCGGAGAGTTCAGCTAGGCCCCTCAAACCCACCACCACGCCTGGGCAATAGCTCATCCTAGCCCGTCCCTAGAACGGACTGACACAAAAGCTGGACGGGCTGAGGGGACCATTTCGATGGCCCTATTTTGAAAAAAATTAGAAAACAGTGGAAAATAAAACGAAATCTTCTTTTTTAACCCGGTTTGAGCCCAACTAGGGACCAACCAACCTTTGAGAGACTAAAGTTGGACGGGCTGAAGCTTTGGCTATTGCCCAGGTATGCCCACCACGCCCATGTATGGTTTTCACCCCCCAATTGTTCATTTTCTAACAAAAGTCATAAAAAACTCGTTTTCAATGGATCAGAAGTGAAAAGTTTTCGGTGCTTCGCGCTATAAACAGTTTATTGACCATATTTTGTGCAATTTACTCGATATTTTCGTCACGTTTTTCTGTTTTTATGTTCTGGAAAGCGAGAGGATCAACAGAAAGGCGAAAAATTGTGTTTATGACGCAAACCCGTCAAACACGTAGCTGCCCGTCCTATCTTGGGGGGACCAACACAAATTTTTGGGGGAACTAAGCCAAAAAAACCAAAAATAGCACAAAATAACGTTTAAAAAGTTCTATTTTTCCAATTTTTCTGAATTTTGGGGGGGGTGTGAACCCTCATTCCCCCAGGGATATGTGCCTGATACCCGTCGTTTTTGAGCAAAAGGTGCACCCTAATTTTTTTTCCAATTTCACCCCCAGTGGCGTAGCTGACCTTCTGATTTGTTAAAGGACGAAAATTTTGAAGTTAGAGAAGATAAAAATTAAAGGATCAAATTTGATTCCAATTATACAAAACAGGTATATTGTCTTCAAATAAATAAGGCGCGAAGCGACCAAAACTTTTGGGCTTATTAGCTCAAAAAGTGTGCTAAAATCTATTCTAGCGGTCTTGTAGATACGCTTATAAATCTCCAATTTTTTCCTCTAGGGGACCCTTGTAAAAATATTCACACTTTCAAAATTTTAGAGGAATAGTCCCCCACACCTAGGCCACTGTTCATCCCCATAATTTCCATACCGTGTATATATGCCCACAAATCCATAGTTATAAGATATCATCATTTGAGAAATGAAAGAGAAGCTTCGTAAATAGATGGTAATCAGCCTTGCATGTGGGGGTTAGGGACAGACATGCACTGTATGGAAATTTCTTGGGCGGGGGGGTCGAGTTGAAATTTCAAAGTGCCTATTTGGGCCATACAGTGCTCGTCATGAAAGTTGACACACTATCAGTGTATGCTTAATGTTAAATAATGCGCTCCAAGCACCGCGTTTTGTCCATTATTCTGTATCAACTTATTATTTTTACTATAGGATATTATTCCCTAACATGCCGTTAATGCGGCGACGAAGATGGGGCAATTTGGCTATTAATAGCATCAAGAAAAAAACGCGCACGTGAATGGCTCTGAACACGCACGTGAATGGCTCTGAACAAGCACGCGAATGCTGTTGGATCCAACGCCATTCACGTGCATGCTTCATTTTCTTGATGCTATTATTAGCTAAATTGTTCCGTCTGCGTCGCCGCAATAACGGCATGTTAGAGAATAATATCCTATAGTAAAAAACAAGTTGATACAGAATAATGGACAAAACGCGGAGCTCGCGACGCATTATTTAACATTAATCTCGCAATAATGGTGCATCAACTTTCATGGTGAGCACTGTAAAATATTGGGTACGCCTTAAAAACATCAGTTTTCGACGTTTCTGACGATGCTCTATTGTTCTAGAGCATAAAACACAAAGAACTCTTGAAAAATCAAAAAAGGTCGAATAAATTGAACAAAAATATAGTAAAAATATGAACCGATATAGAGCGCAAAGCGCCGAAAATTGGACACATTTGAGCAAACAGATAGCTGAAACCACTTAAAAAAGAATCTTTTCTGTTAATTTTCAGGAAAATTATGAAAACTTGTGGAAAATCGAGACTTCTTAGGGAAGTGAAAAAATTTCTGCAGGTTTGAAACAAAGTGATCGGACCGAGGGTACTTTTTGGACCCTCGGCCTCGGCCGAGGCGCCTTAAAACCCTTGCCTCGGCCGAGGGCCGAGGGTAATGCCGGGGTCAAGCTTATATACCTATACCCATAAATAGTGCTCTTAGAAAATTTTGTATGCACATGAGCTAGAGAATAATCGTAATATTGAACATCTTATCGAATGCCATTTTCAATAATAGTAGATTAAATGTGTGAAGGATTTATTGAATAAAGTCAGCAGAATGAAAGCATACTTAATTTAACAAGTTGCCGTTGAAGACTTGGAAAAGTTAATGAAAAATATGGCTGAACAAGCACTTAAAAACTTTTATTACTATACATAAATAAGAAAACAGTGTCAAAGAAATAAACGAACAAACGAAATAAGCTAAGTAAAGACAGAACTGTAGCCATTATTGTGCTCGCTTTTGCAGTAATGCATGTTTAAACACGCTTTTTCGGTCATCCAATTCTGGTGTGGCAGGTAATATGACGGAAACAGCACTGTACTTTCCGATCATAGTTTCCCACGGTCCAGAGTTGAGGGAAGGGTGAAATCCCCCAAAATGGGGGACCAGTAAATTAAGTAGTGTCTTTGTATGAGCGAACAAATTTTTGTAGATATTTTAAATAAATATATTTTTAAACATACACATTTTTACATACTGCCAGTGTGTGACCTGCAACCGGCATGCAGTCCTAAACAGTGTTTTTTTTGTGCAAGATACCTTTTTACATATACAAAAATGGCATCCAAAAGTCTTTGAACATTTTGTACATGCAAATTGTTGTGTACTATTATAGTATGGTACAGTAGCGGTTTAGTGTGGTAAAACAGGGGTTTTCGTCCTTCGGTAGCTTATCTTAGCTACTTCCTGGGTCTCTGAATATTTGACATTTTTTCCATTCTAAATGCAAATTCTACTATTTTAAAGATATATAGGACAGACAATTACTGATGCGCCAAAAAATTTTCGGGAATTTCACACCTTTTTACAGTTTTTGTCTCTCCAAAAATCTTTGTGCATGTACAAAGATAGTCCTTTAAAGTCTCTGTACATAATGAAAAATCTTTGCCGAATACAAAAAACCGTGGTCCTAAATGCAGGCACGTAGCTGTGGGGGGACTGGGGGGGTCGGACCCCCCAAAATTCTTAAAAAACCGGAAAAATAGGACTTTTTACACGTTATTTTGTGCTATTTTTGGCTTAGACCCCCCAAAATTGGTGTTGGTCCCCCCAAAATAAGAGAGCCAACTACGTGCCTGCCTAAATGTGATAATTCGGCCTGGATATAGTTCATAAGATTATTTGGCGCGAAGCGCCGAAATTCTAATGAGCTTTTGATGAAATGTACACATAAAACTTGAGTGAAAGCTAAAACAACTTGTACTACAAAGTCAGAAATATTACAGATATTGTAATATGCCAATTAAATCTTGTAATAAGCACTACTGTGCTTAGAAATCCAATGCAACATCAGGATAAATTAGTCAATTTTATCTTTGAACGGCAAAATGTGCTGAGTTATTAAATAGTACTTGTTTTGCATAAAATTTTTAAAGACAGTATAAATGGATACAAAAGATATTTAAATCTGCATAAAGATGCCTAGATTACACAAAAATTGACTTTTGAGTGTTTAATGCCTTTGCTTCAATCTAAATACAGTATATTAGCGATATTTTGCGCGAAGCGTTGAAAATTTTTGAAATTTTGTAAAAAATTTTGAAAAAGGATATAATTAATATCACTTTGTCCAAGAAAGTATTTTAACATTGTATAAAAATGGCTCCAAAAAATGCACGAGCCGAAATTGATTTTTGGCAAAACCTGCATTTATTGGCCATATTTAGGTGCGTTTTTGCGATTTTCGGCCGAAAATTCGTAATCATGTACGCCCTCTCGTATAAAAATGGCCGAAAACCATACGTGTAACAGGAAGGGCTTTGGGGAATTCCCCACCCACCCAGGGTTGGACGTCCTCCTAACCCTTCCCTCCAACGTCAGAAAATTTTGACCCACCCTACCCATTTTTGGCGAAAATTTGCGGAGTCGCTAATCCCCCACCGAAATTTCTAGCCGTTACATGTATGCCGAGGAGCCCCTCCCGAAAATTTTGAGCTGTTACATGCATGTTTTATAGTGACAGTTTGTCTATTTACTCTTGCTTACATTCAAAAATACTGTATTACTTCGGGAAATTCTAATAGTTAGCTGCACTTTTGCCATAGTAAAAATTAGGTTCAAACATATTCAAAAGGTTTTCACCAAAAATCGTCTGACAGTGACTGAGTCTTGCACCCTGAGAGGGGGTTATAAACCTCCTCACCCCTCCTTCGGGAATGTGTGTTGCCGATCCATGTAGCAAGCATGAGAATTAAAACTTAGTCATCACATGAATAATAAATTGGCACTTTGCTGTATGTAACTTTGTGTAACTCGGGTGCGCTGACTAAAACCACAAGAAAAGTCTATAGGTAAAAAATAGTCTTTGTAGTGCAGATGCATTCCAAATAGTTAATATTCAACGGACATATTAAACTTATTCAAATTTGATTTAACCCTCGGCGCCTCGGCACTTTTCAGCTTCGCCCTCGGCGCCGAGGCCGAGGGCTCCAAAACGCCGAGGCTTGCCGATGCCGAGGCCGAGGCCGAGGCCGAGGCCTCGGTCCGATCACTGGTTTGAAACCCCCCTCCCCTAAGATCATACATGTTTACGGGTTTCTGAAGCTCCCTCTAGAACAGAAACATGAAAAATTTTCTGGAGAAAACTCAGGGTGGCCACTGGTTTTCCAAAATAGAATTCCCGGGTTTTTCCCGGGTTTCCCGGGTGATTTATGGACAATTTCCCGGTTTTAAATCATGCTTTAAACGCACACCTATATACGAAGAAGTGTCATGATAAGAACATGAAAAAGGATAAGGCACAAGCAACTTTTAATCAAACAAATGCAAATACTACACGAAACGTTTTGGAACAATCATAATTTCTTTTTCAATGATGCTAACGAGTTGTCGATAGCAGTTCTCACCCTATAATATAGTACAGTAGCGATTTTAGTGTGGCAAAACAGGGTTTTCGATCTTTGGTAGTGTATTTCAGCTAATTTCTGGGTTACTCACGCCAAAAACTACTAAAAATTGACTCAAAACGGCGCGAAGCGCCGAAAAATTTGGCATTTCTCCAATCTAAATGCAAATTCTGCCATTATAAAGATATATAGGATCAGTGGCGAATCTAGAATTTTTCTTAAGGGGGGCGGTATCCCAACTTTTCCAGAGATAGTCAAAAATAGGTCCAAAAATTTGCTCTTAATGCGCAAAATGGCGTTTTTTTCGGTGTTTTACATTGTATACTTTACATAAAATTCACCTGACGCAATATTTTTTCTAAAAATTTTAAAATTTTAGACAATTTTGTGCGAAAAAATTATTAAATTTCATTGACTTTAACTAAAATCTGGCTCGAAGCGCCGAAAAGTTTGAAAAATCAAGGCGGATAGACGTCTAGAAGCATGATTTACTGCTTGATTTCCTGTATTTATAGCATTTGATGCGAAACATCGAAATTTGTAATTGAAAATAGAAGAAAACTATGCAAAAATAGATGTTAAAATTGTTTAACATGAACGGAAAATGGCTTCCAGGCAGTGTTTTTTTTGTACAAGGTCCGTTTGTACATATACAAAGATAGTCCCTAAAAGCCTTTGTACATTTGTACACACAAATTTTTGGTACTATGATATAGTACGGTAGCGACTGTAGTGTGGTAAAAACAGAGTTGTTCGACCTTTGATAGTGTATTTTGGCTAATTCTGGTTTTATGAGGGCAAAATCATTAAGAATCGTCTTAAAACGGCGCGAAGCGCGAAATATTCGACATTTTCCTTTCGAAATGCGATTTCACCTATTATAAAGATATATAGGACACACAATGCCTCATTACGGCGCGAAGCGCCGAAATTTTCGCGAATTTCATACTTTTTTTGCCGTTTTTGCCTTCCCGAAAATCTTTGTACATCTACAAAGACGGTCCCGAAAAGTCTTTGTACATCGGGGAAAACCTTTGCCAAATACAAAAAAAACGTGCTTCCATGTCGCCAAGAAAGTAAATAAATGTCATTAATAGGTATCATACAGCGCGTAGCGCGGAAAAATTTGAGAAAATATGGTCACTGACGGCCAGAAATTATTGCAAATTGCTTATCCATTCATTATCTCGCCAAATATTTTTGGCCAGTGGGAGGGAGAGGCGGCCGCACCCCCACCGCCCCCTTTTAAATCCGCCCCTGCATAGGTCAAACAATTACTCATATCGGCGAAAATTTTGAGAATTTTAAATCGTTTTACAGTTTTTGTCTTCAAAAAATCTTCCCAAAAATAGAGTTGTTCGAATTTTGATAGGGTATTTTAGCTAATTTCTGAGTCTCTTAGGGCAGAAATCACAGAATCGTCTTGAAACGGCGCCGAAAAATTTGACATTTTTCCCTTTGAAACGCAATCTCTGCCATTATAAAGACAGGCACGTAGCTGTGGGGGGGAATGGGGGGGTCCGGACCCCCCAAAATTCAGAAAAATTTGGAAAAATAGGACTTTTTAACGTTATTTTGTGCTATTTTTGGTTTAGACCCCCAAAATTGGTGTTTGTCCCCCCCAAAATAGGAGGGCCATGCGCACGTCCTGTATAAAGATATATAGAACACACAATTATTCATTTCGGCGCTAAGCGCCGAAATTTTGCGAACCAGACCTTTCTTGCAATTTCAGTCTTGCCAAAAATCTCTGTACATGAACAAAGACGGTCCCGAGTAGTCTTTGTACATCGGGAAAAATCTTTGCCGAATACAAAGAAAACACTGTTGCAAAAACGTCTTAGCGAACAATAGTTTAGATAGCTACTAGCTATATCAAACGAAGAGAATACACGAAATAGCAATCAACGGATGTGACACATTGATTGGAGAAATGCGGAACTAAAATGCTACATGATAAAATATGAAAACACGTAAACTAGTATGATACTAGAAGCGATAAAAAAAATATAACAAACTATTAATTCAATATTTTTGGCCTCCAAAAACGGAGTTCAAACTGAATTTCTTGACGAAAATCCGAGGGTTTTTCCCGGGTGCCAAAAAAAATTCCCGGGCTTTTCCCGGGTTTCCCGGATTCTCTGGTGAGTGGCCACCCAGAAAACTGTGCAAATTCAGAAGGATAAAAATGTATCAACATTGAAGATTTACTACACAAGTGCTGAAACTCGACCAGAAACTGTGAATTAACGTAGTTTTGTATTAGCTGAGCTGCCCGGCGTTGCCCGAGTTGAACTTAGGCCTGATAGCTATATGATATTAGGATATTTTTATATTTTTGATGTTACAAATATTTTTCATGTTACAAAAATTTTTTGTTTGTTGTAGCAAATGGTGTCATATATCCCGTGATATCTTATATCACTCATATGTTATAGCATGATGGTATCTCCTATCTAATATCACTGCATGTTTTGGCACATGTTATCGGCTATGTTCCAAAATAGGCCATGCTTAGGCATAGGGACGGCTCCCACTTCACTCCTGTGCAGGGTGCATGGGTGGGGTTGGTGAAATCTAAATGTCGCTACTACACCCCAGCCTGTAGGCCGAGCTCGGGCCAAAACTTCAGCCCACCAAGTGTTATGAGGCCGGAGTTAACCCCGGACATACCAACAAACTTTCACAAATAAATAGTAGATGAAAAGAAGATAATGAATGAATTATTGTGTAAAGTAAATCAAAGTTTACATTATTTCATTTTGAACAAAGATTAGTTTAAACAGCGCAACTGAAATGTTAAATGGCCACTTAAATTCCATTCGGTCGCATAGGAACTTTTCGATGCGCCCTTTTTCTAAAATTACTTTTTGCCTATCTTATAGCGTTGGGTTATTTTATATATCTCATCCTATGCTACAGCATTGCCTATCTTATAGCATTAGGTACGCTATAAAGTGTCCTGTGCTACAGCATTGCCTATCTTATAGCATTGGATATGTTATAAGCAGGGGCGGATTTTTAGGGGGGCGGAAAAGAGGGGCGGCCGCCCCCCCCCCCCACATTGGCCCAAAATAGTGCGAAAAATTAAGCATTTTTGAGCGATTTTTAGCGATTTTCGGGTCAAAACGGCTAATTTTCCGCCCAAGTCAGGGTTCCGCCCCCTTAGGGGTACCGCCCCCCTTGAATAAATCCTAGATCCGCCACTGGTTATAAGGTGTCCTATCCTACAGCATTGCCTATCTTATATGATTTAGTATGTTATAACGTGTCCTATACTACTGCATTGCCTATTTTATAGCATTAGGTATGTTATAACATATCCTATGCTAGAATATATGCAACGCGAGGTAGGGCACGGTTTAACATACCCAACGTTTTGCCGATGTCATAAGGTGCGAGGTGCAAGCAACCCCGTAAATAGTGTAAACCGACTCTTGGCGCACTTTTAGAAATAGGCGAAACATCGGCCAAGCTCCAAAACCCTATGCTAAAGTGTAGGGCGCCCTCACCTGCCCACGAGGTATGTACAGGGTGCCAGGGTAGGGTTGGAAAATTTTAAGGCCGCTGCAGACCATCTCCGGGGTAGGCCGATCTCGGGCCCAAGTGTCGGCCCACCATCTATTACAGGACCGGAGCCTATCCCGGACATACAAACAGACTTTCTAAAATATTTATTAGATAGCATTTGTCCTAATTTTGACATAATGCTGGCGCAGAAAATCATTCTTACCACTACAAAACAAATTCCCAAAATAACTTTTTCAGAATTTTTTCGCTTATTTCAGATTGCTACTGGATTGAGCTTGGCGAAGAGCAGTAGTTTTTCGCCCATAAAATCACATTTTCCTCCCATTTCTGACCTTCAAAACTTCTCGGACCCAGCTAAAACCTCAGAGTTTCGACTCCGAACAATGCAGAGCAGGACTCAGTGATCGTACGGGGTCAGATTTTCACCCCCGATCGGGGTCGGGGTCGGGGATGAAAAACCCGGTTTTTCGGGGGTCGGGGGTTGAGAAGATTAACAATTAACATTGCATGATTACATACCAATTTCAAAAAGGATAAAAACGATACATTCACTCATTTGTAGAGCATACTAATAAAGCTGGTTATGTTCAACATTTTATTTTTATTCCAAGTTCAAGCATGGTTTTAGCAATTTAGCATTACCTTCAATTTTAATCACTAATCGCCCTCGCTTTTTCGTATTCTTCCACAGTTTTTTCAGAACGGGTTTCTATGGCGCACTGATTGTAGAGGAGCCAATGGCGCGAAGCGCCGAAAATTTTCGAAAGTTTCACCGTTTTCATGTAGAATTTACGCCTTTTTATTGACAAACAGTTCGGAAATCATAAGTGGCGCAAAGCATCAAGAAATTCAGTTATATTTTACCGCCCTAAGACAATAATCGGCGGTGCTAAGCGCAGGAAAATTTTGACGTTTTTACTCTTTAAACTCAGTTTGTACCGCTTAAATCATACAGAACAGATAAACTAATTCCGGGCGAGGCGCCGAGAAATTTTTAAAAATTCTAATCCTTTTACCTTTTCTGTCCTCCTAGAAACTCTCTTTCAACATGTAGAACGAGATTGTACGGCTGGGGGTCTGGAGTGGCGCGCTCAAGCGCCCCCACCGAGGTCCAGAGCAGAACCCCGGAAATTTTGTAAAAAACACTCTAATTTTTAGTTAGTGAAGTTAAAATGTTCGCAAATTGGCAAAATCTCGGTTCTGAATTAAGTCCTAAAAAAAACCTAAAATTAATGAACACCTATATACACTGCACAAAACTTCTGAGCTGAAATGCGTTTTTCGACCTCTGCTAAGTATGTAGCGCAGCAACAGGTCGCAACCAATAAGTCATTGAAAGATGTATCAATGAAATTTTGTTCTTACCATTTTCAGGCCCATTCGTGGCCTTCTTATTAACTAGTTGCAGAAAACAGAAAATGCGCAAAAACACAAGAAAATTTGGCCTTTCCTTTCATTTAAGATAGAATTATGTGTCCTTGTAAAGAAAGATAAACAAAGCAGAGAATAGATAAATTGGTACGCAAACATTTTCGCACTTTTACTATTATCTTCAACAAGCATGTGCAGTTTCATTCAATGAACTAATAGTGCATTAAATCACTAAAGTGCTGCGAAGTGTTGGATTATTTTAACAGATTCAAGCTTTTAAATTAATTGGATCTGTATAACAATAAATAATAATGACTCGGCGCGAAGCGCCAGAAAATCTTGACGTTTGTGCTTTTTTAAACTCAATGTTCTGGACACATTGCGCCAGAAAAATCAACATAATTTCTGAAAAATTCCGGGGGGCATGTGCCCATTCCCCCCGGCTACGCCTGTCATTCAGCAGTAATTTCGGCGCACTTCATAATGGAAAATATGCGAACATGTATGCACGTCTTAACAACATGGCGACCAGGCGTACTTTTTATGAAATATCGCGAGTGTCGAGTTTAACATATTAATTTTGGTGGTGAATGAATCGTCCTTGTTCCGAATTTATTTGCTATTTATACAATTCTTCCATGTACCAACAAATAAAAATGCTATATTTCACCCCCGAAAAGGTTCAACCCCCGACTCGAAAAAATCATGCCCCCGGTCGGGGGTCGGGTCGGGGTTTAGGCCGGGGTTTTTTGGGGTCGGGGTCAGGGTCGGGGTCCCCGTACGATCACTGGTAGGACTCTCGAAAAACTACGACGTTTTAAACTTTATTTAAATTATTTTTTGTTGTTATATTATTTAACTTTTTCGACCTGTGTCAAGGGTCAGCGGGTCATTAAAACAGCCGTCAAATTTCACCATATCGACGTCCCATTGAGCGAATGTATCAGCATCGATTTGCATATACTCCTGGCTGCCCGGAAAACCCATGCACGTGTGTTTACCGTAATTTTGGTAAATGCCCAATTTCAAACCGCGTTCGTGCATCTATTAGGAATTAAACAAAGTGAAAAGTAAAAAGAATAAAAGGATTGGGATATACATATCGAACGAGGGAAAAACATATACATGTAAGGAATAAAAAAAGATGCATGCTTATCCTAAAGTGCAATGGACTATAAGTTAATTAAGCGGATTTAATGATTTTAAGTCAAAAATCAATTAATAAATTAATAATCAATTAATAAATAAGATTAAACATATGACACGGGACGTCATGCATGCTTGCAGTCTAAAGAAAAGCAGGCCCAAATTTGAAGCATTTTCCCAGAATAAGACATGTCGGACATAGGCAAGTTCGAGCGAATTTTTAAAAAAGCAGTAAAAATAAAAACAGAATCTATTAATTTTATTTGATTTGTTTGTTAGATCTTTTTAACCTGTCATAACGTTTTAAATTCAGAACTTAATAGAAAAATCGCATTTCGGCAGTATAAATTGCTTAATTATTTAAATGAGAAATCAGGATAAATGATTTGGATTTTTAGAGCAAAAGCACGATAAACCAGCGACAGATTTTCATCATTGTAAATCCAATTTTGGGACACTATAATCAATTGATTAAGCTGAATGCAACAAAGTATCGTAAAAACACATATTACTCCAAATTTTATTAAACTTTGAATCGAAATATTATTTATCCCTTTTGTTATGCCCGTCTAGAAATTATCGGAAAATTTCAATGATTCGAAAGCCATATAATGTGGCTTTCTTGGGCTTACATACAGGTAACGGATCGAAATTTTGGCCGAGGGTTCCCGGCCATTTTAAGTGGGAGGGCGAAGTGAATGACTTCCGATTTTTGGCCAAAAACGGCCGAAAAAATAAACAGCAAAGATGTCCAAAGCAATTCTTTCCGAAAATCGGTGGGTAGGGATCGGACGAGACGAGGCCTAGGCCTCGACTTCGTTAATCCTCGGTCTTTTTTGACATCCCTTGGCCTCGGCCGAGGGTGAGGTGAAAAATGGCCGACGGACCGAGGGTTTTTTAATTTTGCATTTTTCGAGTGATACCGAAATAGCACAAACGCAACACCGATCGTTAAGAGTTTTGTTCGATAACAACGGATATGTGGAGCTCTGCAGCCGCAGATGCTTATATGGCGGTTACGGTTCATTTTATAGATAAAGAAACGTGGATGCAGGCGTATCCAGGAAGCGGCATTGGGGACACATGCCCCCAACCGAAATTTTTCAGAAATATTGTTGATTTTTCTGTAGCAATAATGTGTGTCCAGAAAACTGAATCCAGCACTCCACATCACTTAAGTGATTCAATGCACTATTTGTTCGTTGAATGAAACTGCGCATGCATGTTGATCGTAATGGTAAAAGTGCGAAAATGATTGTGTAGGTACCAGTTTGTCTATTCTCTGCTTTGTTTGTCTTTCTTTACAAGGACACATAATCCTTTTTTAAAAAAAGAAATTGCCAAATTTTCTTGAGTTTTTTGCGCATTTCTTGATTTCTGAACTGCATTTTGTTAATAAGAAGGCCACAAATGGGCCTGAAAACGGAAAGAACAAAATATTCATTGATACATCTTTCTATATCTTATTGGCAGCGACCCGTTGCTGCTCTATGTAATTCGCAGAGGTCGAAAAACGCATTTCAGCTCAGGTGCAACGGGAGCGGATCAATTTTATTTTTTGTCTTTATTCAGAAACCTGAGATTAGCCGATGCAGGAAAATTTTAATCGTTACTATTTAACGTAAAAACCCTTCTTTAGAAAAATTTTCCGGACAAGCCCTGGACCCAGCTGGGAATGCTTTGAGCGCGCCACCCCCAGACCCCTCAGAAGTTCCCCAAAATCTCGTTGTGCATGTGCAACGAGATTTATGGAGAACAAGCCAGGTAAAAGGGTTAGATTTTCAAAAATTTCCGGCGTTTCGCGCTCGTACGATTGTCCGTCTTGTATGATTTAAGCGGTATTAAGCTGCAAAAACGTCAAAATTTTCCGGCGCATAGAGAAGCAGTTAACAGCTCTTTCTTTTTTGTTAAGCTCCAACATTGTGTTTAAAAGCCTGAAATCAAAATATTCTGATAAAATTAGTATCTGCATTTTTCTCGTAAGAAGATTGAATTGTCAAAACTGTTTTGTACAAATTTGATAATTTTCTGCTCTGTCAGACTATTAGTATTCACAGAGCTACAAAATGATAGGGGCGGTAAAAAATGACTTAATTTCTTGCCACTTTGCGCCACTTATGATTTCCGAAGTGTTTGTCAATAGAAAGACCGTCAATTCTATATGAAAACGGCAAAAATTCAAAATTTTTGGTGCACTCCGCTGCTCTACACTATTTGTATTTGTGATCGTCAGAAACCCATAAATTAGCTAGGCTTCACTACTAAAGGTCGAAAAACTCAGTTTCATACATAACATTACTAGCATTCAATGCAATAGTAGTCTTAAAAAACTTTCGTTATCCCTCCCCCGAACCAAAATCCTGGCTACGCCTCTGATCGTGGGAACGTAGGCGGCAGTTGTTGAATGCTTACCATTCTCAGAGGGCGAAAATTTGGCTTCTGCATTTGAACGAGTGCTATTAGATTTCAATTTACTTAGCAAAGTGCGCCTCGTCATTTGTGAAAAACGGGGCTAATGTTGTTAAAGCGAAAAATTGACAATTCAAAAATGTCGGCTGCTTCTTGCATGCCCTCCACCTGATCGTAAAAAAATAGTTTGAAAAGCCAACGTGTCGTTATTGACACGATCGCAAAAGTAAATTCAAGACAAAGCAGTGTTTTTTTTGTGCTAAAGGTCCATTTGTACATGTACAAAGATAGCCTCAAAAGTCTTTTTGTACATTTTGTATATGTAAATTTTTGTGTACTATAATATATAACATTAGCGATTTTAGAGTGGTAAAACAGGGTTTTCAATCTTTGGTAGTGTATATATTTTAGCCAATTTCTGGGTTTCTGACGCCAAAAATTACTAGAAATTGTCTCCAAACGGCAGGAAGCGCCGAAAAATTTGACATTTTTCCATTCTAAATGCAAATTTTGCCATTTTAAAGATATACAAGGACAAACAATTACCTGGGAATTGTACACCTTTTTACAGTTTTTGTCTTTCCAAAATGCTTTATAAAATATTTTGTACACACAAATTTTTGGGTCTTATAATATGGAACAGTAGCGATTTTAGAGTGGTAGTCATACCTGGGCAATGGCTGGTGGTTTGCCCCAATCACACTTCCAGCCAAAAAGGTGGGTGGGTCCCTAGACCCTGAAAAAGGTGTGTCTGTCCCTGAAAAAGATGAGTCTGATCTTAAAAAAAGTGGGTCCGTGACTAAAAAAGGTGGGTCGTTCAGCTTAATCCGCGGGTCAGTCATCGAAAAAGGTGTATCCATCCATGAAAAAGGTGTCGAACAGTTTAAAAAGATGGTTCCTGTACATGTTTTGCAAACTGATCATGATATACTGTATCTAGCATTCTTTAAATTATCTCCAAAAAATTTTCTCCCTGTACAAAACATAGCCCTGTCCAACTTACCCCTTCGCCCCGTCCAACTTTTGGTTCGGCCTGTCCTAGTGATGGGACGATATGGGGCATTGCCCAGGTGGTGTAGTTGTTCGACTTTTGGTAGTGTATTCTAGCTTAATTTCAGGGTCTCTATGGCAAAAATCACTAAGAATCGTGTCTTGAAACGGCGCAAAGCACCGAAAAATTTGACTTTTCCCTTTTGAAATGCAATTCTTGCCATTATAAAGATATGTAGAACACACAATAGTGACAGCAAAACGAGCTGAATGATCAAGACGACTAGAAATTTGACAATGATGTGCCTGTCATTTGAATACCTACCTTGAAATTGAATAATAGCTCGTTACATTCGAAATATATTACACTAATCAATCCTATTGCTACTGTACCCACATCACATGAAGCATATATGTCCTATATTGTTTGTACTCATATAATCGTATTATATATGTATATATAATAAATCCTCGTCTCGGCTCGCCGGTTCCCGCCTCAGCCGAGTGCAAGAATTTAAAGTTCCTCGCTCGCTCGCCGAGGGAAAAACAAGACCTCGTCCGATCCCTATCAGTGGATCACATATTTCTCGACTTTGGGGGCGTGGAGGTACGTCCAGAGTTGGATGAAGGGATCCCCATCCCCCGGTGCGTGTATGCTTGCCGTATGGCTATTTTTTCACGTAACTCCGGCTATTTTAAACAGACATAGTTTTGCGCGTATTAGCATTAGCCTCAACCGATAACGAACTGGGCTTAACCAATCCTAGACCAGGCTGAAGGGATCTCTGCCAAGTAGCTAGGCGCGACCAGGGGCAAAATTTTTTCAATGGTCAAAAAATGGCCTTAAAATTGGTATGGCTGAAAATGCCATTTTTCAACGTTTCTGATCGAGCACTATCCATTGGCATCAAAAAATTGCGAAAAAAAACCAAAAAAAAACCATAACAACTAGAAATGGCAGAAAATCGTAAAGAACGTGCCAAAATTCAATTATGGGATCTACCGTAATCTGTGGGGTATTTTGGATTCCGAGGGTCTTTGGGACTATGCAACATACATTTTTATTTTCATTTATTGGGCAAGCTTTTTTTAACAAATTCGCCAACGATCCCAATAATTTACCACTGGAACAGGTTGAACAACCCGCTGTTTTTAATTTGCACACGTTTACCACAACTCGTATTTCAACTGAAATAAAATAGTTAAAAAAATCGACATACAATCCCAACTATTTATTTTGTATTAAGCCGAATATATTCATCCAAATCGAACGCTCACAAGGACTGAGATCCGAATAATTAGCTTAATTGAGTTCTTAAAAATATATTACTAATTAAATATTAAAAAATAAGGACTTCAGAACTTTTATTCATTTTTTCCCAATTCAAATGCGAATTAGAAATGCAATAACCTTACTAACATAATCGGCCAGCCATTTGATGCCCTGCGGAAATCGGTCCGGATCGGAGACAAGCCTTTTATTAGCATCTCGACTCCGGCCCATCCAACAGTCATCAATATTTACATGGACATAGCCGGCGTCCCTGTAGCCCTCCTTCACCATTATATCGGCCATTTGCACGAATAAATGCTCACTAAGAAAATTAACCTAATTTATGACAAAAAATCCTAAAATTTTCGTTAGGTTGGTGACTATTAGATGATCTTAGAGGGTTTCACCCCCCCCGCAAAAAATTTTTCACCCCTCCCCCTAAGCTTACCTGAAAATTGGTAGAAAAAGTGTCTTTCTTTAAGGGCTTTTGGCTATCTATTTGCTCAAAAATTGCCAAATTTTCGGCGCTTCGCGCCATATATTCATGTTTTAAGCGATATATTGGTCAATTTATTCGACTTTTTTCGAAATTTTTTCTGTGATTTTATGCTCCAGGAGGATAAAAGTATCGTCAGAAACGCCAAAAAACGATGTTTTTTAACGTATCGGCCATTTTGGGGCCCAAAAAAGGCACTTTAGGGTTTCCACCCCCCCCCCAGAATTCTTAATACTGTTCATGTATGTCGGTGACTGTACAGAAAAAAATGTAATGAAGTCGTAAGTTTTTGAAATTTCGGTTTTTTACTTTTAATTGCTAAATTTTCTGGCTAATTTAAGGAGTAATGCGTGTTCCGCCTGTTAGTTTTTATTTTGATTTCGCTTGTAAATTTTCATTTTTTGCACCGTTTTTTTAATTCTAATTTTGCGCCCCTTTTCTTTCAATTGCAGATTTTTAGTAATGCCGTTTCGTTTCGATTGCTGTTTATTTCGATTCATTTTGAAATCTAAATTTTTATTTTTGATTTTCATTGTTTATTTATATATAATCTTAATTCAATTTCGCTTTTTGTTTTTCTTGCTGCAAGATATTTTGAATATTCTATTTCGATTTTGATTGTTGCCCGTAATGACCTGAAGTATGTGACGGAGTAAAGAAAATGGGAACTTACTCAAAAAATTATTAATGTAAAAAATTTTAAAAATTATAAAATCCTGTGAAGAAAATTAATTTAATGCTTGTCTAATATCAAATTTTCAAGCCTGCGAAAAATGTGTGCCGTTTATATTATTTTTGTAATATCCTGATCCTCTTACACTTGCAACACATCGGCTAACATGGTTTGTCAAAACAATAAATAGATTTAAGCTCGATACTGAATGTTTGCGATGAGAATTTCTCCAACAATTTCTTCCGAAATAATAATAAGGATCTAGTAAACAAATTTCTGAAGCGTTTTTTAGCTGATATAGTCTACATAGTAATCAGTCTTACAAGGATAGCTATAAGCCTATTGTACTAATCTGGCAAAATTGATTAACGTACGATGTAAACTTACTGCTTTACACTCACAGTTTACAACGTACTAACGGCATCTAAAAATTGTAAACGATTCGCGGGAGTTTTGTGTAACTCAATCAACATCCTACATTAAAAAACGTAAGTTTAAAGTAAGTTTAAAGTGAAGTAAAGCAAGTTTTTAAATTTTTTTAAAGCAGTAAGTTTACACCTAGTTAATCAATTTTGCTGGATTAGTACGATAGGCTTATAGCTATCTCATTGTAAAGTTTGGTAACTGTAGCTAATATAAATCGCTAAAACGCTAGGGGGTTAAATTGTATACTAGATCCAATAATAATTATAAATGAATTATCGAACAAATAATAGAAGATTATTCACGAATCTAATGTGAAATCCGAAATCGTTTCAATAGATCACAATAGTAGCGTGTTCTTGGAAGGATTTTGCGACATCTAATAGGGGGTGGGGTTAGGGGATCCCCACCCAAAGTTAGACGTCCCCGTAGCCCCACCCCAAAGTCGGAAAATTTTTAGGACCCTCGCCCGACTTTTGGAAAATGTGGCCATTTTTACGTGTTCTTTGGGCCATTTTGGGCCAAAAATTAGTAGTCGTTCACCCCCTCCTCCCCCTAAAATGGCCGGGACCTTCACCCAAAATTTTGAGCCATCATATACCCAAAGGATTTCCAACTTGGCGATTTTCCGAAAAGTTTACAAGATTCGTAGGAAAGGTGCTGATTTAAGGATTTTCAACTATTCAGCTACCCGTTTGCTGAAAAGTATCAATTTTTTTTGCTATATTTTGTTCAATTTCTTCGATTTTTTTACATTTTTTGAAATGCTTTTATGGTTATATGTACTAGAATAATGCAGCATCGTCAGAAAAGCCGAAAGCAGATGTTTTTGACGCATATCCACCCATTGTGGGGCCCAAGAAAGCACTTCTGAAATTTTAATCCCCATCCCCATGCTCTGCATGTCTGTCTGCAGTAATATAGTGCTGGCCTCAGAAGAAACCAGTCGATTTGTAACCTAAAAAAACCACCCCATTTTCCATAACCAAAAGGAGATAACTGATGATATTATACTGGCGAACAAGCCATGCTTGAGAATTAAAACTGACCCTTGGTCTCTTCCCGGATCATTCAGAAACTTGAAATATAAATTTGTCGAAAAGTTCCAAAAAATTACCATTTTTATGGGGATTTTTTAAAGCATTTTCGAGGGTCAGTATTTTCTACCCGTATTCATATTTGCTGGAATCTTTTATGTTTTCAAATTAGTTAGACTCCTTTGCAGACTAGTGTCAGAAAAAAATTTAGCTGTACTGTGTCATCCACATAGCTACAGTATACGTTCAAAGTCAAACCTAAAAAGCAGTTGTAACCTAAGAGAACCAGCGCCAATTTTTACAAAACTTTGCAGGATTATGCTTCATCGTACCTTACATGATGCCCGATATTTATTTTTCACAAAAGGGAATCACCCCAAAAACTGCCAAAAAAGTTCGATTGTAACCCGAAAAAACCACGGTAACCTGAAAAAGACCAATGCTAAGTATACGTTGCCATGGCAACAAAATTACTTTTCATCAAGCTGCATAGTTTTGCACTGATTTCTAGCAGAGGATGTAGAAGAGACTTACCTGGAGTTGTTTTCATCACTTGAAGACTTTATTTTGTGAAATTTATATAACTTTTCATAAAATTTGATAAAAATTATAATAGGCCGCTAATGACTGTTTACGGTTTAATATGCTTCTTAGGATGATAGAGCTTGTTAAGGCTTATGTGTTTAACACGTCGGTCGTGCGTGGGCGGAAATAGGACCAATATGTTAAAGATATAACCCTAACAAGCTCTACGAAGCTCATTAAACCGTAAACATTCGTGGCGAGTGGTGTATATTGATTTTCATATAAATCTGATAAAATGAACGGAAATATCGAAAAAATTGAATTTTTCTCAAAAAATATGATCATGTAAGGTCAACTAACTAATTTACGCTGCAAACCACGCACTTCGCATAATCATTTTGGAGGATGGTTTTTTCAGTTCTCATGGTTTTTTTACTTCCCAAATTGAATTTGCTGGTATTTTATTAATTTTTAACTTTGATCGATTTTTTCTCCAAGACTAAAGGGATCTATGAAATTCAACTAAGCGGCGAAAGATGTAGCATCGACAGGACATTGCTCTGATTATATAAGTTTCTAGACTGGGATGCTTGCACAATTAATATATGCAAAAAACATGAAACGCGGTTTTTTTAGAGGCCATGAATGTACGTGTTCGTGGGGGTTGGCCCCCAAGAATGATTACAGGCTGATCCAGCAAAAAAACGGCTCCAGATCTGTGGATTTTTCATGAAAATCGTGAAAAGTATGCCTTTTTACGCTTTTGACTCAAAAGTCTCAAATTTTCAGGAAAGCCGAACAACATTTTCTAACAAAATTCCTCTTCAATCTACTCGATTTTTTCAAATTTTTTGAATAATTCTATTATGCTTTCATGTTCTAGAAAGTACGAGACATTGACTGAAACATCAAAAAACAGTGCTTTCGACGTGTACCCAACGTCTGTTAGCCCAAAAAGGCACTTTCTAAAAATTTTCTGGGCCTGACTCTCAGTGTTTTCTTTGTACAAGTCCGTTTGTACATGTACAAATATGGTTCCAAAAAGCCTTTTGTACATTTTGTACACGCAAATTTTTGTGTACTACAATATGGTACAGCAGCGATTTTAGTGTAGTAAAACAGGGTTTTTCGACCTTTGGTAGTGTATTTAGCTAATTTCTGGGTTTCTGACGCCAAAAATTACTGAAAAGTGTTACAGAACGACGCGAGACGCCGAAAAATTTGACATTTTGCAATTACTGGATGCAAATTCTGCCATTTTAAAGATGTACAGGACAGACAACTACTCATTTCGGCGCGAAGCGCCGAAAATTTTCGAGAATTTTACCTTTTTTACACTTTTTGTCTTCCCAAAAATCTTTGTACATGTATACAAAGACGGTCCTGAAAAGTCATTGTACATCAGGAAAAATCTTTGCCGAATACAAAAAAATCGTGCTGACTCTTTTACCCCAGAATTCCACACGTGCTGCTCCCCTTGTCGAGTTTACAGGTAAAGGTGATTAATACAATTTTTTTACCCTTTTATAGAAAATCCAATATTGAATTTAACTATTATTATATTGTCAAATTGTATAATTTAATTTAATTTACAATTTAACATAATATAAATTATAAATTAAATTTAATTTAATTTATTAAATTTAATTTAATTTATAATTTAATATAATATAATTTAATTTATAATTTAACTTAAAATTCAGTATTAATGGCGTAAGCCTACGACTACAAAAAACAACGTGTAATCGGTCGTGTCTAATGCATGGTTTTACGAGCAGCTCGTGACACAGGAACCACGCTTATCAATAACACATGGGTCGTGCAAAAATTGAGTCGGAGGAAAAGATGGGTCCAGGACGCAAGGAATAAATGAGCTGAGAAAAGTTTTAGGGAATTCGGAGAAGGCGGAGCACTGATTTTGTCGCAAGAAAGCCGGAAAGTTACTAAAAAGGCCAGCAATATCGATTTTTGGGGCAATGAAATTTGACCTTAAAACTTCCCCAATCAGAATGCTGCCGATAACATGGATTCTGAAAGTCAGATTTGAAGGCTTTAACAAGGTCCTGGCCCTTATACTATCAATGTTTTGCCTGAGAATTCGGAAAGTTAGGAGAATGATGTCGATTTGTTTGAAAATTTAATGTTTTTCCCCACGTTTCAAAAAAGTTTTGAAAGCTAATGGTGGGCACATCAATTCAGTTTTGAATTCTAAACAAATTGATATGTAATCCGACTCAAGACCAGATGTGTTCTGGGGGGTTGGGGGTTTCGACCTCCCACAGAACGGCAACTGACATCCGCAAATTGGCTGCGACCCCCAGAATTAACGATTTTTTTGGAAAGTTGTAAAAAGTTTGCCCTTGTAGGCGGTTTTAGCTCATTTTTGGCTGAAAAATCTCAAATTATTCGGCGCTTCGCGCTATATCCACAGTTTTTGACTTGTTCAATTTGCTCAATTTTTTACGGTTTCTTTTTCATGCTCCAGAATGAGCGAGCATGTCTGAAACGTGAAAAACAATTTTTTGACGTGTACCCATGTTTTTTAGCCAAAAAAGGCACTTTTTGAAAAATTTTTGGGCCTGACCCACCACCACCCCGGAATTCCCATGCAGTACATGTATATATGCTCTAGACTGTTTTTAGTTATTGCCGTAGGGAAAGCAAAAGGTTATCCGGCACCCGGTACATGCATGATGTCTGGTGGTATCCTTACATGCAGAGCATGGGACTTACGGGGAGGGGGTGGTGAAATAATAAAGTGCCTTTTTTGGTCCACAAATGGTAGGTACGCGTCAAAAGACATCGTTGTTTTAATGTTTCTCCCTATCCTTCTAGAGCATAAAAAGATGAAAAACTTCGAAAAAAATCAAAAAAGTCGGGAACAAACTGAAGAAAATATAATCAAAACATGAGTATAATGGCGCGAAGCGCCGAAAATTTGGCACTTTTAAGGAAATAGATCGCTAAAAACGCTAAAAAAGCATCTTTTCTACAAATTTTTAGAAAATTAAGGGAAGTATCAAAAAATCGACAATTGGAGATGTGAAAAATTTTTTTGCGGGAGAGGGGAGAGGGGGGTGGGTTAAACTTTTTCGAGGGGAGTATACCCCTGCTCAGATCATGTACGGTTGGCGGTACCCACCTTCATTATGCAAAATCAAAAAAATTTTTTGGCGAAAAAAACATTTCTAACCTTATGCAATCAGACGGAAATTTTCGACAATCCGTTTGGCACAAAAATCTCGTCCAAGAAAGCCAGCCCATCGGAGGTGTTAATGCTAATCCGTTGTCCAACGAATCGCAGCCCGGAAACTGAGTAAGCATCATAATTAAACCAAATCCCAGCGAATTAAGCACCATTTAAACAGGTCCAGTTAATGACTAGCACTGATGAGAAAACTATCAAGGCATATATCAGAAGTAGGGCACATATAAATATGTATGTACCTACCTAAGTGAGGCAAAAAAGTCACGAAAAGTACCTACAAGAAGTAATCACCGACAGTGGCGGATCCAGGATTTTCCTAGGAGGGGGCGATGTCAAAACAGGTCCGAAAATTTGCCCCTAACGCGCGAAATAGCGTTTTCTCGGTGTTTTACATTGTATACTTTTACATAAAATCAGTTTTGACGCAAATTTTTTCTGAAAATTTTAAAGTTTACACAATTTTGGGCGAAAAATCATTGAATTTCTTTGACTTTACACAAAAATCTGGCGCGAAGCGCCGGAAAATTTGTGAAATCAAGGCGGATAGACGTCTACAAGCACGATTTACTGCTTGGTTTACTGTACTTATATCATGATGCTATACATCGAAATTTTTAATTGAAAATGGAAGAAAACTGTGCAAAAATAACTGTTTCTGCTGTTAAAATCGTTTTGAAACCTACATGAACAGAAAATGACTTACAGGCAGTGTTTTTTTCTTGTACAAGGTCCGTTTGCACATGTACAAAGATGGTCCCTAAAAGACTGTAGTTACAGTCTGTAACATCTTGTATACACAAATTTTTGGGTAATATGATGAAGTACGGTATCGACTTTAGTATGGCAAAAACGGAGCTGTTCGACTTTTGGTAGTGTATTTTGGCTAATTCCTTGGTTTTCGAGGGCAAAAATCATTAAGAATCGTCTTAAAACGGCGCGAAGCGCCGAAAAATTTGACATTTTCCCTTTCGAAATGCGATTTCTGCTTTTATAAAGATATATAGGACGAGACAATTACTCATTTCGGCGCGAAGCGCCGAAATTTGGAATTTTAGACCTTTTTTGCAGTTTTTATCTTCCGAAAAATCTTTGTACATGTGTATACAAAGACGGTCATGAAAAGTCTTTGTACATCGGGATAAATCTTTGCCGAATACAAAAAAATTGTACTTCCAGGTCGCCAAGAAAGTAAATAAATGTCATTAATAGGTATCATCCGGCGCGTAGCACGGGAAGAATTTGAGAAATTATGGTCACTGACGGCCAAAAATTATTGCAAATTGCATATCCATTCTTTATCTCGCCAAATATTTTTGGCCAATGGGGGAGGCGGCCCCCCCCCCCACTTAAATCCGCCCTGATCACCGATAGCATTACGTGCAGCAGAGCGGCTCAAAATTAGGATATCATCAGCCATTATTAACGAGGGATAAATCACCTTTCGTTTTTGGCCAAAAATGGCAAGAAAGACCTAAAAATGGTCTAAATGCAAATTTTTAACCAAAATTCGGAGGGTAAAAATCTCAATGCTTGGAGATGGAGGACGATCGATTTTGGTTAAAAAAACTTCCAACATCGTGTTACGAGTATGCTGATAGCCGAGCAGTGGCGGACCTAGGATCTTCCGAGGGGGCGGAACCTATAATTTTCGCAATAATGTTAGAAATAGTGCAAACAAATCCCTTCAGTAATGCATAAGTGTCGCTTTTTTGACTCTGGGAGACAGAATCATTTGTGATCCAAAGAAAAAATGAAGGATTTTGAAAACTTTCGACAAAAAACGCGCAGAGTTGGCGCAAAGCAGTTTTTAGGAAGCCAAAAAATCCAGTAAAGGTGATTAATGAGCACCACCGAGGCGAAGCGTCGGAAAAATTTGAAAAATCGTGTTAAGAATGGCTGAAATCACCCGAAAAATATACATATTGCTCTTCATTGAGGACGACTATTTTCTTGACGACACGGGTGGGCCGCTCCCTGCCTTTAGCCAAGGACAGATTTAAGGGGCAGGGATGACCAATCAACCCCAAATAATTGATCAATGAATCATGAAAATGTAGATTTTTAAAATTTTTAGCCATAAAATTCAACTAACATAATTCCACAATTTAATTTACGCTTCAATATAAAAACATAAAAATATATTCATGAGGTCTGGACCATAAACGCACATTGCTTTCAAATTGCTTTGCATTTTGAAATAGTTGTCGACTCGTATATGCACGTGCGGCCAAAATCCAGCATTGAAAATCGCTTTATTTCCACAATGTTTTTTTAAGCATTAGCTACAGAAATTTTAACATTTTCCAATCAATTTTTCGGCCCTTTCTGGCTTGTAATAATTTTTTGACTCATCGCAGTAGCCCAAAAAACATTCAGCTCTGCCCATCTATCATTATATCGTTGTATCTAGCGTCCTGGAAACCAAAGCGTGATTTTTGTTTTGTCCAAAAAATCCTCTCAGAATAAATGAATGGTGAACGCTCAATGAAAAGTATTTCAAAAACAGAAGGAAATTGGACAATTTTATTTAAAACGCAAGCCAAATATGTACAATATCAGGACACATGAGCAAATGAAATAGCGAGAAAAAGGCAGATCTTAACACGAATCATTAGATCATTTTTTGCCCGATTTCTTAATTCCGCCTTGATTTCCGAGGGGTCCACCACGAGCAGCTTTGTCGGCCAATTCCTTCAACGCCTTCTTCTCTTCCATTTGTTTCCTCTTAAAATCTTTGTCTTCCTACATTACAAGCGCGAAAAAAATTACAATTCCTCGAAAACGAAAATGCTTTAAATCATCTTGAAATTGTAAGGTGTAAATAATCAATGCTCAAGGCCAATATGCATCCGGCTTTTCCGACTTTAAACACAGAATTAGTTTAAAGCCGACGACAGTGTTAAACACTTTTTAGTTGTCTTCCTAGTGTGAAGCGAGTTTTATGTTGATTTCTAGAGGTTGGTTCTCATTATTTTTACACCGTTTCGCATTATATTCACATTTGTTTTCGGTCTCCAGTTAAATTCGCTATGGAAGTTTAAAGCATAGAATTTCAAGTTTTAGATTAAGCATTGACCAAAGCATAAGAAGAATCATTGTCATGCCATTCTAAGTTATAGCGTTAATTTTAGCCCTGATGGAGATAAAATAATTTTGAAAAAACCGTAAGAATATTGATACGGCTTAAATCAACCTAAAACTTTATTTGTCCTGAAATAAATCAATCGAATATTTAATCGATCAATTTTACCATGTTTCCAACATAAACATTTACGCCCTGTTCTGTTTCTATTGATCATTTTACTAAACTGACCATAGAATGTCTATTTTACGAAGTAGATTTAAAGATCTAGAGCCTAAAAATAGAAAAAAATAAAGAAAAATATGGACCGAAAACGAGCGAGAATCGAGATTTTAATTAGCACAAAAGCGTACAGGAAAAATCAAATAATTTCTTATGTTCTATCTAGGAAAAAAGCTGTAAATTTAGAATTTTCTCCCAGGCATCCATATAGACCAGGCTAATTCATCAGATATACAGTACAACCAGTCTTTCACGTGAGACTAAAGCGAGTGTAATAAAGTCGATGATATACCTATTAAAAAACTGTCAAGCGATAAACTAAAGTTGATTACCGGCTGGAATCAGATTCGGTAGCATCTTAAGCTGCATACTAACAAAAGATTGCTAAAAATCTGAATTTGACTTCAGATTCGGGAGCAATGGACCGAATTTTTAAACTACAGATCCGGATCCGCGAGCTTCTTGTCATCATCCTACTAATTCATGAGATTAAGAGAATTATAAATGCTAATTTTTCATTTTCTTGTAATTTTTTATTGTCTAATATTTGATTTCCTTACGCTTGTGCCTGAGCCAAAAAAGGTTTCACAAATTGTCTACTCTCAATAAGATCCCAACACGGAACATCAACATACATGTTTTGTATCTGGATTCGTGAGCAGCACCTGACAATGGGATAACACGCGGTAGGTATTTTAAATATTTGTATTGAATAAAAATGCGCGGGAAAGAAAATTTAAGCTAACTTAATAGAAGATAAAGTTATAAATAGAACAGTTAGATGATACTGCCAGTGCAAACATGACAGCGATAGACACGAACAGTTCGCCGGAAAATAATCTCTCAAATGAACAATTAATCTTCAGCTGGCATCTTGCTAAAAACGGTAATCGGATGGACACAATATATATATATATACCCGACAGAAAATATAGTCGGCTACTTTTAAGTGCAGGAACCAGGCACGTATATCTAGGGGAATGGGGGGTTCGGACCAGTGTTTTTTTTGTACAAGGTCCGTTTGTACATGTACAAAGATGGTCCCTAGAAGTCTTTGTACATTTCGTACACACAAATTTTTGGGTACTATAATATGGTACAGTAGCGATTTTAGTGTGGCAAAAACAGAGTTGTTCGACCTTTGGTTACGTATTTTAGCAATTTCTAGGTTTCTGATGGCAAAAATCAGTAATAATCGTCTCAAAACGGCGCGCGAAGCGCTAAAAAATTTGGCATTTTTCCTTTCAATATACAATTTCTGAAATTATAAAGATATATAGAACACACACATTGCTCATTTCGGCAGCGGAGCGCCGAGAATTTTTGCGAATTTCGAACCTTTTTTGCACTTTTTGTCTTCCAAAAAATCTTTGTACATGTACAAAGACGGTCCCAAAAGTCTTTGATCATCGCGAAAAATCTTTGCCGAATACAAAAAAACCGTGGTTCTTACCCCAAAATTCAGAAAAATAAAAAAACAGGGCTTTTTACACATTATTTTGTGCTGTTTTTGGCCTTTTTGGGCTTAGTCCTCCCAGAAATTGGTGTTGGTTCCCCCATAATAGGACGGCCAGCTACGTGCCTGGCAGGAAGAGTCAAATCTGCCAAAGCAGATTTAAAGCAAAAGCAAGATTAAAGCTTGAATTTGGAAAATTTAAAAAATAAATGTTTGCTTAGCTACTGAAAAAGTATAGAAAATGCCAAGTAAAAATTAACCTCCCTAAAACTCATTAAAATCAGGATTATTTATATAATATAGGTGTATGAAGGCCCGTATCCAGAATTCGGCTAAGGGGGGGAACCTAACATAAATTAGTATACATTTCAGCAAACTCGCCGGGATAGCTCGCCAAACCGGCATTTTTCGACGTTTTTCGACATGCGCTATCCATTAAGATCATAAAATCGAAACTTTTTTTTGAAAAAAAACACTTTTTAATCGAAAAGCTTTAGAAAAATATCATTTTTTGCTCGCGGTTGAGCGAATACTTCATTTCCGGTGCGAAGCGCCGAAAATTTGAAGATTTAACGACAAAAATATGGGGGCGGCCGCCCCCCGGAACACAGCCCTGGGTGTATGTACTTCTACTTAATAAACAAGCAAGTAAACAAATAGATTATTTTACTGAAATTTATTGCATTCGAGAACTTACATCCGTTATAACTTTGTCATCTTTCTTCGGCGCTTTAAGCGGTTTCTTTTTTCCACCTAAACAATGTTAAAATAGCTATCGAACATTTTCTATGTGATTTTTGGGAACAAATATAGCAAACATATCGTTTTGCAACGTCGGACTAACACACACTGGCCCGTATTCATGGGGCGGGGAATAGCGTAGCTTCTTGAGGAAATATTCGTAATTTTTTTTCTAAAAGGTCCCCTAGAGGGAAAATTGAAAGATTGGCAAAGTGCATCTCAGCACCGCCAAAACAGGTTTTCAGCGTACTCTTCACCTAGTTAATTCAAAATTTTCTGGCGCTACGCGCCGGTTATTGATTTTACCTGTAGTTTTGTCTTCTAAACTGCTCCAAATAGCTCAAATTTGAGTTACGTGGCGAGCATGTCAATTTTTTACCGCGCTTCGGGCCGGATTCATTGTACAGGTTAGTTTTTATCTTTTAGCCCACTCAAAACAGGTCAAATTTTAGTTATGAAATAGAAAACATGATTTTTTTCTTGCGTTTTGCGCCGGATTTACTGTTTATCTATATTTTTGTCTTCTAACACGCTCAAAGTTGCTTAAATTTATGCTGAAAAAGTAGAACATGTCAAATTTTTTGGCGCTTCGCGCTGAATTATTCATTTTTCTATATTATTCTATGTGAAGCACAAGGATGAAATACGAAGATATAAGCTAGAAAATTATTCGTCGATATGAAAGGTGCAAAATTGAGCTAGAAAAGAGCGTACATAATATCAAAAATTTTCCAGTGTTCCAAGCCAGAGCCCAAAACAATTAAAAAATTTGAAGGTTGCCGGCGCGACGCACTAGACAAAATTCCTGCATTTCCAGGTGATCAGACTATTGCATTGAGATTCAAATGATTAAAATATCGAAAATATCCGGCAAAACATGCCGGGTTTGCATTCTTTTGTCATGAAAAGGGCTACAGAATTGAGTTTAAAGAGTAAAAAAGCCAAATTTGTTGCAGAATCACATAATTTTTAGCTGCGGGAGTGATTCAAAAACACAAAATACGTCGAAGAATGTCCTTTTGCCACTTAAAATTGTGTCCAAACGCGTTATATACATTTCTAAAATTTTAGCGATCTCCCTGAAATAAAATCCGTGTACGTAAGGCCGCGTATTTATAAAATTTACAAAGAACCATCGTTAGACGTACACTAGCTGTGAAGCATGGAAAAAGCAACAAAAATTCTTCAAGTGCATTGAAAACATTGCTAAAACATTTTAAAGCTAGCTTTTATGTTATGCTCTTAGACACAAACTTTTCCGGCGTTTCGCGCTAATTAAATAACTTAATATGTTGCCTTCTTTGCGATGCACCAAAAATCGAATCAAATGGCAAAAAATGAAAGATTTTATGAGCCTAGTTTGTGAATGGATGCTAAGGAGATTAGTCGTAGTTACAGTGCTCGCCACGAATGTTTACGTTTTAATATGCTCCATAGGATGATAGAGGCTCGTTATGGGTATATATGTTTGACACGTCGGTCGTGCGTGGGCGGAAATAGGACCGACGTGTTAAAGATCAAGCTCTAGAAGCTTATTAAAGAAACATTCAAGGCCAGTAGTGTACATAATGCACTTTTTATTTAGAGTATACAATGCAGCAAAAGCTTATTATTTATTTTTGATTTTCCTTCATCGCTGTAAAGGGCCCGTAAAAAGCGGTAAAAATGCTATTGCTCAATTCGACCTCTTTAGGGTTGACAAGATAGCCGAGTTACCAAAAATGGAAACCTCTTTTCAAAAGTGATCAATTACCCACAAAATTGGGCGCCAAAACGGGTCGAAACCAGACATCGCACGTGCGGGGTTTGTTGGGGGTCCTGACCATAGGTGGGCAGCACCGGAATTCTGGGGGAGGGGCGAAAAAAATTTTAAAGGTCAAAACTTGGTCTTAAAAATTGTCGTATGGCGAAAAAACACAATTTTTCGACGTTTCTCATCAAAAGCACTAGCCAATGGCATCAAAAAATCGCTAAAAAGCAAAAAAAATTTCAAAATTTGAATTCTAGTGGTTGTGTATTTTGAGTTTCTGTAGGGGGGGGGTATTTCGACTTCTGGGGGTGCATGCCCCCCACGCCCATGTGTGGTCCTGACCCCCCCCCAGAATGGAAACATGGAAAATTTTGTTGAGAAAATGAATCAAAATCAAGGTCAAAAACGGTTGAAAATTGGAAATTTTTCTTCAAAAGTGCTTCAAATCGATGCGAAACTGTGTAATAACGTTGTTTTAACGTCATTTAAGCATTTATACCATATTTCATGTAGGTCATTTTAGCCCAAAAAAGCTTTATTTTTTGATTTTTTGCAGCCTGGTTGACCCCCCCCGCAGATCAGTCACGCCGTGCATCTATGGTCGAAACTATGGCTATTGTCATTGGGGGACCCTTCAAACTTCTAGGAAAGTTGGACGGGAATCGTTGCCCGCATGCTTCTCAATGATACCAGCTGCCAAATTTTCTAGTTGGTTGTCCCTTTACAAAGTGGTTGTTTGGTTGATTGATTGGTTGCTTAGTGGTTGATTGGTTAATTATATATTCCACAATTTCGGATCAATGTCAAGCACTTTTGAAGAAAATTTTCAATTTTCATCTGTTTTACAAGAGTACCCTGAAGGAAAAAATAAAAAATTCTCGAGGCTACTAAAAACATAGGCAAAATAAGTATGTGACGCACTTTTGAGTCACTGGCGGATCCAGGATTTTCTGACAGGAGGGGGCGGAACAAAAAATTCTCCTAATAGTGTCGAAGACTGTCCAAAAAACCCGTCCATTATGCTTGAAGTAGCGGTTCTTGCCGTCCCTTGATAGACGGGATCATTTATGACCCGAAAAAGCAAAAAAATGTTTCGAAAGTTTCCTACAAAAACCGCGCAAAATTAGTGCAGAAATCGGCACAAAACGTCAAAAAAACCCGAGAAATCATTGTAAGAACTAAAAAATTCTTGTTCCGTACGTAGACTGCTTTTGTGAGGCAAAAATACGAAAACGTCAGGAAAGTCAGTAAATGTCATCAATGAGTACAATCCGGCGAGAAGCGCCGGAAAATTTTGAAAGACTATTATAAAAAATAGCAAAACTCATCCAAAAATTCACATCATTCTGTATTGCGCCCAACTATTTTTGATGACTTGGGATTGGAGGGCGGCCAGCCACGCCCCTTTTAAATAAGCAAATGTTTTGACCTGCATACTAAAGTCAAGAATTCCTGGCGCTTGGCGCCGAATTCATATTTTCTCTTATATTGCTTGCCTACATTAGAAGCCTAAACTTGACATAAAAATGGTAAATATGCCAAAATTCACTAGCGACGGATTTCATATTTTCCCTTATGTTGCTTACCTGCATTAGAAGCCTAGACTTGACACCAAGAATGGTAAATAAGCCAAAATTCAATAAACTGCATTATTTTCCTTTATTTTTCTCAAATGTTTTGGAGTCAAGGTTAGACTTAATCAGTGACTAATCAAGGATATTCGAAAGGGTAAGGTACCCCAATTTTCCCAAAAACAGTCAAGAATTCGCCCTCCACGTGCGAAATAGCACTTTTTCGGCGTTTTACGTTGTCAAGTTTTATCTAAAATTGCTTTTCTTTGACACAAATTTATTTTCGAACATTTTTTGAAGTTTTCAACAATATTGTGAGAAAAACCATCCAATTTTTTCGACATTGACGAAAATCCGACGTTTTGAAGCTTGAATACTACTCGGTTTCCTGTATCTAAAGCATTGAATGCGGAGCGTCAAAACTTTTTGAAATGTATCCTGAAAAAGAAGAAAAATATGCTGGAATAGTTGTTTCTGCCCTTGCGGTTTGAAATCTACATTTCCTTTGTGCAAAAATATATATAGCTTCTAGGTCGCCAAAAAGAATAAATGTCATTTCCAGTGCGAAGCGTTCAGAAAACGTTACGAAATTATGATCAGTGACAGCCAAAAATCATTGCAAATTACATATCCATTATTAATCTCGCCAACTATTTTGAAATCCGCCCCAGGACATAATATTGAGAAATTGTTATGCAAAACGGTAAGATTTTTTATATCCACTTTTGATATGATACGGTTTTTTGAAATTTTTCTTCAACATGCTATAGATCTCGTCTTGAAACACTAAAAGATGCCATTATTTTCGTCTATCTCCTTATGGTTCTCCACATAAAGAACTTCAAAATTTCCTCTCCCCCGGAACGTCCCTGATGGAAGAAAGTCACCAAGTGTCCGATGTTTTGTTTGTGTTGTACAAGTTATCGAACACACACACTCCCATAGGTTGGGGTGTGAGGGGGTATTACCCATCTCAGGGTCCAAGCCTTGAATCACTGTCGGACGATTTTGAGCTATCAAACATTTTCTGCATGATTTTTGGGTACAAAAGCAGCAAAGATGTTAAAAATTTTTCGGCGCTCCGCGCCGACTAATACATTTCTGTTTTGTCTACCCATAAAATACCTAGGATAAACTTGAAATGATCTGAAAAGCAGTGATCGGACCGAGGTCTCGGCCTCGGCCTCGGCCTCGGCAAGCCTCGGCGTTTTTTGGAGCCTCGGCCTCGGCGCCGAGGGCGAAGCTGAAAAGTGCCGAGGCGCCGAGGGTTAAAATCAAATTTGAATAAGTTTAATATATCCTTCAAATATTAACTATTTAGAATGCATCTGCAGTACACCAAGTTACATACAGCAAAGTGCCAATTGATATTCATATGATGACTAAGTTTTATTTCTCATGCTCGCTACATGGATCGGAAAGTACAGTGGAGAGAAAATAATTGTAATATTAAACACTTTATCTAACTAAAATAAATGTTTATATGTTTATTGCTGTTAGCCAAAATTCTGATTTTAATCTGATGAAGCATAATCAGAGTTAGCCTCATCCATTTCGCCTTGTTGTGCTATCGCGTCATCGTCGTCGCCATCCTTTATCAGATTCTTCAAAGTCACACTATTATAACCAACTGCTTTGAGATTATGCTTTACAAAAAGTTTTTGAACATTTGTCTGTCATTCATTCACCACAGCTTTTCTATTCTTTCACCGCATTGTCATGAATTATTTTTATTATTAAAAATTTTCATTGAACAGATATTATTAAAAGCCTTTTTAAAAATGTTTTTGATGTTTTGTGTGTCAGTATCACTGATTAAGTATCCTACCAACCTTCCTGCATAACATATAGTTCCTATTTTAACCCTAACGTAGAGCTCAGGCTCGTATACAGGGGGATTGGGGGAAAGTACCCCTTTCGAAATGAAATGTGTTAATAATCGCGAAAGACTTTTCGCGCTTCGCGTTGAATTTCACAATGATAATTTGTACAACCAAAAGCGTCTTTTCGCTACATGGATCGGAAAGTACAGTCACTACATGCAGAGGCGGATTTGAGGGGGGCGGCCGCTCCCCATTGGCCAAAATATTTGGCGAGATAACGAATGGATATGCAATTTGCAATGATTTTTAGCCGTCAGTGACCATAATTTCTCAGATTTTTCCGGCGCTACGCGCCGGATGATACCTATTGATGACATTTATTTACTTTCTTGGCGACCTGGGCCCGGTTTCACCATAAGTTTACGACTCCTAAGAATCCTACGAGTTCCATTTTACGGGAAAATCGGGTTTCACCATCTTTTTACGGGTTACGAATTACGACTACGAGTTATGAGTAACGAGCAACGGGTTAAGAGTTCGTATTACAAGGGTTTCACCAGGGTTTCCATAGGACTCATAAAAACTCATTTTTTACGAGTACTTTTTGGACCTTTTTACGAGTACTCGTAATAAAATGTATATCTTTTCTGTTGCGTATGACATTCTTCGTTAGTCATTGTCTCTGTTTTAAACAGCATAATTATGTAATTAATTGCAGATTTTATGCCGCTCGATAGAAAAACATAGAAAGTGTTAAGAAATGTTTGGGATTTAGTCAACGAGAATTAATAAGCTTCTCAGAAAATTTATAACTTTAAATAAAAATGAAAATAATAATATTAGTTATAATAATAATGATGATAATAACAATAATAATAATAATTATAATAATACTAATAATAAGAATAATAATTATAATAATACTAATAATAAGAATATTACTAATACTAATATTAATAATTATTATTATTATACTAATACTAATAATAATAATAATAATAATTATTATTATTATTATTATTATTATTATTATTATTATTATTATTATTATTATTCTATTATAATTTATAAACGAAATCAATTAAATCAGATTCAGAGACGTTATAAAGCTAAAAGTATATCAAAGCGTATTATTTCAATTTTCAAATTTAAGAAATCATTCTTAGTTGTCATTAATACGTATGTACATAAAATATGCAGTCGGCTCTTTTTCGAAGGAAGTGCGATGGAATTCTAATTTTCAGAAATCTAATCAAAAATGTCTGATTTCCGCAATTCATGAAAAAATGTCTAAGTGATTGTAATATTTTTCATAAAAAAGCTGCGAACATTACTAACAAGGGCTAAAGAAATAAATTTCGAATTACTACTCAAGAATGCAGCTTAAGAATCGAATTTTATGGGATTTCTCTGAAACATTTTTTGAAAAATATATTTTTTTTAATGCTAATCTTGTTACCCTTTATATACATGTGCTGCCAGTATATATATTATGTAGGTGTGTGCACGAAAGTGAAACAAATTGAGAAAAAAACAAATCAGAAAACTATTAAACGCACTAGTCTGCCACTTCTTTACGAGTCCTATGCACCTCTTTTTGATCCATGATAATATTAGAAAATTCACGAATCTTTTCACTCGTAACATTCGATCGTAATATCTGGTGAAACCGCCCAGTCGTTATTCGTGAAAAAACACTCGTAAAAAGTACTCGTTGAACTCGTAATTCGTAGCCCGTGGCTCGTAAATCTCAGTTTTTGGTGAAACGGGAATTTGCAGCACTCGTAGCCCGTACTCGTGAAACCGTCACCCGTAACTCATAACTCGTAGCTTTGTGTTGAAACCGGGCCCTGGAAGCCCTTTTCAGTTCATGTAGGTTTCAAAACAATTCTAACAGCAGAAACAGCTATTTTTGCATAGTTTTCTTCTATTTTCAATTAAAAATTTCGATGTTTCGCATCAAATGCTATAAATACAGGAAATCAAGCAGTAAATCATGCTTCTAGACGTCTATCCGCCTTGATTTCACAAAATTTTCGGCGCTTCGCGCCAGATTTTTGTTAAAGTCTTAGAAATTTAAGGATTTTTTTCGCACAAAATTGTCGAAAATTCTAAAATTTTAAGAAAAATATGACTTCAAAAGTGATTTTATGTAAAAGTATACAATGTAAAACACCGAAAAATGCTATTTCGCGCGTTAAGGGCAAACTTTTGAACCTGTTTTTGACTTTTTTGGAAAAGTTTGTATACCGCCCCCCTCCCGCTACTGGATGGATCAGAAAGTACAGTCATTCTCACATTCGCCTGCTACCATAAAACGTTCAAAAACTCTTTTTTGTAAAGCACAATCTCAAAGTAGTTGGTTATAATAGTGTGACTTTAAAGAATCTGATAAAGGCTGATGACGAAGATAACGCGATAGCACAACAAGGCGAAATAGATGAGGCTACATAACTTTGATTCAGATTATCTAGATTTCGATGATGAATTATCTGCTTCACCAGATTGAAATAAAAATTCTGGCTAACACCAATAAACATTTGTTTTAGTTCGATAAAGTGTAAAATATTACAATTATTCTCTAGCTCATGTATATACAAAATATTCTAAGAGTACTATTTATGGGTATAGGTATATAAGCTTGACCCTCGGCATTACCCTCGGCCTCGGCCTCGGCCTCGGCCTCGGCCGAGGCAAGGATTTTAAGTCGCCTCGGCCTCGGCCGAGGCCGAGGGTTCAAAAAGTACCCTCGGTCCGATCACTGCTGAAAAGTCAAAATTTCCGATGAATTTTTACATTTTTTACTTACAAGAGTGACGAAACTAGTCAGAATGGAACAAAAAGTCGCTAAAAATGCAGTTTTTCACATCAAAACATGCTATAGAGGAAGTTTTTAGCCATTTTTCATATTTGACCTGCAAAAAAAGCTAGACTCTAAATTTACTGGTCCTAAATTTTAGGATTTCACCCCCTGAACTTTCGACCTTAGGAAACTATAATCGGACACTTTTGAAATTTCAAACAGAATATGCATTAATTAGAAAAAGACGAAAACTTAGCTCGCTGTAATGAATTTCAATGATCTGATAGAAGAGGTATAAAACGTCTTTGGAACGCACATCTATGGAATACACTAATTGGTCTTGGTAAAAGAGGCATCACAATATAAACTATCCATTTCATGAAAGCTGGCAGGCAGACAATGGTCACATAACCGAGATTCACAACTATCAGACTAGGCCACACATGGGCGCGGAATGAGGGACTACACATAGGGGTGGGGAGTAACCCCCAGAACCCACTTGACTCTCCCACAAATCGATAGACCCCAAGAATTCAACTTTTGGTATGTTTTTGGGATTTTGGCTAATTTTACACCACCCAGGTAAAAGACCCTCAGAATTTGGTCGCTGTCCATGTATGGTCTGGACCATAGATGCATAGTATGGCCGATTTGGGAGAGGGTCATAAATTGAGGCTTTTTGGCTAAAATGACCAGAAATTGGTGAAAATAAATGCCAAAATAGCGGTAAAACGACGTTATTCCACAGTTTCTTGTCATTTTAAACAATTTTGAAGAAAACTTTCCATTTTCATCCATTTCTGGTCTTCATTTTGCCTTACTTTTCCCGCAAAATTTTTCATTTTTAGATTCCGGGGGTCTAGACCCCCAAATCTCCTACGTGCATGATTGTTCTGGACCAGTATTTTTTGTACAAGGTCCTTTGTATAGTGCTGTCCTCTAAAAAAACCACTTTTTCCTTTTCATGTGTAGCATTCAGTGTGCCTACATCTCATCTATATGAACCTGTAGTTATCTTAACTTAATCTCTTGCTGCTGTTACAAAAATTGAAAAAATTGAGAAATTGAAAAACCCATATTTTCCTTCAGAAAAACCCATGTGTCCTAAAAATCCCACTTTTAAAAATTCACTCTAGAATCGCAATTTTTGATTTTTATGCTGCATAGTTATGTTTTAGGGTCAGGGCGGCCTATTTTTTCATTCGGCAAAATGCTTTTCGGAGGTTATGGTAGGTGAAATGACGTTTAGTATTCAGATTTTCTAAATTTGCGTGCAAATCTTGCATTAACACTTTTTAAAATTTTTCCATGCTTCGCGCCAAATTGATTGAATTCTTACATGTTAGTTGTTATTGATCTTTAAGTCGCACCACGCCAATTGCAGCATTTTTGTCGACAATCTGGTGTAGAACTTCATTACGATTGAAAATTCTTATCTTCTGCACGGATTTGGTTAGTTTTTGTAATGCAAAAATGCGTTTTAGAGAGCTAAAATTTCAAAATTTTCTGGCGCTTCGCGCCATTTGATAAATTATAATTTTACTTGTCAAAAGTGACTTCAGAATTGGCTAAAATGCTTTATTGAAGGAAGGAAATTCAAGTTTCAACAGAAATAACGTATACTGATCGTGATATTTCTTGTAGAGCGCGAAATTTTTGTACAAAAATTGCATCAAACACCGCTATTGCATGTGTACATAGGATTTTCTACTTGAAAAACACTGATTTTTTAACCCAGGCGCTCTATTTTTAATGTTTTTAGACCTCCAAAAAGGGTGGAAACAGGTTGGAAAAAATGGAAAAAAAAATTGGGTCTGGTCTATAACGTCTACCAAATCGCTGGGAAAAAAGCATAAGCATTTTTCGTCAAAGTCATAGAAAAAATTTCAAAGCAATAAATTTTATTATTGCTTAACTAGTGCAGAACAATACAAGAAGCTAAAAAAATGTTATCAAACAACCCCGCCCTCTCTAATGGGTTTCAGATAAAAACTTTTTTGGGATTCCACCTGGTGATAATTATGGTTACGCCTGCCGGCTAAACTTAAAAATATGGTACTTTTGGAAAATATGCAAAATGAATACAGAATGCCGAAATTTTTTGCCAAAATGGTAGAACATGATAAATTGAAGTGCGGAAAAAAGGAGTAAGTTAAGAATATGGTACTTTCAGGATACTATGAACTAAACTTCACAAGAGCGAAATTTTTACTCAGTACTCAGAACATGTTGAAAGAAAGCAAGGAAAAAATATTCATCCGTCTATGATCAATATTACAAAAGCTATGGGTTTTGTAAATTAGCCTCTTCTTGACCTATGCAAGCATCTATTCGACATAAGTATTTGAAGATTCAAACAGCTGAATGCAGAATCACATATAGATACCCAATTTACGTCGATACAAGCATCTATACATTGAACTAAGCATCTATTCATCTATCTAAGCATCTATACATTGACCTAAACATCTATACATTGACCTTAGCATCTATATATCGACCTAATCATCTATACATTGACCTGCGCGGGAGCGACCTCGACCTAAGCAGCTTAAAACACCTTTACAGATATACTAAGCCTAAGCCTAAGTATATTAGAAGCAAAAACTTAGATTTTCCTATATCTTATCAAGTAAAACCGAAAAAAACATGCAAAAAAATGAAACTTTTTTAAAGGTTTTTTTTAATTTCTTGCGCCTTTTTTCTTTTTTCTCCTTCGCATTGCTTTGCTTCCTTCCATAATTTCAGCCCATATTATTTATTTCTGACAAATGTGTAAATCCTTGGATCGAGCCGTTTAATCGTCCCACCCATCACTCAAATCGACAGTTGCCTGCAACTTTGCAAGTATGGCCCAGATTTTCACCAAATATTTTTCCACACTTCAATTTATCATGTTCTACCAGTTTGGCACAAAAATGTTGGCATTCCGTATTCGTTTTGCTCCTTTTCCAAAAGTACCATATTCTTAACTTTAGCCAAAAAATTTGGTGAAAATCTGAGCCATACTTGCAAAGTTGCAGGCAACTCTCGATTTGAGTGTTGCATGGGACGATTAAACGGCTCGATCCAAGGACTTACGCATTTGTCAGAAATGAATAATATGGGCTGAAATTACGGAAGGAAGCATAGCAATGAAGGAGAAAAAAGAAAAAGGCGCGGAAAGCTTGTTTGAAATTTTAAGAAACTTTAAAAAAATTTTCATATTCTTTTTGCATGTTTTTTCGGTTTTACTCGATAAGATATACAAAAATCTAAGTTTCTGCTTCTATTATACTCAGGTTTAGGCTTAGTATTTCTAAAAAAGTGTTTCAAGCTGCTTAGATCGAGCTCGCTCCTGCTCAGGTCAATGTACAGATGCTTAGGTCGATGTATAGATGCTCAGATCGATGTATAGATGCTTAGGTCGATGTATATATGCTTAGGTCAATGTATAGATGCTAAGGTCAACGTAAATTGGGTAGTACTACATGTGATTCTGCATTCAGCTGTTTGAATCTTCAAATACTTAGGGGCAGTAATTTTTGCAGTCAACTGCAGGTAATGTAGCATACAATGTAAAATTATATGCAGTCAAAAACCAGCGGCCTAGACTGCAGTTAATGTAGCACACAACGTACAATTATATGCAGCCAAAAGCCGGCGGCCTGGACTGCAGGTAATATAGCACACAATGTGATATTATATGCATCAAGTTGAATGCATATTGATATAGGAAGCTGGCACTTTGCTCGCATTTTAACCTGTAGTAGATGGTTTTAGAAGGTATTTTTATTTGAGATGGTCTGGCAGATCTGCTTCCTCACTAGAGAATGTTTTTTACGCTGCATGGGTAGCAGCTTCAATAGCTGCCCAGTCCCCCATTAGCGCATTCTGATGGGCCAGTGTAAGCTCTGGTCCTGCATGATAGATATTGAGTAGTTGTTGCCAGGGGCATACGCATGATTTTTCAGGGAGGGGGTAGTCAAAAATTAGTGACCCTATATTTCAAAATTTGTTCATCGGGGCACCAGATAAAGTGTATTTTCTGACGTTCCCAAAAGTGCACTATCCAATAAGCTCATAAAATTCAAAATTTTAGAAAGAAAATTTATTTTCTCTCAATAAGCTATGAAAAATTGCATTTTTTGGCCGCGCCTGGGCCTAAATTAGTGAAAATAATGATTGCGCTGAAAATTTGGAGATTTTTTGGTGAAAAGATGCCAATTTTCATGCATTTCCTTACCTTTTCAAAATTATTTTTGGGCTAAGCATGGACAGCTGCTGCCCCACCTGCGCATGCCCATGTTTGTTGCTGTTCTTATCCCTCATTCTGGGGAATTATTTTATTGTAATGGAAATAAAATGCTTCGCAAATATGTACGCACCAGAGGAAAGTAAGGTGCATGCCTATGCTGTCTACATACGTTATTTCTAGCCATTTTTGCTCTTTTCTTGGGTTTAAATGCAATTTTGTAGCTGGCTAGACAACAATTGTGTCAATTATCAGACTACTACAGTAAAACAATTACCCAGAATGAGGACAAGAGCAGCAACAGCAACTCAATATCTATCAAGCAGGACCAGAGCTTACGCTGGCCGATAAAAATGCGTTATTGGGTGACTGGGCAGCTATTGACGCTGCTATCCATGCAGTGCAAAAACACGGATAAAGTTAAGGATATGGTTCTTTTAGAAAAGGGACAAAATGAATATGGAATGCCAAAATTTCTGTGCCAAACTGGTAGAACATAATAAATTGAAGTGCGGAAAAAAATTAGGTGAAAATCTGAGCCATACCTGCAAAGTTGCAAGCAACTGTCGATTTGAGTGTTGGGTGGGACAATTGAACGGCTCAGATCCAAGGACTTACACATTTGTCAGAAATAAATAATATGGGCTGAAATTATGGAAGGAAGCTTAGCAATGAAGGAGAAACAAGAAAAGAGGCGCGGAAAGCTGTTTGAAATTCTAAAAAAACTTTTAAAAAAGTTTCATTTTTTTTGCATGTTTTTTTCGGTTTTACTTGATAAGATATAGGAAAATCTAAGTTTTTGCTTCTAATATACTTAGGCTTAGGCTTAGTATATCTGAAAAGATGTTTTAAGTTGCTTAGGTCGAGGTTGCTGCCGCTCAGGTCAATGTATAGATGCTTAGGTCGATGTATAGATGCTTAGGTCGATGTATACAGTTCTTGTCACGGAAATTGCAAACGCAGCGCCGCTGTAATTTACTACGATTGACCAACTACAGTAGAACGTAAGCGCTTCTACCGTAGCCACGCGTGTCCGGCCACAGAAAATTTACGTTCGGCGTTAGTAGATTGCAGCTAGCATATTGCGTTATTTGTCACACAACCGGAAAAAATTTTCAATCTGCTTTGATTTTTTGCATGCGTGCTTCTCAAAAGTGCGTGCATGCTGCAGGTTTAGTCCGAGAAAAAAAGGTAAAAATAGATTGGAATTTTCGTGCATATCATTATAATTCTCGTTTCCTCCATTGGAATCTTATCTAAGACATAATGGGCATAAAAATGAAAGAAAATGGTATTTCCTGTGTGCGATCAATTGCATATTGCTCTGCCGCAAAAGAGCATTTTAAAATTAATTTCAGGCTGAGAGCGTTCTGCGTTTTAAAACAAATTCATAGCCAATGAAGAGCAAAAGATTCAAAAATCATATAGGCCCAAAAATTTCTTTTGCCATTATTTATATGATTTTAAAAAGCGCATCTTTTTGACTAATTCAAAATTAGAAATAAAATCAAAGCAAATTGCTCTTATCTTTTGGACAAAATGGTTTTTTGAAAAGGTATTTTCATTCTTCTACAAACCATATCTTTCACTATTGCGAAATTGGGAAGAGAGAATGAATAATGACTGTAAGCTCTAAGCTAGATGAAAATTTAACAAAATAGTGAAATACAGATGAAAAATAGTTTTGCAAATTAATTGTACATCATCCTTAGTGGATCGCGGATAGTAGAATGAGATGACCTTCTTAATGCGTATTAATACAAACATACGGTATGCGTGTCTTTTTCTTTAACCAATCGGAGAGTAATACGAGCACGCCAGCGTAAATTGGAAAGATAAAAATAGCCAAGCTGGCCGTTCTTTTGACACAGGCATGGAAGAACGAAAATATATTTTGTTGAAAAATTGGACTAAATAAGCGTGTGAAGTGATTGGATAAAATAATTATAGTACTTTTATTACATAATTCTATCTGACATGGAATACGACTAGACAGGAATTTGAAAATTGATATTTAAAATTAATTTTAAAATGAATGAATCAATTAATTAATGATAAATCTTTATTCGATTCCTTTATAGTTCTGAAAAGAATAATAAAATTAATCATGTCATACCAGCACAGTATGGGGATTCTGGAGGGATGAAACCTAAATAATATTGTATTAAAAACACTGTTGATGCTCCTTCCTTCTGGCCACAAATGGCCATGGGGGGCTGTGACCCTAGAAGTTGAAATACATACCCCTCCAAATTACTGTAGACCTCAGAATTCTATTTTTAGTTATATTTTTGGCGATTTACCTTATTCTGACCTCCTAGAATTTAGGTGCTGCATATTTAAAATTTTTGTTACATAAAATAAACTAAATAATAAATATCGTCATGCCTTTAAACTATAAAATTGATAAAAAGTTCCTCATTATCCGCTTTCAAAAATATTTTGTATCTTCGCTTTTTTCATTTATTTATGATATGTACATCAATAATATATTCAGTTCAGAAGTGAAATACATCACATAGTGTATGTCTCCTCAGGCAAGCACATAGTTCAAAAAATATTGCCCGTTCTGGTATTTCGCGCAAATTTTATTCTGACCAGCCAGCTTCGCAATTTTTCTTGTTCAATTAAAGTTCTTATATATGCGTATCTACCATTTTGTATTTATTCTATTCAGCGGACATATGCCTAAAAAATGTAATAAAGGCAAGGTTTGAAAACAACAACAAATTTTTACCTCCTGATATTTTATTACACAAGCTCATAAAGATTTTGCTCGCGTTCCCTGGGTCCATATGATTTTTAAATCTTTTGCTCTTCATTGGCGATGAATTTGTTTTAAAGCGCCGAACGTTCTCAGCCTGAAATTAATTTTAAATTAATTTTAAAATGCTCTTCTGCGGCAGAGCAATATGCAATTGATCGCAAACAGGAAATACTATTTTCTTCCATTTTTATGCCCATTATCTCTTAGATGAGATTCCAATGGAGGAAATGAGAATTATAATGATATGCACGAAAATTCCAATCTATTTTTATCTTTTTTCTCGGACTGGACCTGCAGCATGCACACACTTTTGAGACGCACGCACGCAAAAAATCAAAGCAGATTGAGAAATTCTTTTTACCGTTTGTGTGACAGATAACGCAATATGCTAGCTGCAATCTACTAACGCCGAACGTAAATTTTCTGTGGCCGAACACGCGTGGCTACGGTAGAAGCGCTTACGTTCTACTGTAGTTGGTCAATCGTAGTAAATTACAGCGGCGCTGCGTTTGCAATTTCCGTGACAAGAACTGTAGATGCTTAGGTCGATGTATACATGCTTAGGTCGATGTATAGATGCTTAGGTAGATGTATAGATGCTTAGATCGATGTATAGATGCTTATATTGACGTAAATTGGGTATCTACATGTGATTCTGCATTCAGCTGTTTGAATCTCCAAATACTTAGGTCGAGTAGATGCTTGCATAGGTCGAGAAGAGGCTAATTAATGAAACCCATAACTTTTGTAATATTGATCATAGACGGATGAATATTTTTTTTCCACACTTTCTTTCAACATGTTCTAAGTTGTTTTTTCTAACGCTAACATTTGTTTTGACATAAATGTTTTGCCACCTTTAACACTTTCTTGTGATCATTATCAGGTAAGCTTTTCTGTCATTGCTGGTTGTAGCAGAAAAAAAAATAAAAACAAAATCACGGAATTTTTCGCGTGGGAAATATCTTGATTTTTCAGCTTATTTGGATTCAATTGCATGGGAAGATGCCTTTTTTGACTGTGTATAATAAATACCTTGCTATTATTAATCTTGGTGTCTCTAAATTTGTATCTTTTGGGAAGATTGGAGCTAAATTGTACCCAATCGAAATCAGAAAACTACAAAATAAAAAACTAAGGCTTTGGCGTAAATATAAATTATCTAAAACTGATAGTTTAAAAGCAAAATAGGAACTTGTTTGTAAAGAAATATCTTCAACTATTTTGGCTTTTGAATTTAAGTGCGAAAATAAATTAGTTGAAAAGGGAAATTTAAAACAATTTTATCATTTTGTTGGTAAACGTTTGAAAAGTGCTAAAACCATGCCACCGCTAAAAAAGGAAAATGGCGAGCTAGTTTTGGAAGAATCTAAGAAAGTTACTTTAGTGAATACTTTTTTCTGTTCAGTTTTTACTCAGGATGATGGAAGCTTACCTTTACTTGACCTTTGAAGAATTTGCATGGTTTGGAAAATATCGTACTTGATGAAGCAGCTATAACCAAAGCCATTTCCAACTTAAATTGTTCTAGTTCCTTTGGTCCAGACAGATTACCGGGTATTTTGTATAAAAATTTGAAACTCAGTTTTGTTACCGCTTAAAAAGATCTTTTCAATTTCCTTGTTAACTGGTAAACTTCCAAAAATCTGGAAAACAGCTCATGTCATCCCTATTTTCAAAAAGGGTGATCCTTCCATAATTTCTAATTATAGGCCTATTTCGTTAACTTGTGTGAGTTGCAGAATTTTAGAGAAAATATTAAAAGATAATATCTTAAGATACATTCAAATAAACAAAATTTTTTCATCTATTCAGTTCGGATTTTTGCCTAAAAAATCGTGTGAGGCCCAACTATTAATGTACATTAACGAAATTATATGCCACATCGATTCTAAAAGTCCGGTTGATGCTATATATATATAGACTTCTGCAAAGCTTTTGATTCTGTCTCACATAATAAACTCCATCACAAACTTTCATTTTACGGACTAAAAGGACGATTATTTTTGTGGATTGCAGATTTTTTACATGGTCGAACTCAGCAGGTAAAAATTGGTGATTCTTTTTCTGAACTCACTGATGTTACTAGTGGAGTTCCACAGGGTAGCGTTCTTGGTCCTCTTTTGTTCCTTTTTTACATTAATGATATTGCTTTTCTGAACAAAAATGAAAAGTTGAAAATGCACCTATTTGCGGATGATGTAAAAATGTTTTCTGTAACAGAACAAGCAGGTTTGTTGAACAATTTGTTACTGAATATTCATGAGTGGTCTGAAAAGTGGTAATTACCTTTATCTTTGGCTAAGTGCTCCGTTTTGCATTTCGGTCATAAAAACCTCAGGCAAAAATATTTGATTGGAATGGAGGATATTTTGGAAAACAACGAAGTAAAAGATTTAGGTATTCTTTTGAACGAATATATGGATTTTTCGCCGCACATTGCACATATAGTTAAAAAGCATATTTTAGGATGTCATTGATTTTTCGAGGATTTAAGGCTAAAGATGCTGAACTGCTACTTATGGCTTATAAAACGTATATTCAGCCTTTACTAGAATATTGCACGATTATTTGGTCACCACACAAAAAGCAAGACGTGAAAAGTATTGAGAGAGTTCAAAGATACTTTACTAGAAGGGTCTTAAATTTCCCCGACTTGAGCTATAGTGAACGATTAGATTTTCTTAAATTAGACTCACTTCAGTTACGTCGAGTCCGTCATGATCTATCGATGGCCTATAAAATTTACCATGGTCTTATAGACATCGATTTTAACGAGTTGTTCACGGTGTGTAATGGCATCACTCGATCAGTCAACTCGGTAAAGCTAAAAATACCTAAATCTCGCTTAAATTTGAAAATGTATTGTTTTGCAAATAGACTCCCTCCTCTTTGGAACAATTTGCCAGAAGAAGTTGTAAATGCCCCGAACTTTTCCTCCTTCAGCAGTCGTTTAGAGAAAATTAGTTTTCACTTAGACTATAAGTAAGTGCAAATCGCCTTTATAGTCCTTGTGCAGGTTTTTGATAATATATTGCTTTAAATTGCATTTCATTGACGTCATTTTATTGTATTTACTTTGATTTTTTTCAATTTGACCATATTTGTATTGTTTTAATTCCGTCTCTGCCGCAATAAACTCTTTCTTTCTTTCTTTAAATCCTTAACAAAAAAATCCGCTCTTCTGAAGTTTATTTCATAGTATGCTGAAAGTACCATATTCTTAACTTACTCCAAAAAACATTCCCTAGCAAGGAGGCAGATATGCCAGACCATCCCGAATAAAAATACCTTCTAAAATCATCTACTACAGGTTAAAATGCGAGCGGAGCGCCAGCTTCCCATATCGTTATGCATTCAGATTGATTGCATATAATATCACACTGTGTGATATATTAACTGCAGTCCAGGTCGCTGGTTTTTGACTGCATATAATTTTACGTTGTGTGCTATATTAACTGCAGTCCAGGCCGCTGGTTTTTGACTGCATATAATTTTACGTTGTGTGCTATATTACCTGCAGTCTAGGCTGCTGCTTTTTGACTGCATATAATTTTACATTGTATGCTATATTACCATACGTGGGCAGCAAGAAATTTCTGGGGGGGGTGCAAGATTTTTTTGAAGGTCAAAAAATGACCTTAAAAATGGTGGTATGGTGATAAAAACACCATTTTTCGACGTTTCTCATCAAGCACTATCCATTGGCATCAAAAAATTGCGAAAAAAGCGAAAAACATTTTCAAAAATTGAATTCTGGGGGGCATTTTGATTTCTGGGGGGTATTTTGGTTTCTGGGGGTGCATACCCCCCAAACCCCCCCCCCCCCCCACGCCCAGGTGTGTATATTACCTGCAGTTGAATGCATATAATTACTGCCATACTTAGGTCGAGAAGATGCTTGCTTAGGTCGAGAAGAGGCTAATTAAAGAAACCCATAGCTTTTGTAATCTTGATCATTGACGGATGAAATTTTTTTCCGCGCTTTCTTTCAATATGTTCTAAGTACTGAGCGAAAAAATCTGCTCTTCTGAAGTTTATTTTTTGGTATTCTGAAAGTACCATATTCTTAAGTTACTCCACGCCTGCCTGTCTATGCATACCTTCACGGCTTGCCATGATCTTTTCAAATGTGAACAAGTACTACTAATATAAGGCAGCAATAAGATGAATTACGAACTAAATAGATAGGACCAAGGGAACGCCACAAGCCTGATCGCTGAATTAAAAGACTTTCTACTTCTCTTTTTCTTTCAACGCAGCGTTGGAAATTTATCTACTTTTTTCATTTGCATACAGTATGTTGCGCGTCATTCCCTGAGCTTGACAGGTCAATTACTTGTGCATCGATATTCATTTCTTATCCTAGGTCGCGATCGAACCAGTATTTTTGTACCCAACATGTACACACACCTGTCCACACAGACGTATGTACCCGTTCTGAGGGATTCAACCCTTAAAATGACTGCATACCATACTGAAAATGGCAGCAACCACATAAAAAGCGTAAGGGATTATGGAGATCTACATAGACCCCCAGAATCCTGTAGACCTTCCAAAAACCGATATAACCCCAGAATTAAACTTTTGACAGTCTAATAAGATTTCGCCGGTTTTATACCACCCGACCCGACAGAATTTGGTCGCTGCTCGGAAAACCATGCAGGGTTCTTGATTTCCGAAAAAAATGCAGGAGGGGTATGTATGCCACGCTGATCGCAAAAGAACTAAAAGACATCAGAACATAAAACATTGTTCATCAGAAAGAGCATTAAATTTTCTAGGCGTTTTGTGTAAAAGATTCTAAAATAAATTAGAAACTCCTGAAAAATAGCTGAAAACATCAAAAGTTGCCGCATGACAGTGTTCCAGACGGCCATATTGAAAAAACTTGAATTCTCCACTAAATGAAGTATATGAGTCATTCGAAAAAGCTTGTTTTAGGCTTTCAAAGTGCTTAAACATTGAAAAATAGTAAACAGAGCCAGAAAAATGCATATCTTAAGTTGGTAGCCATATTGAAAAAAATCAAATTGAAATTGCAGGACAAACTATTAAAAAAGAGGAAAAAGCAAAGATATATGAAGTTCAGAGCACAAAAATACCCAAGTATTTCGCTACTTTTCGAAATAAATAGAAAACAAAACCTGTGTGCTATGGAAACAATACAAAATGAGGACGGTTTTTCGAGCATAGCATACTGCAGAAGTCCGCGTAATTTTTCCAGCAAAATATTTTTTTTTAAAAGGTACATATCTAAGACAATTTATATCATTAAAATTCAAGCAGTTGTAATTGTAGAGCCGTCTATACCTAATAGGAATCAGCATAGGACAGATACATTACCTTCGAGATTTACCTAGGTACGTAGGTACTTAAGTCTACGCTTAGTACTGGCCCCGATCGCGCGGCTCTAAGGCTTTCGATCTTTGGAGCCTTACAGACCTTACGGCTTTGATCCCCTCAGCCCTAATATTGCTGGCCGCTTTTACGTCGGGTGATCTCAGCAGCTACGCCCTAAGACCTAAGGCTACCTACCTAGTCTCGGTAATTGCCACAGAGGTCAGTTGACCTATCTCAAGCTCAAGTTGTAATTTAACTTATTTTCAATCAGTGCCTGATCAGAAATGTTTTGGTTCCTAATTAGTGTAGCACGCTGAACTATGAAAACAACAACAACGAGCTCTATGCTGATCAATCATACTTAAAGATTAGATAATAATTTTGATCAAGTTTTGGCTTGAGAGATAAACTATGGTTTTCGAATAGAAAAGGCTATCATACGGAATTTACCTATCAGTCCACTAGAAGGTGTAAATCCTCGATGTAGGAATGGTGGCCGACCTAATCCTCGGTATAACCAAAACCACTGGGTTGGTTTTCTGTGCTTTTATTCGACAAAGAACACACGGCCTATAGCCGGGAAAACAAATACGCAAAAGAAAAACGATAATGTACAGTCGAAATAACCGGCCAACGAAAAACCAAAAAAGCCAGACTCTAACTACAACGTTACGTTCACTGGCCTCAAGGGCCATTACAGTAAATTAAAGAACGATCAATTTAACTTAATACTGAATTACTTTTATCTCAGATCGAAAGTTCTCGATTCACGTAAGCGGTATGCATTAAACAATTACTATTATCATACACTTAGCTCTATGCTACCGGACAAGTATCTAAATGTTTTTTATTATTGAAAATTTGGGGAAATAATGGGAAGACCGAAGGCATAGCCCACAGTACACTATCATAGATAGCTACTAGTATTGGCTATGTTATGGCTATTGCGAACTGCTAAGGCAGGTTCGCCTAAACATGTAACTCTCGCAGTTACACTCCCCTACGTATAGAAAAAAAAATTTGACACGAAGTGGAGAATTTTTTCGGGGGTACCAACAACGGCACTCACGTCGGCGACGCTCTACAACTCGCCTCTCTGGCGTTCGCAACGCCTCTACTCTGGCGTCCGCAACGCCTCATCCTGAGCGAACGTGAAAAACGAAAATAAAAAGAACGAAAAAAATAACAAATATCGATAGCCGGTCAACGCATGACCTTGTTCGCACTCAGGAAAAACTCTCGAGCAACACTCACAATGGCGCTAGGGATAACTATATTGTTGCCCGTGTAATGATGAACTCCGGTCTTGGACAACATAGAATAATACTCGATTATGCTGCCTAAGTTGCCTCCTTCAGTCCCCGGGTAATGAGAAAAATTTTGATTTGAAAAATTTTGTAGATTGGGTGTAAATTAACCCCTTGTCCGTTAAAGAGTTAAGGTACCATAATAGTAACACCGCTAATTAAACACAAGAAAATTTAAGACACGTAATGATCAGGCAACATTATGCTGAGCAAAAAATTAAAGTCACTGACGAATTAAAATACGAGGTAAAACGAGAAAAAATGGCAAATTATGCGAGATTACGGGGAAAAATACGAGCACCGACAAAGAAAAATTTACAGCAAGAGAAAAAATGACAAGAGAAAAAATACACAAGAAATAGACGATACACGAAGTCCTGGAATCCACATCAGGACGAAAAACGAAAAAATTGACGAAAAGCTGCTGGTCGAGGTCGACGCCATTGCAGAGTTCCAAAAGTTCAGTACGTCGAACTTGTAAATTAATATTGGTCGCGGTACTTGGCCTTCGAGCCATACGATTTTCCGCGACGTCGTTGTTGTTGAAAATATTCCTGATCCAATTCCGGTTCGCGACGCGTATTCGAATGCTCACGATATTCATATGGTGATTGCCTACGCCCATACAGATGTTGGCGTAAGCGGCAATGTGGATCGACGGGTCGATCATCGTCCTCAAAATCGTCGTCTTCCTCGTAATCGTCCGCGTAACGACGCGGGTATGGGTGGCGTCGGAGTAAATAATTGCTCCGGCGTAAAACCGTAAGATCGTTGTCAGAAGGTTCGCGTGGACGCTGTTGTTGTTGAGTAACAGGCCACGGCTTGGGCAAAAGTGGACCTGGTCGAGGTTGTGGCTGATAGCCCCCGGTGGCTGGTTGATTTTGTTCCAACGGTGATTGATACGACTGGTCCCATTGTTGACGTTGACGGGATTGTGACCGGCCCCGATGAGTTCCGCGGTTCGACTGTGGCGGACGGCGATATTCATATGGCTGCTGCTGTCGCGAGCGCGACAGATGACCAGCATTGGCCTGAGAATACGCCTCGGAACCACACCTGGGCGTGGGGGGGTTTGGGGGTATGCACCCCCCAGAAACCAAAATACCCCTCCAGAAATCAAAATACCCCCCCAGAATTCAATTTTTGAAAAATTTTTTCGCTTTTTTCGCAATTTTTTTGATGCCAATGGATAGTGCTTGATGAGAAACGTCGAAAAATGGTGTTTTTATCACCATACCATCGTTTTTAAGGCCATTTTTTGACCTTCAAAAAAATCTTGCACCCCCAGAAATTTCTTGCTGCCCACGTATGCTCGGAACGCTCACGCAATTCCGTGAATTGCTGCTGTTGCCGCGGTTGGGTCTGCGGTCTTGTGTATTGCTGTACATGCGGTTTTACTTGTGTCTGCGGTTGTGCTTGTGACTGTGAACGGTGATGCGTTTGCGCATAGCGCTGCCGGGATGACTGCGGGTCTTGTCGCCTCGATCCCCTTTGGCCTAAACGTGCTTTTAACTTAGCTGCAACTTCAGCTTGAACGAGTCTTCTTACTCGTTGTTTTTCCAAATTTTTCAACCGACTCAAAGTGTGCTCGGATTTAGTATCGTAAAAACGATTCAATTTTGCCTTGTGTTCGTCTTCTGGCATGTGACGAACTTCTGAAGTCTCAGCAAGAGAACTGGCGGCGCGTAACTTCGTCGCACGCGTGGCATTTCCGTAGCCAAATTCTCACGATCACGCTGCTCGATCGTCATGCGTGTTCGACGCATCGCAATTTGTGCTTCCAAAGAAAGATCGACTTTGGGCATATCAAGGCTTGCTGCGGATCCACTTGGGTCCTGCGAGGATGCCTGTCGCCTTTCTTTACAAATTTTTTCTAATTCATCTTGTATTCGATGTTTGAGGTAAAATACAGATTTTTGACGACCTTGAAAACGATCGAATTGAGCCGGGACTTCGAGTGCCGGGTTGGTAGCTAATCGAATTTGGCGAATCATGTTGTGTAAAACATGAGGACTTTTGATTCGTGCTGTTAAGTCCGGGAATTCCGGAAAAGCCTCACGTGGAGATGGCGTGTAAGATTCGCCAAGGAATGCTACGCGTAACATGCGACGCAACTGTTCCGTCATACGCCAACCTATTCCGGCATTGCCATAGGCGTATGCGAAAAAGTGGAATTTTCTATCCAGGAATTCCAAAAGCGCTGTAGCGCGCATGACATCTATTGAAGAAAAGACCATCATGTGTCGATACTCCGACTCATATAAAGACTGAAATTCTCGGAAAGTATCGAAAATATCGACCATCTGGCGTGTCAGGTATTAGAATTGGCGCTAGGTGTTCCGGTGCTGGTGACATTCTATGCGGATATAAATCCGGGCAAATTTGATGTGTAAAGCCGTCAATCACTTCGCTTGGTGCGTCAAGATGTGGGTGTACAACCAAATACTCGAGCGGAACCTCGTACAACATCATTCCAGTTGTGATAAAAAACCGTATGCGCACGAAGTATTGGTCAGGATAAAATAATCAGTTAAAGACGCTCATATCGCTTATGAACCTAGGTGCGGGCTCACAATCGGCATCAGCCAAAGGCTGTGCGAGCGTAGACCACACTAATGGGCGCGAGGGCGAATCAGTCGAATTTGCATACTGCAAATGGATTGCGTACACTCGATCGAAGTACACTTGAGCAGCAATTAACTGATGGTCCCAAACATGATCCTGCAGCCTACCAATAAGAGCAACAAATCATTACAACAACAAGCGCAATAATTTGGTGGTTCTGCATGTCTTCCATCTTCCTTCACCTTCTCTTGTCGCATAAGCATTACAGAATCACTCATTGTATCTTTGTTTGAATGTCCGTTTCCCACGTCCGCAGTGTCGACTTCCCCTATTGATGGTTGGCTTTAACAGCCCTGTGATTACAGGTACCATGGTACTAGGCCTGTCTTGTCTGGAGCCATTGAGCAGGCTCCATCCCGTTGCCGAGTGTGCATGTGACCCAGGTTGAGTCCGTGACTTGCGTGCTCCTCATCTACACCCGAGGTGCTTATTGTGCGTGCGCTCTCTGTGATTCCGGTTCTTGGCAGGAAATATGGGCTCAATATCAGTCCATGATCTGCTCTGATTCAGTTGCTGTACTCTGCCCAGCAATGAAGAGTGGCCGGGACTCGGTGCTGATACCCAGACCGCCTTGTTGGAACCACCTTGGCGATTGCAGGATAATCAGTTCTGAGCGATATCATCCTGCCAGGCCATTGCTGTGATATTTTGGTGTGGCTGGGGTGGCCTGTTCAGCCTCAGGTGTCAGATGCGCCACCTTCAACGCTTGGGGAGTGTTGCATCTAATGATCTTCATTCCAGATCAGTGGTTCTCATATAGGCAGATATTAGGAATATCAGTTTGGAAAACTTAAACCAGTGTACTCATTTTGGTTGGTTTTGACTTGGTTCCATTATCCAGGCTGTTCTAGGGCCAGAGCTGTGGCTCGGCAGCAGTTTTGAGTACGCCTAGTCAGGATTATAAACCGTTGCGTGACCAACAGCTAGTTACTGAGTAATGGTGGTGGCTGCCTTCTCAGCTACTTGTCAGTTTGCAGATGGAACTGGCATTCCTCCAGCCAAGATTAACTCTACCATTTCTAGATCAGCACTAAACTGTGGCTGTGGTCATTCTGCATATGGTAGCTTGCTAATTCAGTAATGGTATCATCCTTTGGCTTTTGAATTTTCAGCATATCTTGCAACTCATCCTTCTGAAAATGAAAACATGGACTTTTCTATCAGTCAGTGAATAAATTATCCTGAGCACCTTTATCAATGCTTTCTCTGATGATTGTATCAGACGTCTATGAATGTGCTGCATGTGGTTCTGTTGAGTCAGGTGATTCACATATCAGAAGTGCTGGGCACGTTCGGATCATCCCCTGTCTCAAAAAAATTCACCAAACCTTTACTTGGTGTGATTGCATTTAATCATGTCATGGTAATGTTCTGTCATGGAATCATCAACAAATTTTGTAAATGGATCTTTCAGACAATTTGTGGCAATTCTGTCAGGTCTACATTTCAAAGGTTTAGCCCATGGCCTTGGAAATACTTCGATCGATCTGCATGGATAAACTAACAAAACATATAAACGTTGTGTTGCGTTTCAACAACTGGTGAAAGCCCGGGCTGGAGTTGCGGAAACCCGCTGGTCCCAACAGAACCGCAAGCGTCCGCACTCACAACTTGGACTGTGGTGGCACGAATGGGCCGCAGGTCCTAGTGGTGGGGCCTGGTTACCCAGCACTTGGGTCCCAGGTCTTATCAATGCCTCTGCCTATCATTCCTGAAAGTTCAAATTCCAATAGCTGAAACAAGTGCCATTGATATATCGATGGCTGGAATTGACACCCAAAATGGCACTTAAACGACTTCTGGATTTGTTGGAGACTATGACGGTGGGTAGTCTATGCACAAACAGAGGGTTGCAAAGGACTGCAACCAATCTCCCACCAGGTTGTTGATGGATTCTCTGCTTTCTGTGGTGCAATTCTATCTTCCTTTATGCTTTACCTTTACGTGTTGGTCAGGCCCTTAACACGGCAATTATCATCTTGTAGCAGTTGTTTGGCCAAAACCACTCTCATCATGCTGATTAACTCAAACAAAACTCATCTAGGGACACGGGGAACACGCCCCTCAAATTTACATCAAGCCAGCTGGCTGCTTCCAACAATGCCCTCCTTGCTGGGGTACCTTGTGCAGCCATGGGTCTACAAAAGGAAAAACAATGAATAATATTTTTGGCATGTGTGTTTAAAACAACATTTAACTGCTTTGTCTGCGTAACGCAGTCCTGCTTTTTGTTTCTACCGTCAATCCCACTCTCCGGCACCTGACAGCTGCAGGAGCAGAGAGGCGTGTGGTAACTTCTGCTAAAGCTCTTGGAACATCCATTGTTTTTTCTAATTCTGATCAGAATAAGGTAATTTAGTTGGCAAAGTCTATTCTGTGAGCGTGATGATATGAGAGAAGTTACTAGACAGCCTGCTTGATTTTCGCAGTTTCAGGCGTAGGTAAGTCAGCAGCTCCAGTATGGACGCAACACGCATGGTGATTGAGTTTACCGATTTCAGGTTGAATGACTGAAGTATTATTGAGGCAGGCCATGTCCGAGATTAAAATTTGTGTGCATTACGGCTTTTTGTCTTTTATTACTGATACACTGCCTTTGCCCGAGGTGGATTTGAGGCAATTTCATGCAGATCTGCAATGTCAACTTCAAAATCCTTGGCTTTCTTTGTACTTGCTGCGGTAGGTAATATAGTCGGATTTATCACGAAAGTCAATTTAGTGAAGTAGGTACAAAGTATCTGGTTCTGTACCATAAAGGCTAATTTCAGGAGATATCAGTATGGTCGACGAATACCAGATCGCATGATATAAAATAATGCGGCAGGTAAAGTATTCAATGTCCTTTTCGGATACACTTTGGCCTCAGCTGGTTCAAACCATCAATCAGTGTACGATATAACGTTCCACCAACACATAGCACTGGGGTGTGATACTAGACTGTCTTTGCTTTGAACGTTGTAATAGTTTACAAACTTCCGAAATGAGGGTAGATGTAAAATTTGACCCCTGATCTGTCTCAAAAATTCTCTTGAGGACTCCATAGCGTTGGTATAATTTCTCTTAGTAATAGATTTACAATAGTTGTTTGCTTTTTTCATATCAAAACAGCAAAAGCTTTCACGTATTTTGTAAAATAATTAATAAAAACTACTATTTGGTCATTTCCGGAGGAGATCGCGGCATATGCAAGCAATAAAACGCATAATGGATTCAAAAGTAGCGGATACTTAGATTGGTTGCAATGGAACGGATGTGGAATTTAATGTGACCTTACGTTGTAAGCACACATCACAATTCCTACACCATGCGATTACATCATTTTCCATACGCGGCCACCAATAACGCATTTGTATAGGGCGGCAAGATTTACTTAGCGATGAAAAACGAGAAAATAGAGTCATGAAATTCCGTAATATGAAGCGATGCAAAGATTTGAAAATGACGAAAAAGTACATCGTTTACGAGAAAAATTCGTCACGATAGCGCATTGTTAGAGTCATTCAATGCAATGCGAATTTTACTTGGTCATTAATGCGTTGCTCCAGCAGTGGCAATATGGTGTTAGTATTTCAGCTTTTTCTGCATTGGTAAGTAACAAGCGTTCGCGAAATGTAGGTGGTTTTTCGAATTAATAGGATTGGTTTGCGCACTAGGATTATTATTTTGTGCGTTTGTATGATTAATTGGCGCAGTAGGCGCATTATCGCACGATCGGTCAGGTGGAAACGATTCATCATCTGACTCAGAATCTTCGGATTCTAAATTTGCGATGTTAGCGATATTTTCGCTCTACTTTATATTTGCGTTCTGCATGATCATATTTAGGATGACGTGAAGAAGATCAGCTGCACAGTTAACACCAGGAACATAAATGATATCGTATTTGTATTCCTATAGTTGGAGACCAAAGGCATCAGTGGGACCGATGGGTCTTTAACATTTTCCACTAACCAGTTAGCAACTTGATGGTCAGTTCGACAATGAATTTTTACTAGCAAAGAGATAATGTCGATATTTGCCAGTGGCCACCTCTGCTCGCCTTCTTTTCTGGTAACCTCATTAATTCCTTGGAATTCTTGCTGACTAGCATGGCTAAGAACAAAGCAAACTTTGGATGTCTTAAATCACTTTAGTCAAAGCCTTCTCATGGTGCCCATCGTTGAAATAAATTCGTGCTCATGATCAGATTTTGGTAATTTTAAAATGAGATGGGATCATAATCCTTTCTTCAGGCTTTCAGTGGGTTGGTGAATCTTTCAACCTTCAGCAAGTCTGACATCTTTACGAAGAAGATGGAATAGCGGTTTAGCCGGTGAGATCCTTTGTAAATTTCATGAAAACATGGATAAATGAAATTTCTGCAGACCTGTAGTTTCAGTAGGGAAACAGAGGTCGTCTGACTTCAGGCCTGCAGGGCAGTACATTACTGCACTGATGCTGTGGCCAAGAAATTTTACCTCACGCAAGATAAACGTACCTCAAGGCAACCACATTAAGTTACCTTTTAGAAACAATAGAACATTTTTAAGATCTTTTAATGTTACTTCCAATTTTGATGAAAAGAACTAATTATAATGATGTAAACGGGATGGATTTCATTGAATACAAACAAACAGTAATTCTTCAGAAATCTGCATTGCTTTATCTACTAAACAAAGGTAGAACTTCAATTTAACCTTTGTAAATAACAGGATGTCAATCTGTTTTTCAGGTGCAACTATCAAGTGGAGATTTCAAGCGCATCCGATTTCAATCTAGGCCTTTGAAATATACCTTTATAAAATATCAAATAATCATTGTATTCTGTGAACTAACACGCAGTAGACGTATTTAACCATCGTATTGACAGCAGCTGAGACACTCTTTTTCTGTGAAATATGTCTGGACTTTCCCTTGAGAATGGTGTAGAGCCAGATAATTTATATGAAACATTTCATTGCAATTTTCACGGGATTCTTCAAATCTCAACTGACAGTTTTTTCAAACAATGGTGGATTATCTTCTCCAGTATAAATCATTTCATCAGAAATTTGACAGAAAGTTATTTTTAATAAATAACAGCATGGC